>JAJHZJ010000448.1:1522500-1792500 GCA_023548195.1 Bettongia penicillata ogilbyi | reverse complement strand
GTGGCGGAGGCAGGGGCAGGAAGCAGCGGAGGGAGCAGCGGAGGCAGCAGTGGCAGCCCGGGACTCCCAGAGTAGCAGGCAGAAGTTCAAGTCTCTGCATAAAGCCCCTGAGGGAACTGAGCCTGGGAGGTGGCCCTGCCCCTACCCAAGCACCAGAACTTAAGCTCACATTGAATAGCAGCCATGCCTGCTACAGAAAGCCCATTTGAATCTCAGAGCGCAAGCACTAGCTGGGCGGATCTAGGTGGGGGTGGACAGTCATCTCAGAAGTCAAGTAACTGGCTGGGAAAATGCCCAGAAAAGGGAAGAAAAATAAGACTATAGAGAGCTACTTTGAGCGGGTGCAAATGTTCCCGCCTTTCAATTCTGATGACGAGGAAATATTCTTACTATCAGGGAAAGACGTGGAGGTCGGGGCCTCTGTATCCCAGACATCCCAGGGGGATGTCGGGTAGGCTCAGGCCTTGGAAGAGCTCAAAAAGGATTTTGAAAATCAAGTTAGACAGGTGGAGGAAAAACATTACTAATATGTGCCATTGACCTGCTGCTTACACTGATGGGTCTATATCTTCAAAGAGATTAAAGAATGAGGGATAGGACCAATATGTACTATAATATTTATAGCAGCACTTTTTATGTTTTAACAGAGAAGAAATGGAAGCAAAGCAAGTATCCATGGATGAATGGGTGAATGAAATGGATGAATAATTTAACTGAATATGAATGCAATAGAATGTTATTTGACCATAAGAAATCATAAAAAGAATGGATTAAGAAAAACTTGGAAATTTGTTAACTTACACAGAGCAAGTGAGCAAATCCGAAGAATAATTTATACAAGGACCACAGCATTGCAAAAAAAAGCAACCATGAAAGACCAGAACTATGACGAACACAATGACTCGTCATAACTCCAGAAGACTGATGATGTATATTATGTTTCACACCCCTTGGCAGAGATAAACTAGGGGTACAGAAGGAGATAAACTTTTCAATCAGTCAACATATATGTGTTCTTTTTCATAATTATACTTATCTTTTGTAAGGGAGAATTTTTCTTTTTGTTGGGGAGGGGTAAATTAGGAGGAAACATTGGAGAGTGCTAATGATACTAAAAAGGAATAAAAGCGTAGCAATTATCCTTTAAAAAACAATAGAGTGCATTTGAGAAGGTACACAGACAAAAGCCTGCCAGGTTTAGAATTGCTATGTTAAATTTGAATCACTTAAAAAAAAAAAAAACCAACAACGAAGTACATAGGAGAAAAAATACACATAACCCAAGTCCATGGTTTCATGTACAATCCTCCTTTATATCTTCCTTCGTAGATTGAAATATTCATGTTTGTTGATGTTCACAAAGTCCACAATGTTGGTTCCCCCAATGAAATGCAAGTTCTTTCAAGGTATAGAATATTTGATTTCTGTCTTTATAGCCCTGATGCCTATCACAATGTCTGGTACATTGCAAGTGCTGACTTGTGACATTTTTTTTATTGATCACTGTGTGACGATCAACAAGTTAATTAATCTATCAGTTTCCCAGAAAAATTTCTAAGTTAGAAACAGATATAAAACTACATCAGTAGTTTGAGTGCTATACCTGCCATATCCTACACCAATAAAATTAGAGTTCTGGGTCAAAAAAATGGCTGAGCATATTAAACTTCGTCCTCTATTTCACAAAATGTGTTGCCACTCTGGTGTGAGGTCCTGGCATACAAATGTGTGATTAACCTCTTCAGAATAAATTGAAACAGTATGGTCTTTGTAATAGTTCATAATCTTTGCTATTAGGGAAGTTCAAATATTTATAATAAGTACATTTACTGATGCTGTGCTGTCTCCATCTAATAATGTTGAAGTGGGGAGGGGAGGAGAAGGCATCTATTACTCCATATTAGTTCTAAATTGTGCTGTGCTACATTCTGAATAATAATTTGTATATTTGAAACTCATCAGGAAAAATAGAGTCAGCGGTTGATCATTTTTTTCACCTCTTTTAAAGTCCCCTCTGATGCTACAATAAGGCATGAAGTTGATCTGGGATTCTCAAAGACTGTGCCAGCAGATCCCAAATTCAGATGTGTTTTATCAAGTCATAGAAGATTTGAGGATTGGGTCAGTGGGGAACCAATGATCTGTCATCTGAGGATCAACCTGGCCAAGTTCAGAGGGCCTCGTCCCTGAGCAGGCCACAAGGTCATAAATTTTCAGCCCCATCAACTCCTGAGATTAAGGAAAGGCCATCAGATCTGGCAATTAAAGAAATCATTAGTAACTTTGAAGGCAGCAGCTTCATTGAATGACAAGACTGAAAGCCAAAGTGACAGGAGGGGAAAGAGAAACAGAAAGTGTAGAAAAGTTTTTCAAGGAGCTTGCCTAAAAAATGGAAGAGAAATAAAGGATAATAGCTTCAGGGGGTCATAGGATCTAATTAAGGTTTTTTTTTTTTAGAAAGATAGGAAAGACTTTGTCATGTTTAAAGGCAGTAGGAAAGGAAGGAATTGATAGAGACTGATGAGACAAGAGGGAGGAGACAAAGATGCAAACTACTAGAGAAGATATGGGGATGGAATCAAACATACATGTAATAGGTTTAGCCTTAGTAATATCTTTGTCAGAAATTGAGGTAAAGGGGCAGAGCTGAGAATGGAAGCCGCTGACTCTTCCATAGCCACTGGCGCCACCTCCACCGCCACCCACTAGAGTCTCCGACCAGCCCCGCTAGCCAGCAAGACCTCGGAGCTATCGTCCTGTGCCCTCCACTTTGACAGTAGATTTCTGCATCTTTCCGGACCCAGGTCAACTTCCAACATGGCCACCTCGGCCAGTTCTCACTTCAACAAAAATATCAAGCAGATGTACCTGAACCTGCCTCAAGGGAACAAAGTCCTGGCCATGTACGTTTGAATCAATGGCACTGGTGAGGGACTTCACTGTAAGACTCGGACCCTAGACAGTGAACTGAAGACCACTGATGAACTACCTGAATGGAATTTTGATGACTCTAGCACTTTTCAGTCCAAAGGCTCTAACAGTTAGGTGTACCTTATTCCTGATGCTATGTTCCAAGACCCCTTCCGAAAGGACCCCAACAAACTGGTTTTCTGTGAAGTTTTCAAGTATAACTGCAAGCCTGCAGAGACCAATTTGAGGCATACCTGTAAACGGATAATGGATATGGTGACCAACCAGAAACCCTGGTTTGGTTTGGAGCAAGGGCATATTCTTATGGGGACAGATGGACACCCTTTTAGTTGCCCTTCCAATGGGTTCCCTGGGTCCCAGGGTTCATATTACTGTGATGTGGAAGAGACATAGCAGAAGCTCGTTATCGTGCTTGTCTATATGCTGGAGTCAAAATTGAGGGGACGAATGCTGAAGCAATGCCAGCTCAGTGGGAGTTCCAGATAGGACCATGTGAAGGGATTGAAATGGGAGATCACCTCTGAATTGATCCTTCATCGAGTGTGTGAAGATTTTGGAATGATTGTAACATTTGATCCCAAGCCAATCCCTGGAAACTGGAATGGAGCTGGTTGTGCCACACTAACTTCAGTACCAAGGCCATGAGAGAAGAGAATGGTCTAAAGTTTATTGCAGAAGCTATCGAGAGACTAAGTAAGAGATACAAGTATCACATCTGAGCTTTTGACCCCAAGGGGGGTCTGGACAACATCTGTCGCCTGATAGGTTTCAATGAGACATCCAGCATCAACGAGTACTTTGCTGGAGTGGCCAACCGAGGTGCCAGCATCCAAATTCCCCAGATGATTGGGCAGGACAGGAAGAGCTACTTTGAAGATCACCACCCCTCTTGCCAACTGTGATCCATATGCAGTGACAGAGGCGCTTAACCGTCTCCTCAATGAGACAGGAGAAGAATCCTTTCAGTATACAAACTAAGTGGACTAGACCTACAGATATCTTCTATATCCCCCACGTCATAACCCTTTTGTCATGCCCTCTTCCACCTCACCTCTCCCCTCTTCCAATTTTGCCTACTAGATGCTAACTCAGGGCACAAAATACCATGTTTTCTTGTGCCCACACACAACTCCTTGCTTTTTTTTGTGGGGGAAGGGGAGTAGGGTTGGGATGTTTTTTAATTTTTTTTTTCTCCCATCATTGACTTTTTGAAGATTGAGAAATAGTATGTTAGTAGGGAAAAAGGGGTTGGGGAACATAACCACTGCTTCCATCTAATCAACTTTGTACATCAACAGAGATTTGTGGCTTCCAGGAAAAATAAAAGAATTAAGTATTTCAGATGCACTGGTTGGGAGAGGGTGGAAAGTGGGTAAAAGGAGGAATTTTAACTGAGTTTTTTGGAAGGGAGGGAGTAGAGTATTAAATTCACATGAAACTCTAACTTTAATTAAAAGATAAGAATTAGACAGGGGTGGTGGTCTCAGCTTACAGGAATGCAAACGCTTTGTCTTATAACTGTATGGGCTTCATTGTATTTTCCCTGGCCTAGAGGGGAAACCCTTGGCCAGAAAATGTCTGTAGGCTTTGAACCAATGGGGACTGCTCAGCTTTAGAAAAGAGGGAACCTTGCCCACTCATTTTCACTTCACCCAAAACAAATTTAAATTTAAAAACAAAAAAAACCTTTATTGGGGATGGGTGTAGATACATGGAGCAGGGGTGGAGAAGCAAAGCAGCTGGGGAAAAGTGTGGTCAGAAGTAGGGAATTCCTCCTCAGAAGAAAGGACTATACTGGAAGGGAATTGGTACAAAAAAAGCCTGCTTTGGTGGCTGGACATCTTTTCAGCTTGCCCTCTTGCCCATCCATGTAGAGATCGTCACAGCTAAAGGTAGCAGGAAATACTGGGTGGCTGTGATTTTTAACAAGCACACATTGAATGAAGCTCACATACTGGAGGGGGATGGAGGTGGGGGGATGAGAAAGTATGAGTTGGCTGATCAACTTAACCATGTTACTGACAATCCTGGGGAGGGGCTGTGAGTGTTTATTTTCTGGTGGGACCCGAATGTCATTAAAGCAGGCCTTTTGATATACTAAAAAAAAAAAACCGTTTATAAAGGCAAAGCCATTTTAGATTCTGATGTTTATAGGGTTTTCAAGTTTTTCAGAGTTCATGCATGTGTCTAGTAAATGCAAACTGGTCTCTTGCCTGTCTTTTAGTGATCGAGGTTGGGGTGGGCAGAGCTGGGTTCAGATATTTGTGATTTTGTACCCTGGTATCATTTCTGAGGGCCAGATCTTCCTTTGCCTTTTTGTCAAAAGATTTCTGTTTAGTGTTTTTCCATTTATAATAAAAACAGAACAAAAATACCCTTAAAAAAAGAAATTGAGGGAAAGGAAAAGAGAGGGGGAGATGCTATCTGGAAGAGTATCAGATGATATCAAGAGGAAATGAAGCAAATGGGAAAAGAACGAGCTTCTATCAAATGGCCTCAATTCTTTTTTCCAGTAAAGAGGCAAGGTCCTCAGCTGATCAGGGCAAAAATAGGGAGGTGCATGAGAACAGACTGGAGTTAGAGGATGGAAAGGAATGTTTGGAATAGCTTTTGTAGGAAATGAGTTTGAGAATTAATTGAGAAAGAATGAAAAGGAGAACCCAGTTCGTATGTGATAGCACACATTTGTAAAGTAACCAGTCAGCATGATTGTGGGACTTCCTCCAGCTTCGTTCCAGCAGCTTATTAGTAGGAATGGAAAAGGCATGTAGTATATAAAATGATATGTAGTTCATTGTGTAACATGAGCTTACGTAAATTAGTACATCCTGGCAGGGTGGATAGAGTTGATCTTGGTCTTAGGAAGAAGTGGGTTGGGCAAGCCGCAACTGTTAGTACTCTGGGCAGTTCTCTAAGACCACTAGCTGCAGAGTTATTGCATTGTTATCTACGTGGATATGGAGTGTTTCCTCACTCAGGAGTTCCCTGGACCAGTGTGTTCATAGATCTTGTTGCTAAAAAGCATAGGTCAAAGGCAGCCTTGAATTTAAAAAGTAAATCACAAATGTATAGAACAAAGACTTGCCTTTTCAGTTGTAGCTGAAAGTGATGGGTTGAGGATCAAATTTATCTGAAAACATAAAAAGAGATAAAGAAATGCACACAATTATGGATAGTGACTTGGGACATAGAAACAGGAGGTGAAAACAGGAGATGACAGACTCCATACTGTCTCAATCACTTCTTAATTTTGTGATTATAGACAAGTCATTTAATTTCTCAGGGCCTTAATATCTTCACCTGGAAGAATGGGGTGATAGATTTATTCACTCATCCCACTTAAAGTGAAAAGATGTCTAATCAAACAATTTCAGTCATGGGTCTTACACTAAAATTTGAAAATTTCTTTGAATTGAAATTTTGTTCATAATTCAGCCATGTTCCAGGGACCATTTATAAATTATCAAGCAAGTTGACAAGTAATTCATTCAAGATTGTTGGAGCGAACATACATTTCCATCACACTCCTATAAAGGAAACACTGGAAATGAGTTTGGAGATGGGGGTAGGGGAGGAGAAGAAGAGACCTTGACTTTAGCCTTTTCTGTTCTTTTCCCTCTGTGTGTGTGTTTGTGCTTCACTGCCAAAGAAGACCATGCCATCAGAGCAAAGATAACATGACTTGCACTTGACTTTGTTTTGAGTGAGGGAGGGTTGTGCAAGGGCACCAGCCTCACTTCTTCTTCAGAGCCATCTGAATCCAGTAACCAGATATTCATCAGGATGACTGGAGATGATTCAGGATAAGGTAATTGGGTTTAAGTGACTTGCCAAGGTCACACAGCTAGTAAGTATCTAGTGCCTGAGGTGACATTTGAACTCATGTCCTCCTGACTCCTGTACTGGTGCTCTATCCACTGCAACACCTAACTGCTCCCTTTTCCCTCTACACCACTGACCAGAAGATGACCCTTCAAGGTTCAAGTGATCCAGAAGATGTTGAATTTAACCATCCTGCCATCAGTATCCTATAGTAATTGCTGGATCACTTGATGGTAGGGTCTGCATTGGGGGCCGAGGACAGATTGACTCAGATTCTCCATGCTTAAAGAGAATGCTCCTCCATGTTCCTTTGAATGACAGACAAGGACTTCCAATACCCAGGAACTATGATGACTCCTTTTACCATTTGTACTCTCTAAACTTTAGCCCCCTGTCCCCTGCACTCTGCAAATACTTGTGAGAGAGTCACAGACTTATGGGACAATTTTTGTAGCAATGTTATTACTATGATATCTTAGCAAATCTATCACCTTTCTAAAATCTACTTAAGGCTGGATGACTAAATTGACTCTCTACTGTTAATCTTGAAGGGAAGCATATCAGGACTCAACTCAATGACTTGGGAGAAAACCTCCCTTGATCCTCAAGGACTCAACTCAATGACTTGGGAGAAAACCTCCCTTGATCCTCGAGGAGCATCCCTGGAACCCTGAGGTAAAGATGTATCTGGCCACTCTCTCTGGAAAAGTGAGGTTAGTCTCAAGTATGGGGAAAGTAATATTAACTTGCATTGCCTACCACACTGAGTAGTTATGAGAAAAAGTAGTTGCTAGACTTAAAGCACTACCTAAATGTTATTGATACTATTATTGTGTATAGCACATTGACATATCTACTCTTTCTTTCCCATCAATTCTACAAAAATGAAATGGGAAGCCAGAGGGAGAAGGTGGATACCTCCTGTAATAATAACTGAGTCATCACTGTCATGCAGTCATTTCAGTCATGTCCAACTCTTTGTGACCCCATTTGGGGTTTTCTTGGCAAAGACACTGGGATGATTTGCTATTTCTTTCTCTACCTTAGGAAAATGAGGTGAACAGGGTTAAATGACTTACCCAAGGTCACACAGCTAGTAAATGTTTGAGGTCAGATTGGAACTCAGGAAGATGAGTCTTCCTGATTCCAAGCCTGGTGCTTTCTCTACTGCACCACCTACTCACACTCAATAACTAGAATTTATATTCAAAGAAATGTTGATGTGTTGACACAAAACAACCAAAACTAAATGTTGTGACATTATGCAAAACAAACTTTTCCCCAAAGAAGAAACATGAGGACAAACTTCCTCTCCCAACCCCAATACCTTACAGAGGCAGAGCATTTACCAGTGTGGAATATTATATAAAGCAACAGATTATTGTTCAATATATCAATAAGTATGGTTTAATTTTTGCTCGTTTTTATTTTAAAAAATTGTTATAAGAGGTGACTCTCTGAGAGAAAGAAGAGATGAATACACAGAAAAAATTAGGTGATGTAATTATAATCAATAAAAATCATTTTAATGTAATTGGTTGAATGAGATGAACTTTAGAATTCTGTTATTTGAAAGATCACCAACACTCCCAAACTTTGCTATTTTGAGTCTGGTTACACCAACTCTCCAATACCTTTCATTATATTTTATTAGCTTAGCAAATCTAATGTAATCTCCATGTCTCTAGTAACCATGTCAACCAACTAATCAGAATTTATACTTATTGCATTAAATAAAATTAAAGAACACTGAGGTGCGGGACCAGCTTGTACCATGGAAACTATAGTCAAAGCCAAGGATTTTCATCAACAGAGTTTGAGCTGAAAGCTGTCACTGAATTCCACAACATGACCATCCAATAATGTTTTGAACAAGAAGTAGAAAGCTATCATGTCCTTCTTTTATAGAAGGAAGACTCAGGTTTCAGCATTGTCTTAAGTCACAGTTTATAGGAAAGGTGCTCAATAAGACTCTCCCTCTAACAGAGTACCAATCATTTAACCTTTACCACGTCCTACCTTATATTGTTCATTTGTTTGTTATGTTCCATAATCTTGTCAGACTCTTTGAGAGTAAGAATCATCTTTTTTACTTTTTTAAAAACTACCATAGTATATAATATAATAGTATATGGTATAATAACACTTCTGGAGCATCTCCAGGTCATGCAGTCTCAACTCAGGCTAAAATTGCCATCTCTTCTCCACTAGAACCGTACACTGTATCTCCTGGTACTTCCCTGCTCTGTCCTTGTCTTTCCTGGATCTATGCCTTCACCATGATTCCAAGTCATGTCATATCACCATGTATACTAATATATGTATACTAAAGTCCCTCTTACAGGTCATCTTCCTCCATTTAAAGGTAAGCTCTGTGGGGGCTAAGATTTTCTTGCTTGCTTGTATTCATATACACAGGATGTTAAATAGTATGTAACATATAGTAAACATTTGATAATTGCTTTAAATATCTATTCATCCATCTCTCCATTTATGTAACTACACACATACACACACATACACACATACACACACACACACATGCAATGGGCCATTTCATTCCTCTAGAAAAATTGGACTATTTATTCAAAGTTCCTTACCTATTTTACATATGGGATAATTGAGGCCCAGAGAAGCTAAATGACTTGTCCAAGGTTACTCAGCTAATAAATAGCAGAGGAAGATTTGAACCCAGACTCTCCGATTCCAAATTCAGTGTTATTTCCAATGTAATACCCTTCCTCATTTCTCCAATGTAATACCCTTCCTTATTTCTTTCTGTTATGTTGCCCTGGTTACTAAAACAGTTAATAGGGATAAGGATCTTTGATCTAGTACTTAGGAAGGTCCTTGGAGATTGCCATGTCCAATCTCTTCATTTTACCACTGAGAAAAATGAGGCTCAAAGGGGTTGAGTGGTTTGCTGAGAGAGAGAGAGAGAGAGAGAGAGAGAGAGAGAGAGAGAGAGAGAGAGAGAGACTTAATGAGTGCTTGGGTTAGAACCCAGATTTTTGTTCTTCAGGTCAAGCACTCTATCTGCCATAGAATACTTATTCTGTAATTGGTTAACAGTGATATATTTTGATTAATTTAGGCACAATGCTATTCAAGGTTCAGAAGGAATTTTAGCAATCTAGGTGGTGCCTGGAATTTAACAAAGATGTAAAATCGGGGCCAAGATTCTCTCTGAGGGTCTTTTAATTATGATTAGTTTGTGGACTAGAGAAATATTACAGATTTTGAATAAATTGGTTTAACTGACTCAGACGATAGAGAAACTATAGATTTTTTCTATTAGGCTTCTCATTTTTTCTGTCTATCCCCTTTTAGATCCAGACAAAATTAAAGTGGTAAAGAGGCTTGGAAAAATCTTTTGTCCAACTAATGGCCACACAGTCATCCTAGATTATAAGCCAAGGACAGGATTTATACGGGATTTGGATATATATTGAGTTTATGGAATTTCACAATTTCTTAGGACATATTATTCTATTAAGGGGCTTGATGCTTGGATTGTATAATACTATTGTGGCCACTTAAGTTCTAGGATTTACTTATGTGTTACCCTTTGGAGCTAATTGGTGTTTATGTTGGATCTGGGGAATGGTATTCTTGGATTCTTTTGCATTTAAGAAAAATGGAACACGAGAAATGGGGATTGGAAGCCCCTCCACAAAACAAAAACAAACCCATGGCCCTTGGCTCCAATGGTGAAACCATTTGCTACTTCAGCCAGACAAAAACTACTGAATTGTGAGTTCAGAATATTGTACCCAACCAACAATTGGATCAAACTATAAAAAGACTTACTGCATTTCATAGAGGTTTGGCAAGAAGCAAATGAATGGCTTTGAGAGTGGTTTGAGTTGGATATATTACCCACAAGTAGCTTAGTGAGTCTCCCAGAGAATATTTCCAGGTGGTCAGAGTAAGTAAAGAGGCCCAAGATGGAAGAAGATTCTCAACACCGCAACTTTTTGGAGAAGAAAATAAGCATTTAGTCATTGTACAAAAAACTCTATGAGTTGTGGTCACTGCAATATTTGGAGGATCACATTTTGAAAACTGTATCTTGAAGACTTTGAATAACACAGACTCTTTTGCACATTTCATGGATTGAAATCACTAGACAGGAAAATTTCATTCTAGCAGGCTAAAAAAAACCCCACAACTGTGACTGTCACTATTTTTCTTCGTCTTCTTGTATTTTAATCATTTTCCAATTATGTCTGACTCTTCTTCACCTCATTTCATGCTTTATTGGCAAAGATATTAGAATAGTTTGCCATTTCCTTCTCCAGCTCATTTTATGGATGAGGAAGCAGGCAAACGCTTAAGTGACTTGCCCAGGGTCATACAGTTGTCTGAGGCCAGAGGTGAATTCAGGAAGTCAGTATTAATTTCTTTCAAAACCAAAGAGAATGGAAGAGATGCAAATTTCCAGAAGAAAAGAGAGTACCAAATCAAGATATAAACCCAATGAACCTCACTTTAATGTATAATACAAACCTAAAGCAGATTATTAAAGGAATGATTTGAGAGCTTTTAGAGGAAGCATTGATAAATCAATCATTTGACGAATACTTACTAAGTGACCACTATGTGCAGACACTCTCCTTGGTTCTGGGGATGCAAAAATGAGACGGTGAGTCTTAGATCTTAGATCTTGAGTTCAGAAACTGGAGCTAGGAGGATACGTAAATATATGAGTGTATATATATATATGAGGTAAATTGTGGTGAGAAGATCCTACCATCTAGGTATATTGGGAAAGGATTCATGTAGGAGATAGTGTTGTAGCTGAGGGCATTCTAAGTCAAAGATGAAGAGAGAGGGCATTCTAAGCATGGGAGGATCATATATAAGGGACAGTAAGAAGACCATTTTGACTGGACTGTAGAATATGTGAAGGGAACTCATATAGAATTGACTATTAGGCATTACAAACTGAATTTTTTGGAGATATCATAAACTTACTAGGTCCAAAACTCAACTAATTTTCTTCCCCAAACTCTCCACTGTTACAGAATTCATTATTTCTGTCAAAGTCATTACCATCCTTTAGTTTTCCAAGTTGAAAAACTCTGCATTATCTTTGGTTCCTCATACTTCCCCACCCCACATATCTAATCAATTGTGAAATGTTACCATTTACACTTCTATTTCTTACACCTTCTTTCTATTCATGTTGTTACCACCTCTCGCAATGTCCCATTTAGTTTATTGCAATAACCTCCTAGCTGGTCTGTCTATCTTCATCTCTCAACCTTCCAGTCCATCCCACATAATGCTGCTAAAGGAATTTTCCTTATTTACAAATATGGCTACGTCATCCCAACTACTCAATAAATTCCAGTGGCTCCTCTATGTCAAAATATGTCATTCCATTTAGTTTTTAAAAACTCTTCCCAAACTAATTTTTCTATCCTCATACATTATCCCCTTCATTTTCTCATGTAGGCTAACTGTCCTCTATGTTTGTCACTCCTGATACTTCATCTTCCAATTCAGTTTCTTGGAGTCAATGTAAGTCCAAGACATATCTAAGTTTGTTCTAAACTTCTTTCATGACCCACAAGTTGGCATTCAGATTTTGCTTGAGTGGAACTCACTTGTCACTTCTTAAGGAACTCTAACTTTGTGACAGCTCTTTCCTTATATTAAAGTCAGAGACTTCTGTGCAATTTCTACCCATTGGTCTATAATGCATTATATAATTGTGCCAAGAATCATACAGCTGGTAGATTTGATTAATCAATCATTTGACATCTTTTTCTATTTCCCTTTGAAAATCAGGACACAATTTGATCTTTTCCAGCCCTGTTGAGCCTATTGTCCATAATTTTCCAATGATTGACAACAGTAACTCAGTAACTATAACCATAATTTCTACCAATAGCCTGCCTGGCATGTCATTCATTGGAAGTAAGTAACTTGAACTCATCAAGACCATTTTCTTTTGTCATTTGTTCCCTTATTTTGGATTTCAGTTCCCTGTTAATTACTACTAGTGTTCTACATTTTGTATATTGAGTCATTCTTGGCAAAAAAAAAAAAAAAAACAGAAGCAAAATAGACCTCACATGAAACTTCCTTGCTTCTGTCATGTATCAGCATCAGCATCTTTATCATCATCTCACTCACCCTAACCACAGTGGTATGTACATGGAATGCTTTCTTTCATCATATACCTCAGCTTGTCCTAAGCCTTAGTTCTCCTGACTTCATTGTTACAAGGCTATGTCAGGGTAGCTAGGTAGTGCAGTGGATAGAGCACCAATGCAGGAGTCAGGAGGACCTGAGTTCAAATCTCACCTCAGACACTTGACACTCCCTAGCTGTGTGATCTTGAGCAAGTCACTTAACCCCAACTGCCTCATCCTGGGTCAACTTCAGTCATCCTGATTGTAAGGGGCACTCTGGACCCAGGCCCCCCTGAGAGGATAGGAGACGCCAGGAAGTCTGGACCTGCTGACGTGGCTTTGCCACGCTGGCACTGGGGAGGCTTCATACTGAGCTGAGCTCCACCCTCAGGGAGGAACTGGGGAGGAGCCTACCCAGAATAGGAGGGCAAGGCACTAGGGATAAAAGGCACACCCAGGAAGGGCTCGGGGGAGTTCCTGACTGATCGTCCTGCAATAAAGCTCTGATCCACTACTCTGGTGTTCTGCCTGGTAATTCTCCCTTCGCACCCCCGAAGGGAGCCGGAGACGTCCGAAGACCCTGGGCAGGGTAAGTAGAGGCAGCAGTTGGGGCGGCCCCCGACACCTGATGAATATCTGATCACTGGATTCAGATGGCTCTGGAGAAGAAGTGAGGCTGGTGACCTGTACAGCCCTCCCTTACTCAAAACAAAGTCAAGTCATGTCATTATTTCTCTGATGGCATGGTCTTGTTCAGCAATGAAGGACAAACACACGTCACTTTTCTAAAGTGTTCCTAAGTTACCTGAATTTGCTGTTATCTTCTGGGCATATCTTTTTTTAAATCTGAGTTTGATGAATTTCACCTGCAGTCACCAGTCTCTTCAGACAATTCTCTTTTATCTTCCTTTCAGAATCATTTGTGTTTCTGTCATCAGTTTTATTTTTGAGAGCATCTCATGTCTCACCAAATGAAATTTTTGTTTCTAGGATCTCTAAACTTTTAGAAATCTCCCCAATTTGATGTGGGTAACGATGTCTGACTTCACCTCATCTACAAAAAATTCTGAAATGAAATTGCTTCCTACCAAAGTCTCCTTTATACTTCTGCATTCAGATTTGTATTGGTTAGAATCAGGTACCAAATGGTTACCATTATCACGTCTTCTATATTTGGAAGAACAAAATCAAGAGTTTTTGCATAATATTCTATTTGAAGAACCAAATTTTCATAGATTTAACATCTGTCGTCAATGTCACAATCATCTCTCTGTCAGCTTTCCAACCTCGTCATCTCTTTCTTCCTTTCAGGGTTTAGATTTTAGGGTTAAGGAAAGAATTTATCACCATGTGAATGTATATGAGGATCTTGAGGGGATACAATCAATGGGCAAGCCAAAATATACCTCTACTATTCACGTTTTAGGTTTTTAGACACTATGAGAAGGCTTAGAGAAAGAAAAGCATTTACATAGAAAGAATAAATATATTTACCAATGACCAGATTGTAGAAGTAGTATGTAATGTACACTCCTTTAAAAAATGATTATATTTATCTCTTCATTGATTCTCAACTAAATTGCCTTCATTATATATCACTTCTGTCTGGTCTAGAACTAGGTTACTGGGATGACAGGATTACCATGTTTGAATCTGGAAAACTTGGATTTTAGTATGTATGCTTATGTGAACTTGGACAGATCATTTGGTCTCTCCAATTTAGTTTTTATTTTCCTCATCTAATAAATAAGAATATTAGATTATGCCATCTCTAATGTCTTCTCTGCTCTAATTCTGTGGCCTACCTCATCTTTCATTTAATCTGTTCTTCTTGAATGTGGTATATTCTTTAATTTCTCTATTTGAGTCAGGAGTCAATCTACCTTTTGATGGGCAGGTTTTCACTAGATTATTAATGCTCTGTTAAGACTCCCTTCATTTTTCCTATCCCTTTCCTATACAGACTCCTAGAAACATTGCAGATTACAAGAACTTCCAAAGAATTGTAAGGGAAATTGCAATTCAATGATCTGGAAGAAGCAATGGGAGTATAGTCTGGCTTTCTAATGTGGCCTGAAAAGACGGGGGCAAGGGAGACAGGAAAGGGAATCACAGACACTTGTGTAAAATGAGATATGTGCACAAGCACACATTTCTAAGAGTTCTTGATTTAATATTTTTTTCTTTTCCTTGGAGAGACCTCTGCCAAGATTGTTTTTGCTTGATCAGAGAAATAAGGGGGAAGGAAAAGCCACTCTTAGGACTCTGTCCATTTCTTGCCATGTGGTAGGCAGTGAAGGAGAGGTATGCTGCTCTGGTGGCCATGATCAGGGAAAAGAAATAGAGATCACTGTGTGAAGCTGTTCATGGATGTGGCACAAACTGGATGAATCAAAAGGGTAGTAGACAAAGTGATGAAAAGTAACCTGTCAATAGTGAGAATGGCCACAATCCCCAGACCAAAGTAGAAGAAGCTAGGTTAGGAGCTGCTTGTGAGACAGCTGATAACATTGTTGTCTTGATGAGATCAGGCAGAATTCAAAGTCAATTCTGTTTTCTCAGAACTTTTGTTTTTTATGTCCAATCAATTTTGACTCTGAACCTAGCTGGGAGTATGTGTATGTTGGGATGGGAGGGGGAGAGCACCCAAGAAACAGTGGCATAGAAGCTTCCTATTGAAAGTTTTGTTTATCGTTTGATTAACTATCCCATGCTACCTTATTTGTGTTAATACATCACACGGCCAATTATGGTGAATGGTTGATCCTCTGAGGTTAGGGGATTGTGATTGTGGAGATAAAAACAGCTTGGAGAGATATTTTTGGGAATTTGGAGTATACTCTAGATCAGAGGTGGGAAGTCCACGGCCTCAAGGTCACAAGTGGCCTTCTAGGTCCTTAGATGTAGCCTTTTGACTAAGTCAAGTTTTATATAAAAAATCCTTTTATTAAGAGGATTTGTTCTGTGAAGTTGGAATTCAGTCAAATGGGCACACTTTATGACCTAGAGGGTTACAAGTGACTTCGAAGCCAGAGGTTCCCCACTCTTGCTTTAGATTATACCACTGGACTCTGAATCTTGAGAAGCTTAGTTAACCCACTGCTGAAGGCCATGAGAGGTCAGAGACATGGCTATTTACAGGTATCAGGATGTCTGATGTCCAAACAGTATACTCCATCCCCTCACTTAATATTGCTTTGTGTTAGAGTGATAGAATGACTGACTAGTGAGGGACCATCCTTAAAGTATTTGCAATCCTTGGCTGAGAATCCACATAGAGGTTTTCTGAGCCTCCCTGCATAAATGCAGATGGGAGAGTTTTTCTCTCCATAATTCAGAACATATGCAATTATTCAGAATGTTTTCTGATAGCTTATTTTTACTTGCCTCCTAATATTGATTGTGCATACAAGACTTTGCAACAGACAAAGTAGCTTTCATTTTCCCTCCAGTTTCAGAATGAGGAAGAAGAAGAAATGCTGTGAGCCTATTAACAGTGGAGGATTGGTATGTGGCTCCTCTAGTTTATCATCTTTTATATCTATTTTTTCACGATCTTAGGGGAATAGGTATCAGAAATGGAAGAGATCAAACTAAAACCTTATGAGTTTTGAAAGGAAGGAAAATCACCAGAGTCTATAGCAAAGCCAGTTGGTAACTAGGAGTCAATTCTGAGAAGCAACGTTTGACCTAACCCCAGCAACCAAGACACCAAGTCCTACAAGCAAGGGAGCAACTCATCCATTGGCTCTTCCAAACCCAGATATGAACTTGGGCAGAGCACGCGGAGGAAGGGAGGGAAGGAATATTTAGTAGTCACAACTTTAAGTTGAGTTCACTCTCCTTAGGTGATATAGGAGAGTTTGCATCCAGTCTGAGAGATTTTTATCTCGTTGTTCCTGATATATCTTCTCAGTAAATGTTCCTTTGTAAAAGCTAGTTTATATTAAATGGAAAATTGATGTTGAGAGAAAACCAACTGGTCAAATAGATATTGAAGAGATATTAATTGACATTTAGCTGGAGAAGAACAGAATGGATAAGGATTCATGAATGACCATATTACACCATTCCCCACCCCTTTGACATTACTAATAGGACCCTAAAAAGCAGTAGTTGCCCAAGGAATTCAGGGACTCAGCCGACTAATAAGAGATGGGAGAGACAGTCCAGAGATTAAGCATTACATAAAGAAGTTCATCCTGTCTGCATTTCTGGAGGCAGGTTTACAAAGCCTCCATTTGGATTGGCCGCAGAGCATAGTGTACATGTACTAAGTGCTCATTGACTAATCCTCCCATTGCAGTATCAAAGAATGTTCATCAAAGTAGATGCCTATTGATTAGAGCATGGCTGGGAAAATAGTGGCAGATGGATGTAATGGAATTTTTATGCCATAAGAAATGATCATACAAAGAATTTAGAGGAAGACGGGAAGACATGGTTGAGTTTAGGCAGATTGAAAAATATATAACCAGAAAAACCACAAATTAGTGAGTACAATAACATTAATGAAAAGGTCACTAAAAGGAAGTCAAACTCAGAACTGAAAATTGCTCACTAATGGTCCTGGAGAACAGTTAATAAAACTTACCTGCACCTGTAAGGAGAGAAGCAAGAGACTAAGAAAACAGTGTCACATACATTGCTATACGATATTACTGTGTCATTTGTTTTGCATTTACTATTTTCCTTTTAATGAATGATTTCATGACTGGTTGATGTATATGGAGATGGATACCTAGGCATGCCAGTGGTGACCCTGAGTGAGTTACTTCATCATCCTGTTTCCTTATCTGTAATATGGAGGGACTGGAGTAGAAAGTCTCTAAGATCCCTCCCAGCTATAGGTCTTTGCTCCTATGATCCAGTTGGTCTCTCAAACTATGATCCTATGATTGTTTTTGTTTCTCACATATCTGCTTTATCTTTAAATGATTAAACAGTGTGGTATAGTGGATAAAAAACTGGACTTCGAAACCAGGATCTGGAACAAATACCCTCTGAGCACTCTAGGTAATTGCCTAAGTTAAAGAAAAGGTTTTAACCTACATTGGTAAAGGGAGTTTCTTCATCCAGGGAGTTACTTCTACAAGTGAACTCATTGGTTAGCCTCTGTCTAATTACCATATTTTCCTTAGTTTAATTTCTATGTCTCCTTTGAGCAACTTGGAACATCCCAGCCCTGCTGGTCCCTACTGCTTTCTCTGTTGCAAATCTTCAGCATTCCAGCTCTAATTTGTGGTCCTCTGATTCTATCTATAATGCATAAATAAGACAAAAATAGGTGTACATCTACATGTGCATGTATTTGCATATGTACATATGTGTGTGCCAATGGAAATTTGCTTGGAAAAAGAGTGGAGGTTTCAAAGGGCATAGTCACGTGAGCTAAAAAAGAGGTGAACGATGGTAGGAACCATGGGAATGAATAATGTTGGTCTGAATAAGAGGTTAGTAAGGGGATAGTGTCTGCAGGGAATCAGCAAGCTACAATGCAAGCCTGAATGACATTGTCAATGCTAAGGGACAAAGATGATTTGTGAGATAGATAAATAGTGAAGGATCTTCAAGAATGAATTGGCTCCAAATCACTCACAATAATGAAATGGATTGCTTGGCACTTAGACATTAGACCTCATGGCAAGACTCTTGAGATTTTTCAGCTCTATCACAGAGGAGTCCTGAAAATTGAAGGGAAAGACTTTATCACCAGCAGTGAGGTCTGGGAACACAGATAGATCATCAAAACAGTGGTGATCTTTGCTGAGCACGACTTCATCCATAGATTGAATGTCTAGAGGATGCTGTTTGGCAAACTCAGTTGGGGAGATGACAAGCAGATTGGACTGAAGTATTTAAATAATACACTGATGAATGGCTTCAGAAACATAGAGCAAAGTCGGGGACAGTTGGGAAGTGCTGCACCAGACAGATCAATCTGGTGTGCAGTAATTGGGAATGGTAGCTCCTTTTGAACCAGAATATGAGACAGATTGTGACTCTAAAAGGTGGAATTATCAACAGCAGCTGGTTCTCCAATAGCAGATGCAGCCATGAATCAGTGCCCAGCCAGCAACCATAAACAAGGATGGAGCATCACATGGTTGGTTCCAACCCAAGCCTTTCACAAGCTCTCCACATTGGACCTTCCATAGTTTGAGCTCCAGTTTCACTCACACAGAAATGAACAGTCATTTCAGAAAATAATAATAATACCAATAATTAATAATAAATCTGGTTCCCAAGAAAATGTAAGATTGATCATCCTTTGTATCCCTTTGTATCTACTTCATCAAAGACCTAAACCTAAATCTGGGGAAAGAAATAACGGCATGGATGGAGGCAATGTCATCCGAGTACACTGAAAGAAACATCTGGGTTCTAACATATTTGGCTTAAGTTCAAAATGATTGAACTATTAGAAGAAGAAAAAAGAAAAAAAGCCTCCAGACTTTCTAGAGTACATGATTTACCGACTTGGCAGAACAGCCAAATTTAGCTTCCAACAGGTCCATCTTGTAATTACTGAGTAAGGATTTTCAATTTCTTTCCATTCAACTAGGCCAACTATTTCCCAAAATGTAAGAGGAAATTCTTAGCATGTAGATATAAATGTAGATGTAGATATAGACAGCAATTTTGAGGCCAATGTCAGTATAGTAATGAGGCAGTATTACACAGTAGATATAAAACTGGGTTCAAAGTGAGGAAGACTATGTTCAAGTCTTGGTTTTGATATCTGCTGACTGTGTGACCTTGGGTAAGTCACTAAGCTTCTCATTACTCTAGGTCAGTGGTATCAAATTCAAAATAAAAACAGGAGTCACTAATCTGTTAAGGACTCCTGCTGGTTGCATGTTATAATAGTAGCTAACATTTATATAGTGCTATATGCCAAGCACTATGTTTATAAGTATTATCTCTTTATCACTTTATATTATTATATTAATATATTAGACATCATATATTATCACTTTATAGTTATTATCTCATTTGATTCTCACAGCAACCCTGGAGTAAGGAGGTGGGGGTAGGTACTCTTATTATCCCCATTTCATAGATGATAAAGCTGAGGCAAACAGAAATTAAGTGATTTGCCTAGGGTCACACAGTGAGTAAGTGTCCAAGACTTGATTTGACTTTCCAGCTCCAGGTCCAGCACTCTACCTACTGTACCACTTATCTGTTAGTTTTTAAATGTAATATTCTCTGTGTTTTATTACATTTTCTTTCTTTTATTCAATATTCCCCAATTACAATTTAGTCTGTGTAGAGGTGTTTGACACCTCTACTTTAGGCAATTCTTTAGGACTTTAAGTTACAGAGAAGATGCCGAACAACAATGAATGGGAGAGGGACTTCTTTGCGCATCCCAATGAAACCCTAAATCTGGTCCTTGCCTTTATTCCTCCCTAGATGTGTATATCCAAGTTGAATTTATGTGCATCAGTGCACCCACGTGTGTGTGAGTGTGTGTGTGTGTGTGTGTATAGATAAAGATGGATAAGGTGAGGGGAAAGGAGAAAGGGAGGGAGTGGAAAAAGAGGGAGGAGAGCAAGAAGAGAGAAGCTCAATGACACTTGAATAACTGTCCCCTAGTGTCCCATAACAAATCAGCTGGCAGTAGCTCACAATTCCAAGGGGTTGCTATGCAACCAAAGTGGGGGAAAGGAGGATTTCCAGTCACCAAATATGCTCACATAAATTCACGAGCTAGAATAAAACTAGTTATGTGATTATGTAGGCACAATCATTGTATAAATTATCAGATAGTAATGAACTGAAAGAAGAAAACGGTCTTTCAGCTAGAAGGAAAAGGCAAGGAAAGAAGTTTATTATTTTTTGTTTCCCCTCCCGCGTCCTTCACCTCCCTGGTGAAAAGGTGATAGAGCCCTATGGGGTTAATTAGGTTTTCATTTAATTTGATCATTCCCACTACTGCACCAGTTATATAGCAAGAAGAGAAGGACAGTAGGTGAATGGTCAGCAATTAAATTGGAGAACCAGCTTATGCCCCTGAAAGACCTTTATCTCTTGGGCTGCATTTTTTTATTTTCTATTTTTTGACATAAGGCTGTGAAACTAGATAATGTCTCCAAAAAAAATTCTAAATCATGACTGGTGATAATTTTGCCAAAACTGAAGGTATGCTTTGCAGAAACCCAGTCTAGGTGTTGGTATGGCCTGAGGCCCTGGTACAACCACCCTTGAATCCAGCCTGTACATACCCTGAGGTATTTCATAAAGCCAAAAACAGCACAGGGAGGTCTGAATGGAAAGACTATTTCTTCCAAATCCAAACACATCAAACTTTGGATGACCTTGCTCCTTTAAAAAGGCCTAGAATTCCCTGAGTCTGAAATAAAGATAGATTTCATTTAGGGGACATAGAGGTGAAGGATGAAGACAGTTTCTGAAATATAGTTGTGAAATGGCATGACCTTCATTTACAGTTTTCTCCTAATTGTGAAATTCCAATACTCAGACCATGCTGGTAATCTTGGCCAGCCTTTCCTGATATACTGAATTCAGTACAGATGCCTAAAGTGTTAATACATGTACATTACGAGTGTTCGCTCCTCTGTAAAGCTAGATGTTTTCAGAAATACAACACAGCATCAGCCTGCCCGCTCCCAAAAGGAGGTGGGGAGGTGTGACACAAGCTGGTAATTATGGCAATCACTAGGGCTGAGGCACACTATTCCCCTCAGGAAAGAGGGATGGGTTCCAAAGTGAATATAAAGCCGAGGTCAGGTCAGGTGAGGAAATCAAGTTTCTCAGGAAGCCAGAAACCAAGGGGCTGAGATTAGAAGTGGAGTTAGGGCAGATATTTCAAGTCTGGGAAATTTACAATTGAACAGTAGGCAAAATGATGGCAAAATATAGTAAAAACAATACAACATTTAGAAAAGTAAGCCTTGGTTCTTCTATTTACTAACTACATGGTATAGGATAAGTCCAGTTTCATCATCTATAACATGAATTTAGTCTACATTCATCTTGAAGGCGCCTTCAAGCACCCAAATTCTATTATCCTAATATCCTATGATTGGTTATCTGATCTGATCCACCTCCCCAGATCTTTAGCCATTTTGCTCTAAAGTGTCAGTGTGTTCAAAAGGTCTGCCATTTTAAGATTTGTCACTAGGGCATAATTGCCTAAAGGTGTTGAATTATCTGACAGAGGACTCAACCCAGCATTTACACTCATGCAATATGTAACTGAAGATAGTATCTGTGTGTTCATCCTTCTTTGCTGAAGAATACCATGCCATCAGAGAAGTAATGACATGACTTAACACTTGACTTTGTTTTGAGTGAGGGAGGGCTATGCAGGTCACCAGCCTCACTTCTCCTCCAGAGCCATCTGAATCCAGTGATCAGATATTCATCAGGATGACTGGAGATGACCCAGGATAAGGCAATTGGGGTTAAGTGACTTGTCCAAGGTCACATAGCTAGGGAGTGTCAAGTGTCTGAGGTGAGATTTGAACTCAGGTCCTCCTGACTCCTGCACTGATGCTCTATCCACTGCACCACCTAGCTCCACCTAGTTAGCAAGGGAAAGGTAAAAAACAATTATGTAGCACCTACTAGAGGCTAGGTACTGAACTAAGAAAAGTTTGCAAATATTATCTCATTTATTTTATAATCTCATTAACTCACTGCAAACTTGTGAGGTAGGTGCTGTTGTTACTTCCATTTTAACATTGAGGAAACTGAGGCAAAGAGAGGTTGTGAATTGCCCCAAGTTACACAACTAGCATCTGAGGCTGAACTTGAACTCAGGTTTCCCTGACTCCAGTGCCCTTCACCATGTACTTACCAGACTAGGTGCCAGGAGAAATGATCATTAAAATTAGAAGCTGCCAAATGGTGTCCTTAATATCACATCATTGCTAAGCCCCAGGTGAGGTCCTCTGCAGCCTGTCCCAACTTACTTCACTTACCGTATTTGGTACACTCTTGAACAGTAGGCTTCCATCTCCCTCTACTTCAGAGTTGTGTCATGGGTTCTTGCTCCACAAGGATCAAAATTTCTAGCTACAGTGAATGGACAAAGTTTCTAGACACAGCCATACTCTTGTTGACTCAGCTTATTTGTAAGGATCTGGACTCAGGAACTACCTTGATCTAATATCACTATTGACTATACATATACTATAAGTGGCAAACACTTCTACCATAATAGTTGTCACTTACATAGCACTCATTTGCAAAAAGTGCTTTACATCATCTTATTAGTCAATCCTCACACAAACAATTAATTTCACTATCCCCATTTTATGGATGAGAGAATGCAGAAAGTGATCAGCTTACTTGCCAAAGAATATAGAATAGTGAAGATAGAATAAAAATTCACATTTCCCAAACTGCAAATCAACTGATTTTATTGAAGTAAGTTAGATTTCCTTAAAGCCTGAAAAAAGATTAAGCATTTCATTCAATTCTATTTGAGTCAAATAAGCAATGCTTTAGTAAATAGCTATTATTAGCAAGGCATTATAATATGTTCTGAGGGTACAGAGTCAAAAAGAAATTGCCCCTGCCCTCAAGAAGCTTTTATTCTACTGTGACAATATGGCATTTGTGCAGATATCTAAATACAAATTAAGAAAGCAATTTCAGAGACAGGAAAGAGTGACAAAGTTTGGGGAGGGGTATGTGGAGGAGGGGAGCGAATGGTCAAGACATGCATTCCAGTAGAAAGTTGTACCTAAACTCTGCTTTTGAGGAACCTACATATTCTATGATGTGGCAGCAAGTGAAAGTACTGTACTTTGCAGACCTGAGGAATGACCTGTGCAGAGGCATTGTATGGGGACAGAATGCCAGGTCAGATTGGGAGGTTGTATAATATGACAACAAAGATGTCAAAAAGTTATGTATGTGCGTGCGTGTGTGTGTGTGTGTGTGTGTGTGTGTGTGAAAAAGCCCACTACAATGCTCCTCTTCTAATACCTTGTCATTTTGAGGTGACCTTGAGGTCTGAAAAACAACCCTATAAGAGTTCTGTCAAGCAACAAAGGTTTCATGTACAGATCAACATCACAGTACTCTGCCACATGTTAGGTACTTCATGAATGCTTGTTAACTTAACTCAATGACAGAATGTTGGTCTTACTCTCTTTCTCTGTCTACTGAGAATCTATCCTTGAAAGCTTACCTCAAAAGATATCTCCTTTTGGCAGTTTTCCCTGATGGGTCAGCAATGGCTTTGCTCACCCTATCTCCACCATAGCCCAGACCCCATATAATACATTATTGCAAACCCTTTGATCCAGCAATACATAGGTCTGTTTCCCAAAGAGATTATAAGAAGGGGATAAGGACCCATGTATACAAAAATATTAGCCAAAGTTCTTTTTGTGGTGGTCAAGAATTGGAAATTGAGGGGATGCCATCAACTGAGGAATGACTAAACAAGTTGTGGTATATGAATATAATGGAATACTATTGTGTTATAAGAAATGATGAGCAGTAGGACTTCAGAAAAACTTGGAAAGAACTACATGAACTGATGCTAAGTGAAGTGAGCAGAAAATGGTACAAAATAATAGCAACATTGTGTGATGACTAAATTTGATAAACTTAGCTCTTCTCAGCAATGCACAGATCTAAGATAATTCTAAAAGTCTCATGATGGAAAATGCGGTTGACATCCAGAAAAAGAACTATGGAGTTTGAATGTAGATTGAAGCATACTATTTCTCTCTCTCTCTGCCTCACTGTCTCTCTCTGTCTCTCTCTGTCTCTTGTTTCTTTCTTCTCATGGTTTCTCCTATTGATTCTAATTCTTCTTTACAACATGACTAATGTTAACATATGTTTAATATGAATGTTACGTAGAGCCTATATCAGATGGTGGGGAAAGGAGAAGAAAATTTAGAATGCAAACTCTTATGAAAGTGAATGTTGGAAACTAAAAAATAAATGTATAATAATAAAATATGTAATACTTCATTTTATAACTATAAACAACATATCAGTAAGGGTTCTTAATTTTTTTGTGTCATGGATTCCTTTGGAAGTCTGGTAAAACCTATGGACTTCTTCTCACAATGATGTTCTTAGATACATAAAATATAAGCTTACAAAGAAAAACAATTCTATTGAAATACAATTATTAAAAAATAATAAAAAATATTCGCAGAGTTGAACAGAGAGTTTGGAGGAATTGGGAAGACATTAGCATTGATAAGGAAAATGAATCCATGGGATTCATAAACTTCACTGAGAGGATGGATGGCACTGTAAAGTAAAAGAACCAGGTTAGAAACTTGGAAGAAAACCATGATTCAGTGGAGAGGGATTCAGTATAAGAAAATAAGAAAAGGCAAGACATTCAGAAGGAAAACCAGGATTAAATTGTTAATAAACATTAATTGACAATGAGTATTCATTATGTCCAGCAATCAGCAAACTGATATACCACTGGATAAACTCAATCAGGATATGTACATTTATATTTTCTCTAAAATAAAATTAGGAGACAGAGAGAGGCTACAAGTAAATGAAAAGATGCCTTACAAGTTCTCCATAGAAAGACAATAGGAGTTGACAGGGCTGATATAGTAACAGCTCATATTTACAAAACACTTAAAGGTTTGCAAAGTATTTTTATAAATACCTTATCTCATTTGAGTCTCATGTCAATTCTATGAAATAGGTGCAAGAGGCATTCAATGAAAGAAAAAAAGGAATTTTATAGGGTGCTTGGTTTTCTCATCTTTTAGCTTCTGTGATGAGCACAAGCAAACAGATAAACATGTAACCTTTGGCACTTTGTGTTCCAGTGCCTAATGGGAAGGCTAGAGAATTTCTGTGAAGAACATGACAAGATCTTTCAAACTAAGTTCACATGCACTTTGGTGTTTATGAAATTCAGATAGGAAAAACTGGCAGAAAATATGATGCAGAATCAAGAAACAAAAGAAAGCAAAGGTTGTAGATGCTTGCATTTCATTAATTCTTCCCTCAAGAAGTGAGTGAAAGATTACTAAATAAGATGAGTAGCAAACAATATCACATAAAATGAAATCGATTATATTCTAACAGACAAAAAATGACTAGTTATCCACATGGTCATTTCAGAATCAAATATTAGTCATCTGATAATCTGCAATCCCTTTAACAAGCTCCAAAATCCCCCAAAATTACAATGGATAGAAGTAAAGTCATTTCTTGATCAGCATTTTGTAAAGCATATGAAAAAAAGATATGACAGTATCAAAAAAAACCACTAATACAAAATACAAAAAAAATACAAATACAAGAAAAATACAAAAAAAATACAAATACAAAATAATACAAAATATAAAAAATACAAAAAAATACAAAATACAAAAAGAAATACAAAATTAATACAAAAAAAACCATACTAGTGAAGATTACAGAATCACCAAACTGGAAAATCCCTCAGAGGTCATCTATTCCACCCTTAACCTGAACAGGAATCTTCCCTACAACATCTCTATCAGGAGTCATTCAGTCTCTGTTCAAAGACTTCCAGTAATGGCAAGTTGTTATCTTCCAAGGGTGCCTACTTCATTTTCAGACAATTCTAAGCTAATATTATATTTCCTCACATAAAGCTGAATATCTATCTTGATAACACATCATTCCTAGTTTTGAATCCAACACACGAGGAAAATAAGTCTATTCCCTTTTTCACATGAGCATTCTTAAAATATCTGAGTATGGCTATTATGTTCCCCATAAATCATCTTTTCTCCAGATTCCTTCTGGTGTTCCTCTTGTCTCCTATTTTCTAATCTTTGCAGCATCCTAGCAGCCATCTGCCAGACATTTTCAAGTTTGACAATGTTCTCCCTAAGTTGTGGTGGCTAGGACAAAATAACACTCCAGTTACAGACAGGAGTAATATGGTTTGAGTGGCTTATAGTAAAAACCTTGCTACATTGAATACATTGACATTCTAAGATCTATTACTTGGCACTAAATTTTTTCATTACACATTTTGCTTAGGAAACAAACAGGTTGATTATAGAAACTTCTACTTTTTGTTACTGTTGTTGAAGTGTCATTGTATACTTTTTGTTGGCTGTGATATCCACTAATGTGATTCCATTATTGGAGAACTTCTGTTCTGTGAAGATACTCGAACCACATCAAGGACTTGGATTTTAGCTAGTTACTGTGTTGAGGACAACATTCAAAAACATTTGTGCCATGCAGTGGACCTATATGTCAAGGTACAGGATGATAAATAAATTTATGTGATGGAGATAATAGCACTGTCTAAGCCGTCTTTGACCTTATGCGTTCCTTGAAGATGCAACATCCTAGAGAAACAGTTATGTTTTCAGATGCTAGACAGACAATTTGGTGGTATTGAGAGTTCATGGGGCAAATATGGAATGTTATTTGATATGCTTCACTAGGAAGTCAAGAAAAGACTTCATGTTAAAGTTGGAGTGCCTGCTACAGAGAACAGTAATTAAAGGGGGCAATGTCTGTGGAACAGAGGAAGTACAATAGATTAAAGTGAACAAGGAACTAATATGTAATGAAAGACCATGGTTACAGATGTTGATGTGTGCATACCAAGGACAGTTCCTTAGTGACTTAGTGATATGGTTGGTAGTTAAGGTTTTAGAAACAATGATTATAGGGTAGAAAAAAGCAGTAACAAAAATCAGTCCCACATGGTTCAAAGATATTTTTTCACAGAATCACAAAATCTGAGACTCAGAAGGGACCTTATGGACATCTAATCTATCCCATGCACAAAAGGAATCCTCACTATAACATAGCCAACAAATGGTCCTCCATTTGAACATGATCCTCCATGAGAACATCCCTCCTTCAGACAGCTCTATTTATAGTGAGAGTTTTTCTTCACATTGGGTTCAAATTCTTATCTTTGCTGCTTCTACTCTGTTTTGATCACACATTTCTTTTTACAAGTCATCACCTATCCTATCCTAGTTCTACTCTCTGGGCTCAAATGGAACAAGTCTATTTATTCCTCATCCTTACAATCCTTCAAATATTTGAAGACAGTTATCATTGAGTCTTCATGTCTACAGGCTCAATAATCCCAGATCCTTTAGTTCATCCTTAGATAATATCAACTCAAATCTCTTTACCAACTTAGTTTCTTTCTTCTGGACACTGCAACTTATCTATGCCTTCATCCCCAGGTAGGAGTCATTGAAACCAAAAGAGAGCCCAGCTCAGTCCAATGAAATTCCACAAGAGAAACCTGGGGCCAGGTGTATTGGAAAGTATACGAGTATACAGAAAGAGTGCTCTGAGAAGGGCACAGACATTTGACACCAGAGGTCAGGATATCTTGCTTCAGGAAAAGCAAGAACAGATTTTGATCAATATGGCCAAGTTATATTTTGGTACCACTGTGAATGTGAGAGGCATCCATATACTGGATGTACAGAAAATGGAATACCTTGATTTGCCAGTGTAGTTCCACTTCCCCAGGAGTGTTGATTAGAGGGGTGCTGATTAAAAGGAAAAAAGAAATATATATATATATATATAATATCAACTATCATGGTTATACATCAAATTCTAGAGGCATTAGTCATTTAAGTAAGCCCACTATCTTCATAGTTAATTAAAAGAAACAGGACCTTGAATGAGTTCATGCTTAATGAATAGTCATTAAATTCCAATATTCATTAGAATTAGATTGCATTTACTTCAATGCAAATTTTGGCACTCCTCAAACAGACCAGAAAGAGGATCAAAAGTTCCTATTAAAGGAGAAACTCACAGAAACTTATTATGACCATAGGGGAAGTTGTCACACCTCAACACTGGGAAAATATTAAACGAATATTCCCAGGAACATTAGGAAGCCAGTGTCTAGTTTGGGTTTTTAGTAACATATTCTTAATGTATGCTTCATTTTCTGCTCCAACTGATTTTTGATGTATTTTAGGAATTAGTGACATAAACTATATTCTGATGTATTTTAGGAATTAGTGACATAAACTATATTCTCTCTCCTTCTCAATGGTTTTTCATAAGTAATTCACTATGCCTGGAATAAAAAATATATTTTCAAAACCTAGCTCAGGTATTGCCTGTAGGAGATCTTTCCTGATTCCTTTCTCCCCTAGTTATTAGCACTCCCTCCCTCGTGAATTTTTTTCATGTTTGTTTGCTTGTCTCATATCGTGTCCTCCAATAGAATATAAGCACCCCGAGGTCTGTCTCGTGGTTAGGTTTGTGTCTTCAGCAGCTAGTATAATGCTTTTTACATTGTTGTTATTGTCCATTTGCTCTGTCTTGTCCAACTCTTCATGAGCCCTTGAAATATAGTACTCCAATACTGTCCATGGGGTTTTCTTGGCAAAGACACTGGAGTGTTTGCCATTTCCTTCTCCAATAGATTAAGGCAAACAAAAGTTAAGTGAGTTGCCCAGGGTCACACAGCTAGTAAGTATCTAAAGTCAAACAAACTCAGGTCTTCCTGACTCCAACCGCAGTGTGCTATCCACTGAGCCACCTAGCTTCCCTGTACATAGTAGTGCAAGTACAAGTAGTACTTGATGTTTATTCAGTTGAAATAGATTGAATACTTTGTCCAACTGGAAGCTATGTCTATCAGGACCCCGGGTACCCACATTTTGCCTTCAAGTTACATCAGGTAGACGTGGCTCCCATGTCTCATTTATCATCATGAGGAGATGAGCCAGCCTTCTTCTTTATTGAGCTGCTTGTCTCCCCCAATTCCAGTTATTTCCAGTTTCTTCCTGGTTTCAGTTTTTGACTTTTCCATTCCGGACTCCTCTTCATTTATCCTATCTATTTTATCTGCTTCATTTAATCTGTCGTTCCACTCATTGTCCTTTGTAGTTACCTTTTCCACCTCTTCTTCTCCCCAGGATTTGGATCAAGGTTTCCCCTCTAACTATACTTATTGAAAAAAATAATAACACTCCAGCCATAGCTTTCCACAGGGGACTTCCTACAAGTCCCTTCTTAACTTGCATTCAAACATCACCATCAAACAGAGCTTTGGCAATGGTGCTGATGAATCTTATCGAGTCAAATCTTTTATCTTTATATTTTAGTTTTCTCAATGGAAAAAAAATTACAGGTATAATAATGTCTATGCTAAACCATTTCAAATACCTGTTTAGCAAATTACCTAATTTTAGTATGACCCTTCCACCACGACTTAAATAAAAAGCAACAAGGAAAATTAGCAAACTTAATTGCAACAAAGATAGCTTTCTAATAATTTATTAGATGTTATTCAAATCTAGCTTCATTCCAGTCTTGAGTACTTTGAATCAAAGCCTCATTTCATGCATTATTACACATAAAACTAAGGTAATACTTTCATTTCAAAAATACAGTTTCATAATTAGATTTCTATATGGTTACCTGGGTACTTGTTTCTATAGATATAGGATGCATAGTCCCTTTCTGCAGCACATCCGTAATCATTCCCATACCCAAAAGATGTATATACTACTACATAAAGTATGATCATAAAAAAAATCAAATTTGTTGAGCACTATTTATTCCCTCAGATACCAAAGATGACTATTTGTCCCATCACCATCAACATTTTAAGTTTCAATTTCAAAATCTGTTCTCCTTTGTCCCGTTCTCTCCAGAATAAGAATGCTATAAAATTTCACAATAATATTTATTGGCCTTTTGGGGGATGCTAACAGCAACCAGATAACTGAAATGTTTGACTACGCATAATTCAGAGCCTCCAAGTCCATTTATGAGTCTGAGTACATGCAGACCTAAATGTCCAACAACAGAATTGTTAAATAATTTGTGCACAATAATATAGTTAGTTCAATGAAAGAATACAATTAAGACTGACAAGTCTGAGAAAATTAAGAAATCTGGGCAGACTTTTAAGAAATAATGTAAAAATGAGAAAAAGGTGGGAAAAGAGGTACAAATTTATTATTGCTCATATGAAGAAAAGTAAATGCAAATAAATTAACAGAGAATCATCATAGAGCCCAAGAGGGAATTATGGGAAAAAATGTTGTGACCCCTTAGATGATAAAATTAATTTATTTAAATCTAGGATCCTAGACTTAGAACTCAAAGATACCAGAGGCCAAGACCAGAATGGACATTTTACCAGAGAGGAATCTGGAGCCCCAGAAGTTAAATGACTTGCCCATGGTCACACATCTTATATCAACTAGCAAGCAAATGTTGTTAGTGGTTTGTGTTGACATCTAAAGTTAAATTTCTTTCTTTTTCTTCCTTTCTTTCTTTTCCTTACTTCCTTTCTTCCTTCACTTCTTTTTTTTTTTTTTTACTGAATCTGTGGTTTAATTCATTAAAGGACCTCTCACTATCAAAGGAGATCAGCACCTTCTCTGCAATTTATACCATTGTGTGGGGCCACTAATGGATTAAAGGGTCACAGAGTCAATATGGGTCAGAGGAAGAACTTCTACTCAGGCCTTCCTGGCTCTGAGTCCAGAGTGCTATCTATTCTACCATGCTGCCTCTTAAGTTTCCACTAGAACAATTAACAAGAACTATTTTTAAATTATTTCAAAGAGTAAAGGGGTTTCTTTAGATCTCATTAAAGAGGTCAATGCTATCAAATGAATCCCTAACATCTCTGGAATAATATAGCCTGGTCCTAGTTGGACCATCTAGCTCCCATGTCATTTCTAAACTAAGCTCACTATTGGTTCTAAACTACTTTGTATGTGGGAGGTTCGGGGAGGAGGGGGAGCAGTGTTGATTAGACAGGAATAGGGCACAATAGATAATCTCTTTAAAGCTTTCTGACAGTTTTCAAAGGTAACTACATAAGATGGCACCACCATCACCACCCTTGCCCCAAAGCCATGCCAGATGGCTATTCAAGAACATTACATTGAGACCCAGGCATTGCCTAGATACTCAATTATACCAAATGAGATACTACACTGGACCCAGGGCAGAAGGCTAGTCTTTTGAAAATATTTTCATGCTTTGATTATATTCAGGGAATAGGTCAGAATTCAAAAGAATATAAATTTAAAGGATGATGAAATGTAATAAAAAAATCTTCATTAATTCTAAAATTGATTTAGCAACAAATCTGCCTGAGTGTGAATGAAGGAATGCAGAATTTAATTGGATGAAACAAAATTCTTAAAGAAGCCATTTGGCTTACATTTGTGTCCTAAAGCTCTGTGTGTAGAAGGGACAAATAATAATGAGATGGAAAATGAGATTATGGGGCTCATATGGATGCAATTTGACCTGCATGTATACTAGAGCACAGGGGACTTTAATTTTAATGGTAGAGGATTTTCTCTGTTTTATTATCTAATAAGAGCCATAGACATATGGGACATTTTAGTGCATTTATATATCTTGTATTCAAACATTTTATAAAGTGTTTTTTGAAAACATCTAATATAATACTGCTATGGATGTACTTGCTACTACGACATAAATAGGTATTGCAGAATATATGAAATGATATACGGGAATGCTAACATTTCTTGCCATCAACTAGAGAAAATAAATCTTATCAGTATTGTCCTTACTACAAAACACTTATTCAAACAAAACTACTTGAACTTTAAGCTACAAAACTGTTTTCAGCTTAATAGATATTCCTATTTGAAGTAACCTCTTTCAGTTGATGACTTGACTCCCTGGACTCTTGCTGAACATTTGACTCAAGGGACATCTTCTCCTCCTCTGATTGGTGAATTCATCCTCAGACCTCCTTTAGAGGAAGCATTCATGCCAAACATGTTCCTCTCAGATCTGATTCAGACCACACCTCCCAGGACTCATTCTGGATGCCAGGGGCTATCTTCATACTGACAAGGCTTCTACTTGTACAATGTCCTCCTCTTCTTGGTGAGCTCTTTCCTGAAACTTTATTTGAAGAAACATCCCCACCAGTCATGCTTTCTCCAAGCCTGATTCAGTCCATGACTCTCTGGACTCCTCCAGACCTTGCCCTACGTGGGCATACCATACCTTTTCACCTCCCTTTTACGTGTTATCTTTCCCTATTAGAATGGAAACTCCTTGAGGACAGGAACTGTTTTTCTTTTATGCTTGTCTTTGTATTCACAGTACTTAGCACAGTACCAAGCACATAATAAGTGCTTAGTAAATGTCATATCATCTATCTTCTGTCTGTATCTATCTACCATTTTCATCATAGAAATAAGTACTTCCTGTGCCTTGCAGTAAAATTGTTGCATAGATTATGTGTAATATATTTTTGGAGATAAATTTTTGCACTGCAGAAGCTATGAATCCTGAGTTCTGAAAAGTTCTAAGGATCTTATGACATTAAATACAAATCACAGAATTTCGGAGGTTGGAAGGGACCTCAAGACTTCAGACATCTAGTATAACCCATACCTGAGCAAATATCCTCCCTACAATATCCCTGTCATCCAGCCTTTGCTTAAGATCTTCATTTTCAAGGTCTTTCTTAACGAACTTTGGAATTGATTGTGTGACAGGGGAGACACTGGCAGAGGACTGCTCAGCATGGTGTGTCCACATCAGAGAAGGTGCTGTGCTGTATGAGTAAAGCAGAATAAGGAAACCCAGGATGCGCAAATTTAGAGAATCCAACCAAATGTTCACATGGACTTTTTGTGCCTGATCTGTGGTAAAGCATTCCAAGTTTGTACTGGTCTGATCTACCACAGTCAGACCCATTGAAACTTGACTAGTTTAGTGATGTCATTTTCTCATCTTTCTCTTTGAGAATGAAGTACAACAGCCAATAACCAAAGATCTTCAGTGAAAGGGAATCCATTACCAATCAAAGCAACCCATTCTACTGACTAAAATTTCTAACTGGTGATGAGTAGTTTTCCCTTTATGCCAAACCTAAATGTGCTTGTTTCCACTTCCATCCTTATTCCTAGTTCCTTCTGGGTCCAATAAGAAAAAGCATGCATGCCATTCCATTTTGGTATATTTTTCTGAAAGTAACTGTATGATTGGTGACTGACTGGTCTATTTCTGACTCAAATATGTTCTTTGTAGTTGCGATTATTACTATCTTGTTAGCACTGGGTTACCTCAGCATCAGGAAAGCATCCATAGGCTCCTTTATAGTTTATACAGTATAATCAGTCACTCCAATAAGCAGCAGCAAGCACTCTTCACTTTGGTGTTTGGAAGCCTTCCCTCCAAGGTAAACATCTAATAATAGGCATGGCTCCGACATGGTCTAGGGAGATTCAGTCTAAGAAGCAGGTATATAAGCATCCATAACTGGCTCCAATCCCCCACCCTGGGGATGGGGATGGAGGGTCTTTGTTACACTTCTGACAATGTAAGTTTCACTTCTCCCATTGCACTGTAACCATAAGGGGAACTTCTATATTTTGTGTCTCTTTTATTTTCTGTATATTTCTTGAGTATATGGTAGATATTGAGAAATGTTTGCAGATTAAAGTTGAGTTAAAATATTGTTCATGGAACTTAAAATCTTTAAATCATATGTATACAGATATACAAAGGGTTTTCTGAGCATGTCAAATAATAACAATATCTAGCATTTATGTGGTGCTTCAAGGTTTGTAAAGCAGTTTACATACATGATCACATTTGATTCTTACAACTCTATCAGATAGGTGTTACTGCTATTCCCATTTTACAGATGAGAAAACTGAAGCTTGACAAAGGTTATGTGAGCTGTTAAGGGTCACAGAGATATTAGGCAGATACCTAGTTTGGTAGAATTTAAACTCAGGTCCTCCCAGTTCTAAGGCTGTTGCAGAATCCACTTCAACATCTATCTGCAAAATATATCTAAGTTGCCTTGGACTAAGGGTGCCGACGGAGGCAGGTAGGTGGCACAGTGGATAAGACTGGAGTCAGGAAGACCTGAGTTCAAGCACTCACTAGCCGTGTGACTTTGGGCAAGTCACTTAATCTGTATTTGCCTTAATCCACTGGAGAAGGAAATAGCAAACCACTCCAGTGTCTTTACCAAGAAAACTACAAGATCAGCACTGGCATACTATGCTCCACTGGGTCATAAAGTATCATTTGCTACTGAGTAACAGAAACCACAAAGGGTACCACATTCTAAATACATAAATTGAGAGAGGGAATAATAAAAGGAAATGACAAAGGCCAGTCTTAAAAAAAACCTTTTGATCCAGTAGGAGTTTGTCTTCAACAAAGTCAATATATATTTTTTTGTTTGGCCACTTTAAAGCAGGGATTTTTCTAATGCTTTCAGAAAGGCAAAGGCTTCTGACTAATGTGCAAATTACAGAGGAGAAATGCACCATTTTTAGTCAAAAAGCAGAATATTTTAATGACATAAAAAAGATAGATAGGTTATAGGCACCACGATACCTTAAGTTAACTCCCTCTGATGATATAACAAAGTTTTAGTCAAAGCTACATCAAAAGAGGTAGCAGTAGGTTGGCTTAGATTATTGAGAGTTAGCCTCGGAGTTAAAAAGACCCTCGTTCAATCCCAAACTGACATTCACTGGCTGTCTGATCCTAGCAATGCAACTTAAGCTCTCAGCGCCCCCGATAACTCTCTAAGATGCAAATGAAAATAGAAAGAATGGCAAAAGAATTAAAAATATAAATTATAATGACCAAGCTTGGCTCCAAAGAGGAGATGGAAGAAAATGCCTCCTAACCCTCAACTTCTTTGCATAGATGGGGAACTATGGGTATGAAGTGCTACTTATAAATAATATATATATATATGAGTTGAAAATATATGAATGAAACTCTTTTGTTTTTCCCTATTTTATCCTTTATTATAAGAAGTAGTTCTCTGAAAGGGAATGGTAGGGTTTGTGAATTCCTCAAAGACCATACTTTGGCTTTCTTCATATTCACAATTTTTAGCCCAGAGTCTGACACCTGATAAGATAGCTAACTAGTGATCCTGAGTTCAAATGAGACCTCTAGACATGTACTAGCTATGTAACTCTGGACAAGTCACAACTTCTGACTGCCACAGTTGTAAAATGGAGATAATAATAGCAGTTCCCTGGATTATTGCATGGATACAAAATAATATTTGCAAAGCATTTAGCCCTGTGCCTGGCACTTAATGAATGTTTATTTTCTTCCTTCCTAATAAATACTTCTTGATTAAATAACACAAGAATAAAATATATCAAAACTTATTTTTTAAGAAAAGACTAAAAGTTGTGGGAAAGTATAACACTGATATGCATGAAGGGGAGGGAATTTCATTCAATATTTCCTACTTCAATAATATCACAAGTCCTGTCTGGAAACAAATTAAAGCTTTGGTTAGTTACGGCTTTACTCCTAGTTTAGTACATTCAAAGGAAATGTACTTCATTTTTTTTCCTCTTTCTTCCTTCATGTTTCTCCCTTCCTCCTTACCTGTCTCCCTTCCACACTTAGCTTGCTCACAGCAGGAGTGTCTAAAGGCTTCCAGCTGTTTTCTGTCTTTCATATGCTTCCAGGGCACCTTGCAGAGCTGGCTTCTTTGTAGTTTTCTGGATATAAGAATTGTTCAATTAAAAGAGATGCCTCTAATATTGCCATCCTTGCTGCTGATGAATATGCTGAATTTTTTTTTAATGTTGCCCCTTGCTCATTATTTTGGTTAGCCTCCTAGGACACTAGCCCTTTCATTTTAACTATTTAATTATAAATTCAGAGACAACCAGCCCCAAAGACAAGGCAAAGGGTCAGGTTCTGCTTCTGACACATATTTCTATGTGATTTTTCTACTAGATCACACTGCCTCTTTTCTTAAATGTCTTTTTTGTTCCCCCTAACAAAATACATAATAAGCAACAATATATAATTTTATTGATCAAACTTGCTGAATCTGTTGCCCTAGTAACACATTTGCAATTTTTAGCAGATTTCAATCCCATTCAATTCCATTAAGCCAAAGATGTGACCCATGTTGGAGAAATAATGTGGGCAAACCACCAGTCCAATGGATAAAGTACTACTTTTGAATTCAGATGCCCCAGGTTCAAAGCCTGTCTTTGACACTACCTCTATTACCATGGGCAAGTCATGTCATCATTCTAAGTCTCAAATTCCCATAAAATGAGAGCTTTGGACTACATGGCCTCAGATGTCTCTTCTAGTTCTTGATATTATTACCCGATGAACCAAAGTCAATCTTTCTGTTATGATTGAATCAATGAAATCATGCCAAAACAAGAATTTTACGCTAGCAAAGGTGGCTGAGATATTCACACCATGAATGTTTCTCACCTTTTTTATGTTGCTCAGTTGTTTCCAATGCTTCCAACTCTTCATTACCTTGTTTGGAGTTTTCTTGGCAAAGGTATTGGAGTGGTTTACCATTTTTTTCTCCAAGTAATTTTGCAGATAAGGAAACTGAAGCAAATGGGATTAATTGACTTGCCCATGGTCACACAGCTAATAAGTCTGAGGTCAGATTTGAACTCACTAAGATGAGTCTTCCTGACACTAGGCTCAGTAATATACATAGCATCACCTAGCTACCCTAGTTTCTCACCTATCAGTCAACAAAAAAGCATCTATATAAAGAGTTTTCCTAAAACAGATGAGTAAACCTTATCTTATTTACTTTACTTTTAATTCAGAAATCTTTCTTTCAGTACATTCAATTCAGATATCAATGTTATTATCATGTATTGGTCAACAATTCTTAAAGTCAGTCTTTGCCTTGGACCATATATATTCCCATGCTTTCCTAGTTTCTGACATTAACCACAAGCTCTTTAAGCCAAAGTTCTCACAGAGAAGGCCAAAGATGAAGACAGGGTTGAGAGAAGGAAATGGCAAACCACTCCAGTATCTTTGCCAAGAAAACCCCGAAGAGGGTTATGAAGAGTTAGACACAACTGAAAAATGATTGAGTAACATGAAGATGGGGCTAGGGAATAGATCTATGATTTCACTGTAATATGATACTCCCGGGGAAGTAAATTCCACCAGTTATGTAGGTCTGGGGTTTCTCTGCAACATTAAGAGAGTTGCCTAGAACAGTGGTGTCATACTCAAATAGAAACAGAATTCACAAAACTGTACATAAGGATCCTTACTGGCCACATGACTTTGAAAACCATGTATTAATATTATCTATGTTTTATTGTATTTTTATCTATTTTTTTAAAGTATTTCCCAATCACATTTTAATCTGTTCAGGCCACTCCAGGGCATATTGTGGTTGGTGTTTTTGACACCTCTGGCATCACTGAGAGGTTTAAGTGATTTGCTCAAGTTCACTCAGTTAGTATGAACAAAAGTCTTCCTGGTTATAGTGCTGACTGTCTATCTAGTATACCACAATTTCTCAGAGCTGAAATACCTTCAAAATCACATAAAACATCACTTCTAAATATGACTTACAAGCAGCAAATCTCATTTGGAAACAGTTTTGCTTTAAATCCAGGAAAGCCATTTCCTTTAGTGGAGAGTGAAGTCAACAATAGGGAACCATCAAAAATGTAGAGCAGGGGAGTAATATAGATAAACCTAAAATATGATATAAAGACAGGACAATAATATTTTAAATGAAAATTTGAGAAACAGGCAATGGGGAAACTATAGTAATAAGAAAAAAAGCATGATCTGTGCTGTCAAAAAATTACGATCTTTTGCTGAAATCTATTTCCTAGCAGCCTCAAATTCTAATGGGGATAATAATTGGTATTCTCATTAAAACCTTGCAAAAGTTCTCCCTCCATCCCATTGTCCAGAAATGTCTTCATTGTGGATAATAGAATCATAGATTTAGAGCTGCAAGGTACCTCAGAGGCTGTCTAGTTTATTCTCCTTATTTGAAAGATGAAGGTCCAGAGAGATTGTGTAAGGTCATATAGCTAAGAACTGAGTTGAAATCTGAACCCAAGTTCTGACTCCCCACTATATCATATAACATATGCTGCTGGTTTCCTTCACTCTCTTCCATGATTTCACATATATTACATGGAGTTGAGGAAGGAATTAATTCTATGCAAAAACTATTACAGAGATGGGGGAAAGTCTGTGTTGCTCAAGGAAATGAATAGTCTTGGTTAATTATATTTGAAACTAGATGTGGCTTTCTAGATTAGTCATTACTCTAAACTGAACCCCAAAGCAGATTATAGGAGTTGAACAGTCATTCTGAGTCAAATTAAACATATCAAGACATTAAGGATAATTGATTTTTTTCCTTTGCTTTGACTAGTATGCAAGTCATTGTACAAGAAAAAAAATAATTAGTTTGAAAAACTTTTAGTCTGATGATGGTGGGTGAAAAAATTGACCACTGAGTCCAATTCAATTTCAGAGGAAGAAGTTAAAATGAGAAAATCCTTCACAAGTCATTTTGGCAGGAATTAACTTTTAATTAAATACCATGATTAGAGACTTCCAGGAGCAAGATGGCAGAGTAAGCAGTAAATAGCCATAATTCTTCCATGTTCAATTCCGAATAATCATAAAATAGTGCCCATAAACAATCCTGAAATAGCAGAACCAGAAAAAAGATGGCGTGAAACAATCTTTTAGTCCCAAAACTTGGAAGATCAGCAAGAAAGGTCAATCTTAGATAAAGGGGGAATGCAGTCAAGTACAAGAGGTATCTCAGCAAGCCAGTAGCAAATCCCACCTCAATAAACCAGAAGGAGATCCTGAACTCCAGTGTGGTAGCAGGCAAACACCAACACTTGGAACCAGGGAAATGTGCAGACTCCAGCTCTGAGAACTACCACATGTTTTAACATAGCCCTGGACAAAAAATGCAACCTCCAGAGGCCAGACCTCCATGTGCTTCAGCACAGCCCCAGACAAACAGGTAGACAACAACCTTACACATAAACACTACGAATGTCTAAACAAACAGGCAGCCAGCAGAGCTTCAGCATAGTCTGGAGCAAACAGGCAGCCTCTAGGGGCCGGACCACAAGGTGCTTTAGTGTAACCCTGGAAAAATACAGAAACACACCCAGTGGCATCAGCACATACCAGACAACCAGCACTCAGACCCTGACTCAGCACCAGGTAAGTTGTTAAATCCCTATGGCTTCCAACAGCTTCAGCCACCCCCTACCCCACCTTCTCAGCATAGCACCAGACACAAGGGTCTACCATGGCCTTCATGGCAACATCAGTGCAGTACTAGGTAAACAACCAGACCTGCGGTCCCTAGCATAGGACGCCTGAGACGGTGCCCCTTCCACCTTGGGAGCAGAGCTCAAATTTAAAAGAGAGGAAAAGGGCCCAAAAAGATGAGTAAAAAAAAAAAGAAAGAAAAGAAATGTGACCATAGAAAGTGATTATGGTGACAAGAAAGAGGAAAACACAAACTTGGAAGAGGACAACAATGCCAAAACACATGTAGGCAAAACCCCAAAGAAAAATGGGAAGTAGTCTCAAGCCCAGAAAGAACTCAAGGAACAGTTCAAAAAATGCTTAAAATCATATGAGAGGTAGAAGAAAAATTGGGAAAAGAAGTGAGAGTGAAGCAAGAGAATTATGAAAAAAAGACAACAGCTTAGAAAAAGAAAACAACTGCTTAAAAAGTAGAATCAGGCAAATGGAAAAGGAGATACAAAAATTCACTGAAGAAAACAACTCCTTAAAAAGTACAATTGGTCAAATGGTAAAGGAAGTACAAAAGCTAACTGAGAAAAGCAACTCCTTAAAGTTAGAATTGGGAAAGTGGAAGCTAATGATTCTATGAGACAACAAGGGTCAATCAAATCAATTCAAAATATCTCATTGGAAAAACAACTGGCCTGGAAAATAGATCAGGAGAGGCAATGTCAGAATCACTGAACTACCGGAAAGCCATAATCAAAAGGAAGACTTGGAACTTGGACAGCATCTTTTGAGAAATTATAAAAGAAAACTACCCTGATATCCTGGAATCAGTGGGCAAAATAGGCATTGAAATATTATCCTGATCAACTCAGTAAAGAGATCCCAAAATAAAAACTCCAAGAAACATGATAGTCAAATTACAGAACTGTAAAGTGAAGGAAAAAAATACTGCAAGTGGTCAGAAAGAAACAATTCAGATATCAGGGAGCCATAATCAGGATCACACAGGACTTAGCAGCTGCAACACTGAGGTACTGGAGGTCATAGAATATGATATTCCAGAAGGCAAAAGAGATAGGATTAAAACCAAAAATCACTTACCTTGTGAAATTAAGCATGATATTTCAAGGGAAAAGAGGTCATTAAATGAAATAGAATAATTTCAAGCTTTCATAAACAGAAGACCAGAATTGAACAAAAGATTTGATCTGCACTGTCAAGAGAAGCCTAAAAAGGTAAGAAGGGAAAAGAAAACATAAGAGACTCAATGGAACTAAACTATTTACATCCCTACCTAGGAAGATGATACTTGTAATTCCAAAAAATTATACCACTAATAGTACAGCTAGAAGACATATACATAAGTCAGAAGATGTGTATAAGGTGAATCTGAAGGAATGACATTTAAAAAAGCTTAAGGGATGAGAAAGAGGTGTACACTGGGTGCAGAAAGAATGGAGAGGTAGAATGAGGTAAATTATTTCACATGAAGAGGCATGAAAAAAGTATTATAATAGATGGAAAGATTGATGAGGTGGGTGATGGGCATCACTTGTGAACCTTACTTTCATCAGTATTGGCTCAAAGAGGGAATGATATACACAAGCAGTTGAATATAGAAATATATCATACCTGATGGGAAACTAAGAAGGGAGTAGATAAAGTAAATGGAGGGATGACAGAAGAGAAGGTAGACTGGGAGAAGTGGTAGACAGAAGCAAAGTCAGGGATGGAAAGGGTAAAAAGAAAATGAGGATAAACAGGAGGGAAAGTGACATAGAATACACAGTAATCATAACTATGAATAAGAATGGAATGAACTCTCCAATAAAACAGAAGCAGATAGTAGAATGGATCAAAAATTAGAATCCTATAATATGTTATTTACAAGAAACACATTTGAAACAGAGAAACACACATAGAGTCAAGGTAAGGGGATGGAGTAAAAACCATTATGTTTCAGCTGAAGTTAAAAAAAAGCAGGGGCAGCAATCCTAATCTCAGACAAAGCAAAAGCAAAAACAAACCTTATTAAAGGAGAAAAGGAAGCCAATTATATCCTATTGAAAAGTAAAATAAAAAAATAGAGTAATACTAATACTAAGCATATATGCATGACATGGCATCCAAATGCTTAAAGGAAAAGTTAAGTGAATTACAGGCTCTTGACTAAATAAGAGATAGAGAGCATTATGAAATGCAAAATAGATGACTTTGCTTATATTAAATTAAAAAGTTTTTGCACAAACAAACAAACACAACCAGAATTAGAAGGAAAACAAAAGCTGGAAAGCAATATTTATAGCAAGAATCTCTGACAAAGGTCTCATTTCTCAAATATAGAGGGAACAGAGTCAAATTTATAAGAATAGAAGTCATTCCCCAATTGAGAAATGGTCAAAGGACATGAATAGGCAGCTTTCAGATGAAGAAAACAAAACTATCTATAGTGTTCTAAATCACTTTTGATGAGAAAAATGCAAATTGAAACTCTGAGCTACCACCTCATACCTATCAGATTGGCCAATATGACAAAAAAGGGAAATGATCAATGTTGGAGAAGATGTGGGAAAATTGGGACACTAATGCATTGTTGATGGAGCTGTGAACTGATCCAACTATTCTGAAGACCAGTTTGGAACAATGACCAAAGGGCAACTAAATTGTGATTTCTCCTTTGACACAGCAATATCACTACTAGGTCTGTATCCCAAAGGGATCAAAAAAGGGGTGGGGCTGAAAAAGAACCTACATGCACAAATACATTTATAGCAGCTCTTTTCATTGTGGTAAAATATTGAAAATTGAAGAGATGTCCACCAATTGGACTGTGGTATATGGATGTAATGGAGTGCTATTGTTCAATAAGAAATGATGAATAGGCAGGTTTCAGTAAAATCCGGACTTTTATGAACTGGTGTAAAGTGGAATGAGCAGAACCAGGAAAACACTGTACATAGTATCAGCAACATTGCATGATGATCAACTATAAATGACTCAGCTCTTCTCAGCAACACAATTATCCAAGACAAGTATAAAGAACTCAAGAAGAAAAATGCAGATGAAAGAAGAAAATCCAGATGAAGAACTGGTAAGTTCTGAATGCAGATCAAAACATACTTTTTTCCCTTGCTTTATTCATTTTCATGGTTTCTTTTCTTTTGATTTATTTCTTCTTTCACAACTGTGACTAATATGGAAATATGTTTTACATGATAGATCATGTATAACCTATATGAAATTGTCTACCATTTTTAGAAGAGGGGAGGGAAAAAATGGAACTCAATCTTGTAAAAATGAAAGCTAAAAACTGTCATCATATAATTGAGAAAATGTTATTTAAAAAATAAATACCATGGTTATAGAGTGAGAGAAGTTAAGCCACAGTGAGATGCTGGATAAATCTCACCATTTGGTTTCTTCTAATTCTGATACTTAAAAGAGCATTAGAATAAGACTAAATATGCTCTTAAAAAAATATCAACTATCAGCTACTAAAGAAAGCTTGTTGCCTTAAACTGTTGTTTTTTATTGTTATTTAAACACACACACACAGATAGAGAGAGAGCCTTCATTTGTCCCATTTAAAGACTCAACTGATATCAACTCAAGAGGAATATGGCAAATGGTAGAAAAAGAAACAGAATAAAAACCAGAGTTTTATAGAATCAGTCAATAAAAAACATTAATTAAGCACCTACTGTGTGTCAGGCACTGTGCTGATGGCTAGAGTTAAAGCTGCATTGGAGAGTTAGGAAACAAAGGGCCATATGAGTTGTGAGGAGAAAGGTCAAGACTAGATGTGAGAATCAAGGTAGTCTTTCAGTGGCATTTGAATTGGGATTTAAAATATGCAAAGGAATTCAATAGGCGAAGAAGGGAATGTAGAACATTCTAAGCATAGAGAACAACTTGAGCAAAAGCATGGCAGTGGGAGAGTGAAAAGTGTAGAGGGAGAGCAGAAAGAAATCTGGTTTAGCTCAACCATCTAGAGTATCCAGAAGGGAGGAGGTTGAGATAAAACAGGAAAGTTCTAGAAGCATCAGCCTGTAGAGGATCATGAGTACCAGAACTTGAGAACTTATCAGTAGTCATGATAACACTAATAGCAGCTAATATTTATATAGTGTTTATTATGTGCCAGGCCATGTATTAAGTGTGGTGATATATCATCATCTTTCCTTATGTACTCTTTGAAATTCCATTGTATCCATCTTGCTGATGCAATCAGAATCTATATAGAGTTGCTGAAACTGATGTTCAGGGTGCACTGAGTTTTATTTCTGTGATGTCTCTGCTCTGAGCATAATAAACTAGTTTTTTCCCATATTTCTGCATTATTTATTATATAACTGACAGCAGTACCTATCAACAGATCCTTGGATAATTTTTATCACAGTGTTAACCCTTCAATTCAGACTCCAAATTGATTTATAATTACTAACTCATTTGATCCTCAGAATAAGTCTAGGAGGTAGGTGCCATTATTATCTCCAATTTACAGTGAGGAAACTGAGGCAAGCAGAGGTTAAGTGACTTTCCCACACAGCTAGGAAGTATCTGAAGCCAGATTTGAACTCAGGTTTTCCTGACTCCAAAAATAGTCCTCTATCTACTACTCTACTTTACTACCAGTATACAATGGAAAACTGAAGATTTTGAAGACTGCAGTAACTTGGCCAGATCCCTGTATAAGAAAAATTTTTATGAAAGTAGTATAAAGAGTGGATTGGAGAAGAGAATAGATAGGAGAAAGCCTGTCAAAAGGCGAATTGAATAGTTTAGATGGACAGTAATGAATACAGATGTTGAAGTGGTAGTAGCAAAAATAGACCCGAAGGACAGATGAAAGCAATGTTGTAGAGAAACATTGGATACAAAAGAGGAGAGTGAGTGGAAAGAGACAATGATTGGGGAAAAGCCTATTGGAGATCTTGGATGAACAATGCTATCACCGGCAAAAGTACTAAAATCAAAAGGTGGGAGTGCTTTAGGGGAAAAGATAATGAGCTAGGTCAGGTCCACATTGATTTTGTGGTGCCAGGATACCAAGTGGAAATGACTTAAGCAAACAGAGATGTGGGTCTCCAGTTCAGGAAACAGATCAAGACCGATGGTACATATTTGGGAGTTGTGATAAGTTGTGTTTTTATGATTCCAATAAGCAGTGGGAATTATTGGCAAGGATAAAAAAAATCAATAGAAAAGCATCTTTATTTTAGGAAAGCAAGCATACAACTTGGTCTTGTTGATCCAGGAAGAAGGTTGCGAATGATCTCAGCTTAAGATCTGATCTGGAGTGGCAGAAGCTCTGGTCATTGGACTAGAAGCTCTGGTTGTTGGATTACTTGACCAGGGAAGTTTCCAAAAGCAACATGGATAGGAAATTCTCCAGCACTGGGCAGGATGCTCTGAGTCAGAGCACATCAATCTGCCCTAGGGAGAGGCAGATCCTCCAGTCTTTAAACTGTTTTGTATCTAAGCTGCATCAGAGTTTTTTTTTTTTTAACCCAATAGCCAATCATATTGAAAGTAAATATGTTATTTTTATATAGGTAAACATATGGCTTTTCAAAACATACTGAGTTTTGCATGCATTAAAATACTCTTGGATCAAAACATGTTTACACGTCATGACGATAAGCAAGCAGTCATCGGAAGCATTGGCAAGTTAGATAACTTTTAAATTTATGACAGCAGTCAACTGCAAAGAGGTATTAATTGGAGTCATGGGAATGACTGATATTACCAAGGGAGAGAAAAAACATTTGAAAAGAAGACCCTTAGGGAATAATCACATTAAGTACCCAACTGCTCCAAAATCTTCCTGTGCCCCCCAGTGCGAACAGAGAGAAAGAAAGGGAGGGGAGAAGACAAAGAGCCTTTCTGAAGAGACTTTGCCACTCATATAGTCCTATTCCTTCCCTGTTAATCTTGATTGATCTCACTGACTCATTGTAAATTTTATGGACCTATAAACCACTTCAATGTTGAGTATCTATGCTGCCCTCTATCTACTCCCATAACTGTTTATCTGTTGTGTTTGTGGTGTTTGAATAGGTAGAAGTGATAGCTGTAACCACAACCTCCATTTTCTGTTCTCCCTGGTTCCTGACTGCTTGCCTTTATTTTTGACTCACTTTTCTGCATAGACTTTTAGCTTCTTTATAATCTCCAACTCCTGATTATTTCTGTGGTGCTAGACCGGTTGCTCTGTCCTGCTCCCAATCATTTATATATACCTCTGCCTTATTTACATACATCTCTGCCCTATTTCTTTGAAGGTGCCTCTCCTTTTTTGGTCCCATTCAGGATCTTCCGGTCCTGGCTTCCACTTCTAAGTCTGAAATATATAACCACCCACAGTACTAGTGTGACCAAATAAAACAGATATAGCCTGTATCATTTTTGTAGGACTTTGGGATTTACTCTACTGGAGCATCATAAATTCATAGTGGTTTACATCTTATAAATTACTAACCTCAAAGGGGTTATAAAATTAGTCTGGGTTAATGTTCATTATCATTGTTTTCACTATCCTCACCCTCTTGGCCATCTACCATGAATGGATTTAGATAATATTATTTATCAGTTATTATTTATATATAATATATATAGCAGTTATATAGGTTATTATTTATGTTATTTATCAGATATTATTTAATTTAGAGCCTTATTTAGATTAGATCATCAAAAACTGTGGTACAGTAATTGGTTGCTTACTTGCTCAAATAATTTGAATGGAAGTAATTGTGAAGAGAAGGCATGCCTGCGTGGCTAACAAAAAAATTGGACTTACTCATCTGTCATTTTTAGGATAGTGGAACATTCAAAGTTAACTACTCCAACTTCTACGATACTTCTTTATGTACTCCTCAAAGTTCTAGGACTCTTCCTTTGTGCCTTCCCTTTCCATTATGTAAATAGAGAATTCCATTCACAAGGTCATGTAGAGACATTCAACACATTCATTCATCCATTGCTTGTATGGCAGACCACTCCAGTATCTTTGCCAAGAAAACCTCAAATGAGGTCATGAAAAATGGGGCCATACTGAAAAATGACTAGACAGCAACAACAGCATGTAGGTTCCAGAAAACAGCTTGGACTATTAGCATAATCTCATTCAAACTTTGAATCTGAATATAGGGTATTACATTTATTATGTCACATCCTTCTTCACTATCTGGCAAATATTACTCCTTCCCAAAGGAAATCCAATTATCACACCCTCCTACCTTTATTATGGTTTAGCTTCATTATCTTGCCTTTAACAAGCATCAACCTATCCCCTTATCCAGGTGTCAAGCAAAAGCTAACTTCTTATACTTGCTCTCCATCCTCATGTTCCTATCTACATTGACTAGCCTCATAAATTCCTAGATCTGGAGCCAGAAAGGACCTTGGAGGCAACTGAGTTCAACTACTTCATTTTACAGATGAGGAAATAATTCCAGGGAAGTTATGATTTTCTCAAGGTCACATAAATAGATACTTAGGAAACAGAATTTGAACACAGGACAGGAACTCTACAACTTCAGACCTAGTAGCTTTCCACCACCTTAAATTGCTTCTTTGTTCATGAACAAGGTTTTCCTCTCAAAGTTTCATTGCAAGGAGAGTTACCTTCTTATGATCTTCCAAGATTTCATAGAAAGTATTATTTTTTCCTCAAAATAACATATGGAAAGGTAAAAATTATCTCCCAAGTCCAAATGGATAGTTTATGGCATAGAGTGGAACAAGAATCCAGGACTCATGATATCTAGTCCAGCTTTTTCCATTCTATTACACTGACTCTTCTCTCAAGGTGGTCACTTTCACTACCCTGAAGTATTCAGTTGATTCCTGTTGCTACAACAAGTTTAAAAGAGGCACATTACAGCCCTTCAAAATGCTATATTTTTTTCACATTCTGCATGAGTGGAAGAAAAAAGTATTTTGGGCATCTTATGTATTATTGTGAAATTTTAGAATTAAACAGTAAGCTGTAATTATGAAAACATATAATCTTAAATTATATTAACTTTAATGTTTTTATTTATAAGATGATTAGTAGCCTGTTGTTTATAATAATCTTTCTAAGAAACAGATTTAGGAATGAGTTCTGAAGTTTTAGATCATAAATGACTCAGAAAATGCCTTGCTCAAGAGCACTGGAGAATCAGACACTGTACCTAAAAGAATATTCACATTTGGAAAATATGTTTAATAGGAATGTAAATGTTGAGCCTGTATCAGATTGCGTGCCATCTTGGTAAGGAGAGAGGGAAGGTAGGGAGAAAAAATTTAAAACTTATGAAAATGAATGTTGAAAACAAAAAATAAATAAATTAACTTAAAAAATGCACATTTGTAGACTGCCCCACCCCCCCCAATAGCAGATGCTACTCTAAAGGTTCCTGGATTTCTTGTAGGTGCTCACTTGCCCCTGGTGAATTTCCCATTAACAGTCAGGTAGTAGAAATCATTCACTCAAAGCAAAAGTCTTTACTAAGATGGCATAGAAAAAAACAATAGTTACGAAACATCCCCCCCCAAATTTGAGGCACACTCTCCCACAAACACATGCAGCATCCATGAGAAAGATGAAAGAATACAGTGGTAAGGAGGCACATATGTTAATTGTTTCTAGACTGTTCCCCTGATCTCATGGCTTACGTTTGTTCTTTTGGTTCAAATTTATGATTTTGCTGTTGTAGGGACAGAGGTCAGTAGCTGTCCTCCAACTTGCAGTCTCAGAGAGTTTTCTGTGACACCGAAATGATGTGTGTTACCCAGGTTCACAGAGCCATTGTGTTGGAGAGGTAAGTCTTGGACCAAGTTTTTCTCAGTATAAACCCAGTGCTCTATCCACAATACCTCTCCACTTCCTGAAAAATCCTAAATTCACTTGGGTACATTTATTTCAAGGAACAGGAAATTTCTTTGATAAATTTTACTATGATGTCTGGTAATAGCAGTGAGAGTCAACAGTGTTGTTTTTAAGTTCTCTCATTTAATATTTAACATGAAAATAATTAACTGAAAGAAAAAAATTATGAGAAAATGAACATTTTTCAAGTGATTGAAAGTTGCTCAAATGACTCTGATCTAGAATTTTTAAAAGGTTAAATAACGTCCAAAGAGAATAATCATCACTTGGGAGGTATATTCTCATTTACACAGGAAAATTATCAGAAAGCTTTAAAAAAAAGAATCTGTGGCATTCAAAAGGAGGATGAAAAGGAACAGATCACAGGTGTTCAGCATCAGAATGAAGCCTGAATTTCTTATACTGAAGAACACAAAAATTTAAAGTAACACTGAAATGTCTTATTATCAAATGCCCAAGAATTTTGTGTCAACTTATGTGCCTTTCACAAAAGCAATACTTTTTTTGTACTGGAAAATATTTTATTATAGGTGTAGTGGGATAGCTAGACACAATTTAGATGATTCCAATTTTGTTGCAACATCTAAAACATCATAGTCTGGAGCAATTCAGACATAAACCTTCTTCTCTCCATCAGGCTGGATCAGTGTGTTGACGTAGGTCCCGTGCATGTCATACAGCTTCTTTACCACCTGCTGGATCTGATGCTTGTTGGCCCTGATGTCCACAATGAAGACTAGGGTGCTGTTGTCCTCAAACTTCCTCATAGCAGACTCAGTGGTCAAGGGAAACTCAATGCTGGCATAGAGATCAAGCTTGTCTCTCCAAGGGGTGCTTTTCTGTGGGTATTTGGGCTGCTTTCTTGGGTCACTGGAAGGTGGGGGATATTTAGATCTGCTTCTTTTTGTGGCTATGAACAACCTTCAACGCTGCTTTCTTGGCCTTCAAGGCCTTGGACTTGGCTTCTGTCTTGGAGGGAGGGGGTTGGGGAGAAGGGACAAAGGCTTCCTTTTTTACTTTTGGAGCCATCTTAGGGGAGAGGGTCATAGGAGCAATGTTTATGAAGTGGGTTTTTGAAATTTACAAAGTAAAGATTGAAATACACAATAGTTCTGGCAACTAGAAGAAAAAAGTGTGATTGATCTCGCAAAGTCAAGCAGCAGGTGATAGAGATTATCAGATGAATCCAAATAAGCGGATAAAGTCTCAATAAATCTGATTAAAAAAGGAGTAATTGAGCAAAAGTGCCAAATTATGTATCACCTGCCTTGATATGTACTTACGTATTAAAGAAGAAAGTTTTAATGCATTTATTCTATTGAAGGTAGATTATTATCTTTGTTAAATTTGATTTGACAAGCATTTAAGAAATGCCTATGATGTGTTGCATATTATACTAGGCTCAGGGTATCATAAGACAAAAACTAGAGTCTGGAGTGGCTCAAATAGCATATGTATTGTTAAAGAACAACATCTACATAGAGAATTAAACACAATATTTGTGTGAAGCACTTTCTAGGGGGATGTCAGTAGCAGCTGCATAGGAGGGATAGGTTTTCTGTAGGAGGTGGTGGTTCAACTGAATTTTGAGGGAAGCTAGGGATTCTAAGAAGTGGAAGTGAGGAATAAATATATTTCAAGCATAGGAACAGTGATTGGAAGGAACTGAAATAGGTTAGGAAATGGAGAGGGGTGAAGATAGCTCTGTTTTAGAAATGCTAAGTTTGAAATGCTGACATGATACCCAGTTGGAGATGTCTAATGAGTGTATGGTGATGTAAAACTTGAGGAGAGAGACTGAGACTGAATATCCAGATCTGGGAGTCATTTGTATAAAAATGATAGTTGAACTCGTGGGAGCTGAGATCTCTAAGAACAGAAAGTTTAGAGAGAAAAGGGAATAGGACCTAGGACAGATCCTTGTAGTACACCCGCAAAGAGAAGGTAGGTGTGGTTGGGAAGATAGGGAGATAACCAGGAGAGAACAATGTCAAGAAAATCCAGGGAGAAGAGGGTGTTAGGAGTTGGGGGGGAGGGGAGGACATAAGTTATTTCGTACTAGGAAGGGAGCTATTTATGATCCAACACTTTAGAACTCACTCTGAAATCTGTCTCAAGTTATTATAAACAACATACTATTAATCATCTTATAAATAAAAACATTAAAGTTAATGTAATTTTTAGATTATGTTTTTATAATTACATCTTACTGTTTAATCCTAGAATTTCACAACAGTACATAAGATGCCCAAAATATTTTCTCTTCCACTTATTTAAAATAAAAAAAATATTGCGATTGTCAGCTTCATTTTCCTCTCTCCTCTCCAAGAAATTAAAGATGTTGCTTTGTCCCAATTTGTTATTGCGTTCAGTGACTTCCTGAAAGCATTTATAGTATATATTGCTGCTTTTAAAAATAAATTTTCCTTCCTGTGGCTATATCAGCACCAACATTTCATTCTGGTTCACACAAGCTTTCCAGGAAAGACCACACAGAGCATTCCTACTCTATGCCGAACCCTGTGCTATGTCTACATGGCGTATTCACGGAGGACTAGCACCTCTGGTGTCAGGGCTTACCAAGCCGTTTTCAGGACTACTCATCCACTTTGGTATCCACCTATCACCCAATTCTCACCTGGAGCTCCAAGAAGGTGTAGCATACACAGCTGCCATACCCCAGTAAAAGTGTCTCCACAGGCTAGTGAAAGCAAGTTGAGGTTAACTGACAAGCCTCAAACCCATTGGTGAGTTAGAGAAATGTCTTGAAAAGACTTCCCTGGCACAATGGGCAGATGAGAATAATTTGTTCCAGTGGCCACGAGGGAAGCTGAAGCAGGCTCTGTGGAGTACTTAGAGCTTGGTCAGACATTGAAGAGACTAAGATCATCCACTGCATCCCAGGCTATCGCTAACCATCCAGACTTTTATCTTGCCATCAAGTTTCAATGACTAGAAAAGAGAATGAGGCTGGCGACTTTGTACAACTCTGCGTCACATAAATCCAGTTCACACACAAGTCAAGATATGACCCATTAGTCACTATTTTACCGTGATATTGTGATGTCATTCATCCTCCATGAAAATGAAAGAAAATAATAATGAACAACCTCAACAGGTTAGGGCTCAAAGGAGAAAAGAAAAAATAAACTTCCTTCCTTTCAGTAGAGAACTAAGATACTACAAGTGTGTGATGTTACTTAGGTTGCCAAATGAAGTCACTCTATTAGTTGGTTTTGCTTAAGTGGTTTTCTTTTCTTCTGGAAGGTACAGTTCACTGACAATGGCAGCAGACAGTGTCCTATAGTCAGAAATGACTGAAAAAAATAAAAAGCAGCAAAAAAATAAAAGCAGTATTATCAAAATATGTATGTTGAAATAAGGCCAAATGAGTCTATAAGAGCACACCAGGGAGCATGCACAGAAAACTTCTTTGGAAACTTCCAGGCACTCCAAGGACACTTATTGGGCATTTGTGCATGCCAGGCAGTGACCCAGTGCTGGAAGAACTTGATATTTTAGAATGCTGTGGCAAAAACCAGAGTGGTTCCTTGGTCTTGCCCTGCCCCTATGACAGCAGCAAAGGACCAAATCTTTTAAAAGAAGACTGTAACTCTTCTGTGTGAAAAATAGAGCTCCTCCATAAGGGGATGGAGAATTCCCTCCATGCTCCTAACCCCAACTGGAGGACAGAAACAACCAGGGTTAGCCTAGCCTTTTCCCCTTTGTGTTTCCATCTCTGAAGAAGAAACCTTGTGAGTTTAAAAGGGTGCATATTTTTCACATGAAGCAGAACCACTTGGGGTTGGGGTTGGGGTTGGACTGGGAGTGGAGGGGTGGACTGATGACAAGGAAATCTGCTATATCATAGAGAACAGCCACCAGAAAGATCGCTTAGCCAAGGTGAAAGTAGTCTGACTGGCAGGATCGCGAAACTGTTTTACGTTCTAAAATATTAATAAATTAAATTCAAATAGTTGATAATATTTAAATAATTATTTAAATAAATAATTAAATTTTAACTTTCTAACCAATTGCAACCCATCATCATAAATCCAGTTTCTGAGTCCTATTAATTCTGATAATTTTATTAATGTTTGACATGGTTCATCTATGTTTAATATTTATTTCTGTGGGGGAATACTTGATTCATATTGCAAACTGGGTCCTTTTCTCCCTTTCTTGGGTACCTAGAAATGAGTGATTGCTTTTATCATAATTAACATCATCCTGAGAAACAGGAATTTATTAATAAGCCAGTGAGGGTAGGAATGGGAAAACTAAGCCCCTTAGTTTGAGTTCAGGCTTCCCAGAAATAAATCTAGTTCACAATCCACCACAGTCTAGCAGCCTCTTCACCCTGGAAGATCCCTCCATTTCTATGGCACCTTTCTCTGATTGTCCAGTTCTTCCTAGAAACTCCATTTTAAGTACAGTGATCAGGTCATCTACGTTCCTCCTTCATTCTTCTTTCGTCTCTACTCAAGACTTTCCAGACTTCTTTCTCTCCCCCACACAGCAGTTTGCTATCTTTATCCATTAGCGTTTAAGCTCCTTCAGGGCAAGGAGTGTCTATCTTTTTACTTCTTTTTGTATATTTTGTACAGTAGTTAGCATAGTAACACACACAGTAAGCTCTTACTAAATTCTTGTTGACAATGACAGGACAAGAAGAGATACAGGACTCTCATTTCTGTAGGCTCAGACAAGCAGTGTTTTAGTGCTAGAACTTAATGCACGTACAAATGTACACACATAGATCATGTATAAACATCACTTCCCTGCCTCTGTCTACCATGATTAATATTTCTCTTGTCTTAGTCAAAATTCCAAGGGAATTTAAATAAATCCAGAAATGGTAACACAAGGATGTCTTGTAGTATATAGGTTTGGAGTGAGGAAGAGTCAACTTCCAATCCTGCCTGAGCTGTGTGATTTGGGATAAGCTACTTAATCCCTCCATTTCTGTATCTATAGATTATGGGGTTGGAGCCAATGACCTCCAAGATCCCTTCAAAATTCTAACAGAATCTCAAATTTAGACAATATCCAGTGAACAATTACCACCAATAGGAAGGTAAGCTCAAGAAGCCTAAAAGTAACAACCTCCTCCCCAGTTAAGACCATTGGTTCTGTTCCCAACTTATTCTCTGTAACTATCATCCTAGGAAGCAAACCTTGTGAAGACAGGATACAGCAACTATTTCTGAGGAATGTTGTAGCTTCTGCTTCCTTAGCGGCCACTGGTACTGAAGCAGAAAGTTTCTTGCCACCAAAGCCTTGGTACTATGGTTCAACATCAAAAATGGATGTGGTTTTATCACTGAAAAGGACATTAAGGACACCATCTGTCTTGCCACTATACCCTAAGGACCATGGGACCTGTCCATCTGACTTGCATCTGAAAGCTCTTATATGTGGTTTCCTATAAATATATGTCATCTTCCCAGAGAACCTTGGTTCAGATTTGGATCTGACACTTGCTACCTGTTCAGGAATGTGTAGCAAACAATTATCAACTTGTTTTCTGGGGGTAAACTATACAGAAGACACTTCTTCGTTAATTTGCCTTAGTGACAGTTTCTCCATTCTCCTTTCTTAAGTCTAGATGATCAACAAATCAATAAATCCTCAACTTGTAGCATTTATTGATTTCTGAGGTTTAAATGTTCACATAGAAAATTTAACAATTGGTTTTTTCAAGTCAGTACAAGCTAGCTGTAACACACTATTTGACTTTGGGTAAATCACTTAACCTCCTTTAGCCTCAGGCTTCTCATCTGTAAAATGAGAAAATTGGATTAGATGGCCATCTCTAGATCTATAATACCAAGTCATTCACCTCATTGGAACCTACTTTGATCAACTTCTAAACTAAAGGATTGGACTAAACCCTCTCTGAAGTCTTGCAATCTCTCTCTCCTAAACTAGAACATTCATTCTACAACATTCTGGTATTTAGAAATATCAAAATGCAGCAGTCTTCAAACTTAAAGATATTAGAAAACCAAAGATCTCTTACTTTATTCAAGGCCGTATCATTTATAAAAACCTAGTTACTGGATGTCGACTCAGTATTAGCTCAACATTCTGATAGATTTCCCCCCCTAATTTCCCATGTTTATAGGAAATTCAAAAGTATTATGATCTAGTACAATCTTTTACCCATCTGTCATTGTGTGGATTACATGGCTAGCATTAGGAAATTCTCTATATAGGACCAAAATTTAAAAATGACTAGACATATTATTCATTTGTCAAATGTTCTACAAAATCATCTGTTCTCTATTTCATCCATGCTCTTGGCTTCAAAGAAGTGGGTCTTCAGATTCAATGTGCTATTAGAATAAATTCAATTATATGCCATCTCTTATGTATACTGCAAATGTATTCATGCCCCAAGTCTAGTTCTGCAGAAGTGAGGGAGGGCTCAAAAAGCAAAATTAGCTGACACATATTGGATATGTAAACCTGAGCAGGGTTATCTGATCAATTTTCCATTTTGGAAGCATAAATCTCGGACCGAGTGAAAGTAAACGTGATGGAAAAGAGTGCTTTGAATCTTCAAACGCATTTTCTATCAGCAAGGGAACATGGAAAATGTCAACTCCATCACTAGCAAAACAGTGCCTTAGGCTCCCTCTGCTGGCTTTGTATCAACCTAGAATTATTTATAATGCTATTTTTACTGTTCCAAAGAAATTAATATTAAAAACTTTTTTCTCCCATAATAGAGTTTGATCTGCAATGGAAATGGAAAAAGAAGTAACCTATTTCAGGATGGAAAAATGCAAACATTATGATCTTGGGCTACCACTGAGAGAAAGGCATACCTTATAAGAGTAAAGAAGCATCGGACCACAACTAATATTTAGAGTTTGCATAGTATTTTCTAAATATTATCTGATGCTATCTTCACAATAACTCTGGAAGGAGAGGTCATTTTATCTCCGTTCTATAGATGGAAAAAAAAATGAGGCAGATAGAGGTTAAATGACTTTCCTTAAGGCATCACAACTAAGCATTTTCTGAGGCAAAATTTGAACTCAGGACTTCCTAACTTGGTTTCTTCCCACTGAAATACCAAGAGTGTTATGTTCAGTTTAAGGCACACGATTTAAGGAAAGACAACTGAAAAGCTGGAAACTGTGCTGAGCAGGGTAAGTGAAGGATCTTGAGTCCAGGTCATAGTGAGGAAATGGTTAAAGGAATCATACCTTTTACATATTTTATTGCTATTTGATTATAGATGAAAATAACTTTTTAACTTTTTTTATTTTAAGTTCTAAATTATCTTTCCTCCTCCTTCCCTTCCTTGAGAAAGGAAGCAATTTTCTATAGAATATGCATGTGAAGTCATACAAAACATATTTCCATATTAGCCATACTGTGAAAGAAAATACAGACAAAAAAAACAAGAAAAATAAAGTTTAAAAAAGTATGCTTCAAACTGTGTTCCGATTCCGTTTGTTTTTCTCTAGAGCTGGATGTTATTCTTTATAAGTCCTTTGGAATTGTCTGAGATTATTGTGTTACTGAGAATCGTTGTCATTTACAACTGATCATTGTACAATATTGCTTTACTCTGTATGGTGCCCTCCTGGTTCTGCTTTCTTCACTTTGCATCAATTCATATAAGTTTTTCCAGATTTTTCTGAAACTATATTGCTTGTCATTTCTATCACAATCCTATACCACACAACTTTTTTTATATATTTCCCAAATGATAGGCATCCCCTTAATTTCCAAAGCTTTGACACCAGAAAAAGAGCGACTCTAAATATTTTTGTATATATTAGTCCTTTTTCATGTAGCTACTGGGTTTTTTTTTTGTTTTATCTCTTTGGGATACAGACCTGATAGTGGCATTGCTGGGTCAAAAGGTATGCAAAGTTTTATAAGCCTTTGGCATTGTTCCAAATTGCTATCCCAAATGATTGGGTCGTTTCACAACTCCATCAATTACTGAGGGGGAATTACTCCGGAAAAGAAAAGCCTCAAGGAAGACATTAATAGTTGTCTTCTAGTATTTGATGTCTTGTCATGTGATGGGAAAGATTAGGCTTATTCTGTTTGCCCCCAGAGGACAGAAACAGAAGCAATGGGTAAAACTTGAAAAGAGAAAGATTTAGGATTGCAGTGACGATTACTGCTATGCAATAATGACTTCAAATCCAGCTTCAGACACTTATTAGTTGTATGTCCCTGGGCAGGTCACTTAACTTCTATTTGCCTCCAGTTCCTCAATTGTAAAATGGGGACAACAATTTCACTTACCTTACGAGGTTGCTATGAATATCAAATGAGATAATATTTGTAAAACCCTTAGTACAGTGTCTGGTGTATATTAGACTCTATATAAATGCTTAATCCCTTCCCTTTCCCCACCATATAAAAGTAGAATGAGGTGTCTGGAGAGATAGTGAGTTCTCCCTCATTTGGAATATTCAAGGAAGGTGAACTGTGTTATAATGGAGAATTCCACTGAGTGCTTTGAATCTTCCAACAATCAATCAATACACATTTATTAAGCACCTACTATTTGCCAGGAACTGGAGATACACAAAGAGGCAAAAGACAGTCTCTGCCCTCAAAGAGACAATGATTAATTTAATCTCATCTCAGACACTTGACACTCACTAGCTGTGTGACTTTGAGCAAGTCACTTAACCCCAATTGCTTCATCTTCGGTCATCCTGATCCAGGATGACCATCCAGTCATCTTGATGAATATCTGATTACTGGATTCAGATGGCTGTGGAGGAGAAGTGAGGCTGGTGACTTGCACAGCCCTTCCTCGCTCAAAACAAAGTCAAGAGCAAGGCATGTCATTATTTCTCTGATGGCATGGTCTTCTTCAGCAACGAAGGAAGAACACAGAATGATTTAATGGGATAGACAACTATGAAATTCTATGATACTGTGACAGCACAAAAAATTAAGTTAAAGTACTCAGTGAAAGTTCTTTTATTAAAATAATTTTAATGAAATGTATTTTTTTCTCTCCTTGTCATGAGCAATCTCCTAGTAAGGAGCTTCCCAGTGCTTGACCAACTGGCTGGTTCCTGGAAAGTATACTTAGTTTGTTGCTGAGACCACACTCAAATTTCTATCAGCATGAAAGAATCAACTTTTGATCCACTTTTAAGAACCCAGGGTCATCTCTGACCAAGAAGAGTCATGGGAATAAGGCCAAAATATGTAATACTCATGATTAGCTTTCCTTAGAACAATTGCTGTGCATATCTGAATTTAATTCTGAATCTAATCTCTTTTAGAAAGGGAAGAGAAAAATCATCTTGTCATCTCATTCCTCAGATGATTCCCTGGCATTGGCCAGCTCTAAAACTCCTAGCAACTAAGCATTTCCTAGGTAGCGCTATAAGGTATCGCTTTCCCGAGGGTAAGGTAAAATGGAGTTGTATGGAGCTCTCTTTGCTATGCCAACATGGGACCTCATTGTTAGGTAGTGATTCAAGTAGGACCACTGTCTAAAGAAAATATCATTTAATCAAATGGTGCTTAGAAAGATCTATGGTTCACATATTTTGACAGTAATAATACTTCTAGAGCTCTCCAAAGTTTGCAAAGTGCTCTTGTATACATTATTTCATGTGCTCCTCATGTCATCCCTGTGAGACAAGTACTCCTGGTAATATTATTCCCATTTTGCAGATGAAGAAGGTAAAACTCAAAGTGGATAAACCATTTCCCATGGTTACATAGCTCGTACCGTCAGAAGCAGGGTTTGAACTCAGCTGTCCCTAACTCCTTTCCATGACTCCATGCTCATAGGTATAGGAAAGCACTTTGTAAGACCATAAAACCCTGCATTAAAGTGAGTTATTATGTGTCTTCTTTCCCTCAGTACACACCTTAAGCAATCCACACCTTTACGGTTATATCCTTTTTCATGTCTTTCTGCAGATTCTCTAAAGAGAATCTACCCAGTGCACATAGACCTTCCTCCTGTTCGTTCAGTGTTCATGGATACCACAGTATAGTACTTAATCTGTGTCTCTGTTTTCCCTTGGACTAGAGAATTGTGGTCTCTCTGGATGACCCTCATAAAAGCTTCTGACTAATACTAGGACTTGTCCATAGTTTATATGCTTTTAATCTAGTCATTATATACACACCTTTAAAAAATTGCAGTTGTCTAACACTATGTGCCAAGCACTATATTAAATGTATGTTTTGATCCATATAAAAGCTTTGGGAGGCAGGTGCTATTACTATTCCTATTTTACAGATGAGGAAAATGAGGCAAAGAGGACTTCAGTGACTTGTACAGGGTCACGTAGCTAGTGTCTGAGCTTAGATGGCACCTTGTCTTCCTGTCTCAATGCCTCTCATTCTATTCACTATTCCATCTAGCTGCCATCAGTTAATACTAGTGATCTCTGATATGTTTTTCCAACTAGCTCAACATTAATTCATAATCTTATAAACTACACAGTCCAAGTCTTATAAGTCAAGTCACCAGGCATTTATTAAATGCTTACTTTGTGTCAGGCATTGTACTAAATGTTAGGAATGCAAATAAAGGCAAAAAGAAAGGCAGTCTCTACCCTCAAGGAGCTAATAATGGGGGAAGACAACATGTAAATAGTCACTGAAAAGTAAGGTTAGGGGAAGTGAGGAAAAGAGAAAGAAGTCGAAAGTCAGAAATGGAATCCAGAAAAGAATGAAAGATTGAAAGTGGCTGCCCTAGGCACTCTCTTTAAAATGAAAATTTTAGGAGGAATTGATTGATCATGGATGGAACGGTCTTCCAGACTGAGAAAATAGCTAAGATCAGGTCAACCCCTAGGATGAGAAAGAGAGTTCTGGAGCATGAGGAGCTAAGTGGAGAAAGCAGAGAAGGAAAGAACATGGTTGGACTGGCTAATTTTCTAGAACAGAGCTTCCAGGAGGGGTTCATTAATTTGAGAAAGGAACTGTAAGGGCAGAGAGATCTTCCAGGGTGAAAAGGCTCTGAGGTTCATGTCATATGAGGGTCTACATCAAATTGCTATATTTGCTCTTGTTGTAAGCATTCTGGAGGATATACAGAAGGTAATTCCAGAATTTTGCCATGAACTGTGGTCCATATCATTCATTAGTCTAACACTTTATGATATGCTAGGCACTATGCTAGGTGAAGGGGATACAAAGAGAAAAACAAAGCAATCCTTAACTCCTGAGGAGTTCACGCATCATTGGTAAGAGCCAGGCAACCAGGATGAATTTTCCAGTTCCTGGGTAGACCTAGGAATAATCAAGAGGACGAAGAATAGTTCTAGATAATTGGATGGAAAGCCTGTACTGGTGGTCCATCAGTACATAGTAGAGACGAATAATGAACTGGTACCTGAATTGAAGAGGAATAAGAAATAGGGCAGGAGTGCCTTTGGAAAATTACACAGACCCCAAGATCCTCTCTAAAACAAAGACCTGTCTTTTCCACAATATTCTCCTGATACTATATAGCTATGAAATATCACAGTCCCTAATGAATTAAAATTTAAGGTCACCAAGAGAGCAATGGAGAGGTACATAGTGGGTGTGAATTGGACTTAAAGAATCAACAGGAGAAATGCTGTAAAGGATATCATCAGAGAGAAATATGATCAGAAAAAGAGATGGGTTGGTCATGTACTAAGAGTGAGGGATAACCAATGGATGGTCCATATTTTCCACTGGTGTTCACGTAACATCAAGAGACACAAGGACAGACACCATCCATGGACATTTGGTGTACCATCTGTAAAGGGTCTATGAATGGACATGGACTAGAGTCTCACAGGATGAGGAAGTGTGGATGGTTGGAATCTGAATCTCTTGGAAGGAGTGCACCCTTTGATGAGATCATAGAGTCGTAAAACTAGGTAAGAAGGAAGATCACAAGAGATTGAAAGTTGGGATCAGAACAGTTCTCTAATGGTCCTGCCATTGTATATATAGAAACAATTCAAGGTTAACTCAATCTGTTGAGCAAATCACATAACCAGTTTGCTGCTTAGGTTCCTCTTCTGTAGAGTGGGTGTGGAATGGGTTGAACTACTTGACTCAATAGGTAGTCACAAGTATCTAATGAAATAATTCATTTAAATTACTCTGTAACCTTCAATTACTGTGAAAATGTGTCTTTTTTTTTACAATTACTGAATTCAATTGCTAAAAAGTGTATTACTAGTCAAAGACTAATTCTACCTGTCACCTCAATCAACTAAAATGTTATAGGAAAAAAAGACGTGTATGGATGTAGGTTAAGTATAAGAAGTACTGAGAAAACACTTACACAGATTGGTGGATTTTTTAAACCTATCTGAAAATGATATATTATAATTAAATGGTCACACATTCCCCTATAATTTAGTCAATAAATATTTATAAAAGATCTGAATGATAGCCCTTTTGTGCAATTAATATGGTCATGGAAAAACCTCCCCTACCTTGTAGAGTAAATGGAAAAAAAATGTTCTTTTCATAGCAATACTTTTTCATTGTTTCTGTCAGTGATATTATTGGTCATTTTAAGTGCATATAATTGAATGTTTAAGTTAAAGAGGGCACTTTTACAGGACCAGCACTAAAAGAAAATTAGGACATCACAGCTGCAATCATCCAGCTGCAGTGCCTTATTTTTTGGCTCTCATTTCTGGTGCTGTGATTTCAGAGATGTGTTTTCTCAGGTCATTTTAGAAATAAACAAAAAACATTATGACCTTAAGACTCATTTTCTTTTGTGGGGGAAAGAAAGATAGATCCTGGATACATATGCTGGGCACAGAATAGCCCATACACTCATGCTGAAGCAGATATAATGCAGTGTGTGTTATATTGGATAGAATATTGGGAGTCCGGGCTTCTGGTTTTTGGTTGATTTTCCCAGATCTGTCATTCGCTGGCTGTGTGATCTTAATCAAGTCAAAACAACTTCACTTTCTAATTTGTAAAATAAGAAGTTGAACTAGATAATCTCCAAGGTTTCTTCTTACCCACATAACCCCCAACATTCTATAGTTAATAATGAAAGAAATGTTCTATAGAAAATCTTATGTGAAAACATATTAAAATGTTGACCAAAAATATCCAACTCTATCTATCCAGTGTCATTGCTTATTAACAAACTGACTACAGCGGATAGAGAGTGGAGCTTGAAGTCAGGGGGACCTGAGTACAAAAATCAGACATTTCTGAGCTGTGTGACCTGGATGAGTCATTTAACCTCTCTGTCTCAGTTCCCTTAACTGTAAAATGGAGATAATAATAGTACCTCTTTTCTAGGACTGTTGTGAGGATCTCAAGGAGAGAACAGTGCCTCAAACATAGTAGGCATTCTCTTCTTCCCTTCCTTTCCCACTGTGTATCTCCAGAATTTAACATAGTGCCTTACATAGTACTGGATATAGGGACTAGACCTGTGATTTCATTATTATAGGAACCCTCCAAGTAAAGACAATCACTCTATTAACGCAGGTGGGCACCTCTTCTGCAATTCAGAGTCTAAGAAAACTGCCTATGTAGTTTTAGAAGGCTTCCCAGAGAGGTTAAGCTACTTGCCCTGGATCATCCAGTCACTGTATCAGAGGGAGAACTTGGAAGTTAGCAGAGTGCCTGGCACACAGCAGATGCTTAATAAATATTTATTGATTATTGATCAATTTCCTTGAAGACCAGCTCCCTTTACATAATGCCATGATGCCTAATGTTGCCAAAACGTAGTAGGCACTTAATAAATTCTTGTTAATTGGATTTCATTTTAGTTGTTTTTCTTTAGGAGGGAAAGTCTGGGCAATTGGAGTTAAATGATTTGCTCAAAGTTACACAACTAGTAAGTGTCAAGTGTCTGAGGGCAGATTTGAACTCAGGTCCTCCTAACTCTAGGGCCGGTGCTCTTTTCAATGACCCACTTAGCTGCTAGTTTCATATTCTTTAATTTCTTTAACTCATATTATTTTAATATATGTGTATATAGATTTATATTTTATTAAGAATATATTATACTTATATTTAATTATATATTTGCAAATACAGACTTATACAGACTTCTCCTGACTTTCCCACCATACCCCTAGAAATTTGTTATTGGGAAAACTCCACCATCCTGCAAGATTCCATCAGCCTTAGCTCTCCATTTCATCATCATCTTCTGTTCCTTTTCTTTTTCTTTCCCTCATGAAGAAGTCCTAATAAAACTGTCCCCAGGCACAATATTCTAACTTTCTTTGGGGCCTCACTGAAGAGTAGACATGTCCTGCTTTAACCACACACTCTAGCTTTAACCACACTACAGGCCCCTACATCAATCATAGGCCTTACCAGAACATCAGGTGTGTTCTTGTGATGGAATGCTAACCGCTGTCTCTAGCTAACCTCTGACCCAGATCCAACCCTCATGTTTAAACAGGTGTGTCCATACACTCAACCACAATCACATCATCCGTTTAGCCCAAGACAGGACCATAATACCTAACTATCTATCTTGACCAGTCAGGAGCACAATAGTTAGCCAATCAGAAGGCAGCAGGGATATTTGACCACTGAATAGCAGGGACTTCCACATAGTACCTGTGCAGTAATAGTAAAGAACTAGAGTAAACTTATGACATAGAGAGGTTTTTTATAATATCATCAATATACATAAATGCCAGCCCCATGGATTTTTCTGTATGCATCATGAATAATTGCTTTCACAGTTGTACCAAGTCTGGGACCCCTCCCCCACTACCTGGTACTTTAGCAAACCCCTCCTGCCTTTTTAATATTCATAATCTCTGTTGTGTAATCAGCATTATTACACTATAAAATTGCCTGTCTTTTCTTACTAAGTTATTGGTTCCTCTTGGAACTCAGCCTGTTGGAGAGTGTCACTCTCAATAAATGCCTTTACTTGAATTGGAAGTGGTCTAATTCTGACTTCTTTGCAATGGTCCCACTGCAACATGCCATGAAACCGCAACACTCCAATCCAAGAACTGGGAAAAATCATGTTAATCAGCACAAGTGCAAAAAAAATCCTTCTAAACTTATGTATGACACTAAAACAAGCATTTCCTCACACCCTCCAAAAAGAAAAAAAACAACCAAACACCCTGATTTGCCGCTTTCAGAGAGGACAATCTGTCCATCTCTGAGCTATGGTTTCTGCCCTTACATCTTCTCACTCAGTCATTTCCAGGCTCTATATCATACTGTGTTAGGATGGCATGAAAAAATGAATTGGAAAAAAAATCTATCCTATTAAGTCATCTCATAGTCCTACAGCTGACAGGGATTATGGAAAATGTGATCAGGAAGTAGACTCTTCTCAGGACCCTAGGAAGAAAGGATTTGGGAAAACATGTGTTCTCATTAAGACAGCGTAAGAAAACCTGCTCCCTGAACTTTAGAAAGAATGTGAGTGTCTAGGAAATCAGATGTTGGTGCTAATTTGTACTTTGATCTGAGATGAGTGGAGAAGAGGAAAGGGAAGAAAAGCCAAGGGGCACAGCTCAGTCCCTCCATGCCAAACCTCCTCCTCACTTTCCAGGGTGGTTGGGTGAGACTGGAGGAAGGAGGACAGAGATCACTAGAGTTCATTTTTCTTGCTCCAGTCCATCTGTGGGTGTGTCTGCTGCTCCATTTCTGGTAAGCCTGCTCTTTGACCCCTGCCAGGGAGATGTTGAAGTCCAACAATGGTTATAGAGCCATGAACTGTAAAACCTCTATTTAAGGAGGAAGTTGTCTTCACCAGTACAATGTAAACTTGTAAACAAAGGATTTTTTTGATTGTTTACATTTGTATCACCAGTGTCTGTCATATAGTAAGCACTTAATAAACAATGATTGGTGAATGATTTTTTTCAGAATGTAACAAACTGTATATACGTGTAGAAGTGGTGTAGGGGGGGAATTATTCCTTTCCTTCTCTCCAAAGCATTTACATTATCACTTACATGAGAAGCACATGGCAAGCTGCACGCTGTTGCCCAATTGGCCTGAGAGATCAGAGCCTGAGAGCAGACTTTCCCCAGGGTTGGGAGATCATCTCAAATTCAAAAGTTTAGAGGCTAGAGAGATTCTAGTTTAGAGACCAGAGGGAGATTTTCTCGACAGCAGAGATCATCTTGAAGCTGAAAGGCCAACACCAAGTCTTAGTGGGCAGAACTGACAAGTTATTTTCTGGAGTCATTTTTGATGGTGCAGATAAAACCCTTTAGGTTGGAGTCAGGAAAGCCTAGGTCAAATCCAGTCTTACACACAACCCTGGGCAAGTCACTTAACTTCTGATTGTCTCAGCTTCCTCATTTATAAAATGGGAAAGATAATAGCACCTACCTCACAGAACCATTGTCAGGATCAATATCTATGAAGCACTTAGCATAGTGCTTGGCATGTAGGAGGTGTTGCTAAATGCTCAAAGAAATAAGTCCAAGGAAAGGGACTCCCTTAGGAAGTCTTAGCTGAATGTCTGGTGCATTTCTGCATCTGTTCATGGGCTACCTGAGTCCTCTGTGTCTTATACGTTGTCTCCAGTATTGAACATCCATACTGTATGAATGTCTCTGCAGGAATTGGAGACTCTATTACACACATTTGGGCCACATGAACACAATCTGTATCTAAACTTTATTTGGGATATTTCCCTATATAATAAAGAGAGTAAATGACGGTCTTGAGAGCAGTGTCCCAGGATTGGTCCAAATCTGTATGACCAGAGTTTTTAGAGTGCCTTTGACTATATAATAAATAAAATATATGCAAAATGAAATATAAAGTAACAATATGGATTAGGGAAAGAGGATATGAAAAACCAGGAAAGGGTGAGGAAAGACCTAATATAATTCAATCTAGACTTTGAAGGGAGACAAGGATTCTAAAAAGCCAAAGTAAAAAGGGAAAGTTAGTTACTAATAAGTTATAGATAATGTCATAAACCATCTCCTTTTATGTGTTTTTTACAGATAAGAAAAAATTAGGATCTAAATGCAAATATACATATATCATTTCATCTGTCCTCATCTACCACCCACCTCATACCCCCACCATACCTATCCTGTATTTTTTTTCAATTTTTTAATTAATTATTTGTCAATGAACAGACATTTATTTTCTCTCATTCCCACCTCCCTTAAGGTCTCAGAAAAAAAGAATGAGACAGAGACAGAGAAAGATAACCCTTGTGAAAATACATAGTATTTATTGAGGTAATATGTGCCAGTCATTCAAAACAAATTCCCATGTTGGACATGGCCAAAAATATGTATCCCATTCTGCATATTTAGCACCTCACTTGTACGTCAAGAGATGGGTGGCATTCTTCAATATCAAACATGTGGAATCATGGTTTAACTCTATTTTTCTTCAGTCTATGATATTTCTCTGGGTCATTTACTTTCATCCTCAAGAGAATTGCTCCGTGAAGAATTTCTGAGTTGCAGAATAAAACAGATAAAACTTTTTTCATGATACTCCTTAGAACAACACACGATGTCACCCTTTCTTTATCTCTTATTGTTAAGAGAAAGAAAATTTACAAGCAGGCATCTTTGTGTGGCAGTGTATAATAGACAATTTGTCAAACAGGACTAGCCTTTCAGTAGAAAGGTCATTTTCTCTCTTTTTTGAACTCCAGAAAGGACATGTTCAGGTCAGACAGGCCTTTCACAATTTGTCTAGCTTTTGTTCAAAGAAAACATCTCTATCTGAGAGAAAGGATAAATGTCAACCCCTTCCTAGAAGAAAATGCCGTATTTTCCCCATGTTCCAATTAATCATCTTCTTGTAAAAGATTCATTAAAATCATAACGCAAAATTCTTTTGCTCGAAAAACTGCATATCTGGGTTGTTGTCCTCTACGTGACCTCCATCCCCACTCACCCTAACATCCCTATTTGTCCCAATTTTTAGTTTCTATGGGTGTGTATGTGTGCATGTATGTTTAAGGCTTTAACTATTTGGAAATTCTTATAGCAATAAATGTCATATTGAGAATTAATGATAATCTCCTTGAACAAAAATCAAATTCTTTTCTGAAAGCAGATTTCCTGTCTGGAGGATCTGAGAGAGGTGTTACCCTCTAAGGAACTAAGAGTTTCCAGAAGCATACTGCAAGGGTCCAAGTCAGTTTTTGGAAAGGAATGCTGTAATTCTTTTGCCTCCTGGTTTTAGTTTAGTTAAAATAAACTTTAAAAATCTCAAGAGCTGATATTTAAGGTGTCCCCCATTTCTTTCAGCTTGCCTTAATTCTGAGTTAATTGAGCGAAAAATTGATCATGTTTTGAATTTAGGGAAGCATTTATCATAGCTTAATTGGGAAATGCAGTCTAATGAGACAACTTTCCACATCTTGAAACTGTCCCTGCTCAACCAATCCTTTTCTAAAGGATTGGAAGGACAGATCATGGTTTCCTTTCAGCTCAAAGTTAGAAATGGTGGTACGCTATGGGGGGCAAGAGATGTATTCACATTGTCTTTTTTAATGAAGCCACCCTACTTTACTAAGGTCCAGGCCATCTAAACTTCCAAATGCCTTCAGCTACTAAATTTAATTTACACAAGGATAAGATCTATCTTATTTAAACTTTATATCCCAATGCCTAGCATGGGGCAGACACTTCATAAATATTCACTTTTATGGCTGTTTTTGTTTGGGTTCTACTTTTTCCTTTCTCTAAAAGTAACCCTTTGAAGTAGAAGATTAGAATATTGTAAAGCACAATATAGTAACCTCCATTTGATGGTGATAAAGGTTAAGATGCCAAAACTCCCCAAGCACCATAATGTTGAATGACCTTTTTCATAAATTATTTTGTATAAATTACAAGTATGTAAAAATAGAGCCATAATTGAGGGCAAATACCAGGAAAGAAAAAAAAAATGTGCCAAAGTAAACAACATCAAAGCTGTTCTCCAATCAACAATTTCACAATGAACTAAGTTGGTTCTATATGGTAGTTGATTGGGGGAGAGACGTTCAAAGCCTCAGGACATAAAGTATCAAGTAGGAAAAGACCCAGAGGCAAGAACTTCACTTTGGGAGGGGGGAAAGATAGCCCTCAGCACAGACCCTCAAAAGACCATAAATTCATTTTCATTAGGGTAGAGAACAGTATGGAGGCAGGCTATGACCTTGGGTATGGCTACTTAGGAAGAACTGGGAAAAAAAAGTGTCATTGGGTAAGATTTGTGTTTAAATATTAGTACTGTAATAAATTATTTCTAGTCTCTACACTTTCACCCCAATTCTTTCTTCTTCTGAACTTTCCTATTTCTTTCAGTGACACCATTATAATCACAATCACTCAGGTTCTTAACCTGGATAGAATCATCAATTCCTCATTCACCCCACACATCCAATCTGTTGTCAAAACCTGTCATTTCAACCTTTGCAGTGTCTCTTACATACATCCCCTTCTCTCCATTCATATAGCTACCATCCTTATAGAGGTCCCTATACCATCTTTTTTCTCTAATATTCAATAGCTTTCAAGTTGTTCTCCTTTTCTCTCCACTCCCATCCATCCTCCATTCAGTGTTAACAATGATTTTCCTGAAGTTGAGGCCTCCCACAATCAATAAATGCTAACGGTTCCTTATTACTTCCAGGATTAAACAGAAAGTCCTCTGTTTGGTATATAAAACCCTTTACCATTTAACCCCTCCTGACCTGTCTTGCTGTTATTATATTTAACTCCCCTCACTTCACCCCATGATCCAGACACATTGGCCCATGTGTTTTCCCTCACACATTACACCTCTACTTCCCCACTCCGTGTACTTGAACTGGCTAAATGCCACGCCTAGAAAGCTTTTCCTCTTTGATTCAACCTTCTAGTTTCCCTGGCTTCCTCAAATCTCGTCTTCTGCAACAATTTGTTTCCCATAACCCCTTGCTTTTAGCCCCTTTTCTGAGATTAGCCTCCATTAATACTTGTAGGTACAGAGCTATTTGTATGTTCTCTCCCCATTAGAATGTTAACTCTTTGAGAGTTAGGAATTGTGATTTTTCCTTCGTCTTTGTAACCTTGCTCTTAGAACAGTGTCTGGAACACCGTAAACACTTAATAAATGCTTGTTGACCAGCTATATGACTAGTTGTAAAGCTTACACAAGAAAACTCAAAAGACTTCAGTCTTCCTCTTATTTCCTTCTTTGGAATTGAGGAGACAATTAAAAAATGTCTTTTTTTAAGGCACTTCTAACTTTCAACTATCACTCCACAGAAGAGAGTCTACTTAAGGGTAGACAACTTTGAAGTCAGTTATTCTCAAATTTTTGAGAGAGACCACAAAATTAAGAGAAATTCTTGTCTAAAGCATGTTCTATGTTTGTGTTTAATAACATCTGTTTAGCGCAAAAGAAATACATCAAAAAGTCTTTTCACAAAGAAATAATTCTGAAGGAATCTAAATTGAACCCTGTCATGTGTGCAAAGCACAGTACACAGAGGAGAGAGAGAAAGGGGAGTATGGGAGAGACATTAGAAAGATCAAATCAATGGTCTTTGGCCACAGATTGGATCCAAGGGATGAGAGAATGGGGAGCTGAAGATGCCTGTTGATTAGCCAGGGAGATTGGGGGGATAGTGGTACTTTGAATAATAATAAAGAAATTTAAAAAAGGGGAGGGTGTTGGAAGATGGTGAAATAAGACATGAAATTACCTGGCTTTCCAGAATCCACCTTGAACCCAATAACTTTTAAAATGACTCAAAGAGAATTTGAGTGGCAGAAAAATTAAAAGTCGGAGTAAAACAGTCTTCCAGCCTAAAACAACTTGGGAGGACATTAGAAGAGAGACACTGGCCAGTAAACAAATGGCAAATCATAGGGCAGGCTCACCTTCAGGAACCTTCCACCTCACAGACAGAGTGGAGGTGGGGCAGCTGGTCAGGAGAAGATTGGATGGGGGGAGGACGGGGAGCTTAGCATGGGGAGGGGCTCCACAGGCACTGACATGGTGCCAGGGACATTGAATGGATGAAGTCCCAGGCTGTGGCTAAGGGCAAACAGGAGAAACAGCATACCAGTGATTATGTTGCAGAGGGATGGGGTCTCGCTGGCTGTGGTTACTGGTAGGAGAACAGAGGCCCTGGCTTTGGTACCAAGGCAGAGCGGTGAGCTGATGTTGGCAGTCGCAAGCAAACATTAGCAGGGACAAGAGCTTTGACAAAGGTGCTGGGGGCCCTGGACTCTGCTTAGGGGTAGAGAAGAGTACCTGAGGACACCCATGGCATGAACCAAAAGTGTAGTGACCACACCTGGTCTTGGATTATAGAACACAAGTAAAACAACAAACCAAAGGTCCCCAATATGAAAAATCTGAAGCCTGAGATATTATGCTCTATACCCTGGGGAGCAGAGCCTGACCCTAACATAAAGATAACAATCAAAAAATAGTCTGTTAAAAAATTAATAAGCAGCAGAGAAAGAACCCAATCATAAATAGTTATTATGGTGATAGAAAAGATCAGAGTTCAAACTCAGAAGACAATGAAGTCAAAACAACTACTTGTAAAGCTTCAAAGAACAACATAAAATGGTTGCAAGCCCAAAATTGTTATTGGAAGACCTTAAAAAGAGTTTTGAAAATCAAATAAGAGAGAATGAGGAAAAATTAGGGAAAAAATAAGAGTAATGCAAAAAAAATCAAGAAAATTATGAAAAGAAAGGCAACCAGTTAGAAAAGGAGATTCAAAGGCTTTTGGAAGAAAATAACTCCTTAAAAAATAGAAGTGGGCAAGGGAAAGCTAATGATTTCATTAAATATCAAGAAATAATAAAACAAAATTTTAAAAATAAAAAAAATAGAAGAGAAAGTGAAATATCTCATTAGAAAACAAATGACCTGGAAAACAGATCAAGGACAGATTATATAAGAATTGTTAGAATACCTGATAGTTATGATTACAAAAAAAAGTCTGGACACCATAGTTCAAGAAACAATTAAGGAAGATTACCTTGAAGTTTTAGAACTAGAAAGTAAAATAGAAATTGAATCTACCAATTACTGCCTGAAAGATTCTAAAATGAAAACTCACAGGAACATTATAGCTAAGTTTCAAAGCTCCCAGGCCAAGGAGAAAATATTGCAAGCAACTACAAAGAAAAAATTTAAATATTGTGAAGCAACTGTTGGGATACTACAAGATTTAACAGCTTCTACATTAAAAGACCAAAAGATATGAATATGCTCTTCTGAAGAGCAAAGGAGATGGGTTTGCAGTGAAGAATAACCAACCCAGCAAAGCTGAGTGTAACTTGCTATGGGGGAAACAAGTGATATTTAATGAGTCAGAGGATATTCATGTATTTGTGAGGGAAAGGCAAGAACTGAGCAGAAATTTTGACCTATAAGAATCAGAAGAAACAAGAAGATAAACATGAAAGATCAATTACAAAAAATTCAATAAGATCAAGCTGTTTACTTATGTGGGAAAATATTATTTGTAACTCTTAAGAATGTCATCAGTACTAAGATAGTCTGAAAAATTTCACATAGATAGAAAGTTTAGGATTGAGTTGACTATGATGGCATGATCCTAAAAATTAATATTGCTTAGGGAGAGGTAAAATTGAGCAAATTATCTCATACAAAAGGAGTGTCAATGGAAGAACTGTTACCATAGAGGAGAGGGTAAGATGGAGGGCAGATAATGAGGGAATTATTATATCATCAGAAATGGATTAAAGAGGAAATGACATATTCATCTAGTAGGGTATAAACGTTTTCTTATTTTAGAGAGAAAAAGGAGGGTAAGGGAATAAGATAAGGGAGTGAATATTGGAAAAATATATAGATTAGGGAGGCAGGATTCAGAAATAAATTAGACTTCTGAGAAGAGATAGAGGAGAAAGGAAGGGAGACAGAGACAGAGAAAGAGGAAGAAGGAGGAGGAGGAAAAGAAAGGAGAAGGAAAAGAGGAGGAGAAGGAGAAAAAGAAGGAGACAAAGTAGAAGGAGGAGAAAGAGGAAGATGAAAAGGAAGAGAGGAAGAAGAGGAGGAGGAGATAAAGGACAAGAAGAAGGAGAAGGAAAAGAAGCAGAAGGAGGAGGAGGAGAAGGATATATCAAAACTTCTGGGATGGAACAAGAACATTAATCAGAGGACAATTTATATCTCTAAATGATTACAGTAGCAATGATGGTACTATTAATGATGGAATACTATTGTGCTGTAAGAAATGATGAGCAGCTTGATTTAAAAAAAAGTGGAAAGACATGCATTAAATAACGCAAAGTGAAATAAGCTGAACCAGGAGAACATTTTATACGGTAACAGCAATATTATTCAAAGAGTAACTGTTAATGACTAAGCTATTCTGAGTAAGATGAATATTCAAATCAACTGCAACAGACATACAAAGGAAGATGCTATCTACCTCCAAGGAAAGAACTAATATATGGAAATATGCATTATATGGTTTTACATATGCATATCTATGGTAAATGTTGACCTTTTCTAGTGCTGAGTTGGGAGCGAAGGAGGAAGACAGCTCAGAATTCAAAATATAACAAACAAAAAAACAATAAAAAGGTAGGGTTTAAAGATAAAGAAAATTAATTCAGCTTTGGTCATGTTGAGTTTCAGACATCTATGGACATCCGGTGCAAAATGTCTAATGGTTGGAGAACAGAGATTAGGGCTGGCTAAGCAGATTTGAGAATCATTAGCATAGAGCCAATTGAATCTACAGGAGCTGATGACGTCACTAAGGGAAATAATTTAGAAGGAGAAAAGAGGGCCCAGGATAGAGCCCTGTGAGACACTGGTGGTTAGTAGCTGTGACTTAGATGGAGATACAACAACGAAGACAGAAGGAGCGGTCAATTACGTAGGAGGAAAACCAGGAGAGGGTAATGTGATTAAAAACCTAGAGAGAGGAGAGTATCAAGAATCAAAGTGACCTACTCATCAGGGGCTGGTGAGAATGACTTCAGACAGATGAGGACTGAGAGAGCATTAAATAGGGTGATTAAGAGACGTTTAGTAAATTTGGAGAGGGCAGTTTCCATAAAGGCTGTAGAGAGTTAAGAGAATGAGAGGTAAGGAAGGGATTGTGCTAGACGGTAGTCATATAAATATGAAGAATGAAATAATCCTTACTCCCAAAGAGCTTACATTTTAATAGGAGAGATAATATGGACAAATCACTCAGTTACCCAGTCAGCAAGCATTTATTAAGTGCCTAGTATGTGCAAGGTCTGTGAAAGCAATACAAAGGATGAAAAAAATATCAGCTCTCAAGGAAGTTACATTTTAATATTAACCCAAAAGGTCAGGTTATTATCTGACATTCTCTTGATATTTGACATACCAATAGTAAATCCTAATGTTAAATACCAAAGAAGCATTTTGACTGTCCATCCCATTTTCTGATTGTCATCAATTTGTCTGATTGCATCCTTTACACCTTTTCTCTTGTGCAATTCCTCATTTGTCATGTATTATAGTCTATTCATGTCCAACATGTACCTCTCTGGTGACTTTGGAGTATTCTTCAGACACAATATTTTGAAAACTGTAGTGTCATACAACTCACAATCATAAGCGCATCAGTAGAATAATACTATTAAGTAGGTATCTCCATCAATTGGAGAATGGCTCAACAAATTATGGTTATGAAGTGAATTGGTTGTTATAAACCATGAACAATAATTAAAATGATGAATTTAGAGTAATATGGAAGGACTTGTATGAACTGATGCAGAGTAAAATAAGCAGAATCAAATGAACAACGGATAATCACGGTAAAAATGTGAGAGGAAAACAACTTGGAAAGACCTCAGAATTCTGACCGAAGCTGTAATCAATAGATCATGACCATGAAATATTGATAATGAGATACCTCCCACTTCTTGGCAGAGATGTGCTGCCCCAGAGGTACAGAATGAGAAATGCCTTCTCAGATATGACATTGTTTGTTGTGCTTGCTAAATTATGAAATTTGGTTTTTAATACCATTGACCAATTAATTGTACAAAGATTTTTACTGAAATTCGTTTAGTAAGTTTGCATCTTTCTTGATGTAAGCAAATGTTCCTGCAAACAACTCGGAATCAAAAGACCAACAATTATTATCAAATATTTACTAGGTGCTAGACTCTATACAAATGTAAAGAATGAAATGGTCTTGGTTTTGGTCACCACTATTTCTTTTTTCTTTTTTACATTAACAATTGTAATTAATATTGAAAAGATGAACAGTCAAAGCAACAAAATTTTAAGTACTGGCTACTTTTGGCAGACAGCCCAGAACCAGCAGATTACTTGTCTCTTCTGTTTCTTCCTCCCCTTGCTGAGCACAAAGTATACAAGAAATCATTCACTCTATAGTTCTGCTGACATTTAGGGACTTTGAGGGAAATCTATTTTGTGGGCAGAGGGAAGGAGTCAAGAACCTAGGTGGGTTCCAGCAATTGGCTCTCATTTACATATCTGTCCATTCCCAGTAGTCTCTGAACTATCTCCTTACTTCCCAGTCTCCAGTGTCTTCAACCTGTCAACGCCTAGGATTACAGGGCAATAATTAGGGTGCCCAAAGCAAAACTCTGACACCTCCCTACCCTCCCAGGACCAAATCCTCAGCAAATTAGAAAAATTCTCTTTCAAATCTTTCCCCACTCTGGCCCATGCTCTAATCATCTGTAAAACTGGTCTTCCTAAAGCAAAAATCTATCTCTGTACTCACTAAATAGCAGTGGCTCCCTATTACCTCTAAGACTGTGTATAAAATCCTCTATTTAACTTTTAAAGGCTTTCTACCTGCCCCCTTCTTACATTTCCAGTTTGATTAGATACAAGGATCACTCAATGATGCAGCATTACTGCCCTTGCTCTTCCTAGCCTGGAGTCAGGAAGACCTGAGTTCAAATTTGACCCCAGATATTTACTAGACATTTGACTCAACACAAGCCACTGAACTTCTGTCTGCTTTCGTTTCCTCAACTGCAAAATAGGGGTAATTAATAGTACCAATGTTCCAAGACTGCTATGAGGATCAAATGAGATATTTATAAAGTGCTCTAGCACATAGTAGGATCTTAATAAATGCTTATTTCTTTCCTTGAACAAAACATTCCATCTCCTACTTCCAAGCATCTTGCTTTCCAATCCTTAAAATCCTCTCTCTCTCTTCTCATTTCTGCCTCTTAGCTTCCCTGAATTCCCTGGTTTTCTTCAATTCCCAGCTAAAACCTTACTTTTTTATAGGGAGTCTATAAAGTGTATATAAACAGAAGGGAGTTACTTCTGTTGATTATTCAATTGTCTTCAATAACACAGGTGCTTGCATATTACCTCCCATATTAGATTATGAGCTCTTTGAGAGCAAGGACGATTTTTGCCTTTCCTTGTATCTCCAGTACCTAGGAGAGTGCCTAGCATTTAGTAAATTCTTAATAAATGTTTGTTGCTGAAGTACTTATTCACTCATGGCAGAGGTCACCATGCAATAAACTGGGAAAGGCCTGGGGACCATATGCCCTCCCCTTAGGTCATGCGTCCCTGACCAATGGGTTTGAGGGTGTGATCTTATTTTTGTCCTTTTTAGTTCTCAGGGAGAGGAGTCCCCAGTTTGGGAGCATGAAGATAGAGATCTTGGAGCCCAATATTCCAGGGTGGTTCTTTTTTGAAGTCAGTATTCATCAGTATTCCAAGGTAGGTGTTGTAGCTAGCCCATCAGTGAAGCCCTGAGAAAGAAAAGTCCTGGCACAAAAGAGAGGACAAAGGGAGTGAGGGCGATAGCCTTTGGACTTGAATTTAATGGAGTGGTGCTCTATAGGAAGTGAGTATAAATTGTGAACCTAATCCCTCTCCTCTTAACAGAGATCTAAGTTATAGAAAGGAGATTATGCCCCCAAATTGTTGGAGGAAATGTTTGTATACTTATTCTGGCTAATGTCTGCCTTAAATATTTCCACACAAAAACTAATCTAAAGTAAATGGAATTGGGGTGCTAATCCCTGTGTCCCTAAAACTGGAGGAAGATAATCAGTAGGATCCCTAGTCAGAGATGAGCAACCCTCTCAATGTACTGAAGAACCCTGGGATAGGTGTGGAATAAATGGATATGGCTCACAGATTGTGGGGCCAGAGCAAACCCAGGTTTCCTATGTATGTTGTATATGTATATAAGTGGCAGAGGGATAGGGGCTGAAGTCCCCTTGCTATCACCTATGATCAGTGGTAGAAGACTTCTCATTAGTGGAGTATGTTCAGTGCTCTCTGCTTTACTCAAGAGAGCTTGGAACTTCATGTGTCCCTTCTCTATGCTGGAAGCCAAAAGACCTATGATCTCTGCTCTTCTAAACTCTCACCAATTCTACTTCTAATATAGACATAGAGCATCAAATAATCATTTTTCATCAATGAGGAGAGTTTTCTGAAAGGGGCTTGAGTCCTGGGTTACTACATAGGTGTATATACTATAGGCAATATATATGTATGTTTTCATGTAGGTCTATGTGTCTGCATATATATATGTATACATATACATATGAGCACATGTATTATATATATATATATATATACCTTATACAATAAATATATATATAAACTCTAGACCAATAAATATATCATTAAATTAAAATGTAAGTTCATTGAAGTCAGGTATAGTCTTCTGCCTCTTTTTGTATCCATAATGCTTAGCTTATAACCTGGAACATAGTAGGCTATTAATGTTTAGTGACTGATTAATAGATCCATATATATTCAAATACATTGAGATTATATAAAAATTATAATGTAGAAATATATTCTAAACCAATAATCATGAGCATACATATTTTCTGTGCTATAGACATAGGTATGTGCATATATATATACATACACACTTATATACATATATAACAGACACACACATACGTACAGGAGAACCTCGGTTTACGAGCAATTTGGTTTACATATGCTTCGCTGGAAGAGGAAAAATTTTTTGCAAAATTTGTCTTGTAGGATGAACAAAAATTCGCAGTACAAACATCAAAATTTTGTTGAAAAATGTCACCCAAATAAGGATGTAGCAATGAGAGCCACGAACATTTTTAACAATAATGCAGTGTTACATTTCCGTGATATTCTGAAAAAACATCAAAAACAAGTGTTGTTAGATTCCTAATCAGAAGTAAATGTAAAGAAAAGAAATCAGTGAGTCAAAACATGAAAATGATTCCAAAAAACGAAAAATAAGTGAAGACAGTAGTGTTAGTCTCATTTTTACTAAAAGTAGCATGAGAGAACACTCCCAACATTGAAATCCCTGATGTTCTCATAGAAGGAGATTCTCCTTCCAAGCAATAACCTTCCTCCTCCTCCTCCCTCCTGTCTCCCTCAGGGGAACAATGACTCTTCTCAAAGGTAAAGTGCAGGTTAATTTATTTTATTTTTGGCTTATGTTGTGTATTAATCATTGTTATCATATTTCAGGTGCATTAGGGAGAAAAATTTTACTTAAAATTATAAACAATTATTTTTATATGAATATTTTTGGGGATGTGGTACCAATCATTCAACTTTACATTATTTCCTACGGGAAAATTTGCTTTGTGATACAAACAAATCACATGATGAACAGAATCTCAGAATGAATTAAATTTGTAAACTGTGGTTCTACTGTATATAGGCATATATATACATGTTATGTAACATATATACATATATAGGTAACAATATCTTTTTTTTTGCAGGTAGAATTTCTATAGTTGTGATAGCCAATGAAGAAGGCAGTGAAAATCAGAGGTCTGTTCCTTGCTCCACAACCAGTTTGCTGCTTAACCCTGAAAAAGTATTTAGTTTCACATTTTAGTATGTATTTACATTCATGTACTTAAAATATCATTTAGAATTTCCCTTCTATGGGCATTAGAAGAAATCACAGTAAAGTTGTTTAGCTGTTTTTCAATCATGTCTCTTTGTGTCCCCATTTGGGGTTTTCTTGGCAAAGATATTGAAGTTGTCTGCCATTTCTTTCTCCAGTTCATTTCGCAGTTGAGGAAACTGAGACAACAGGGGTTAAGTGATTTGTCCAGGGTCATACAGCTAGTAAGTGTCTAAGGTCAGATTTGAATTTGGGATGATGAGTCTTCCTGACTTCAGGCCAGTAATCTATCCACTGTACCACCTGGCTACCCCCAAAGTAAAATACATTGTGGTTAATAATACCTTTCATAGGAGGAATCAAAAGGATTATTTAGTACTGCTTCCTCTGCTAACACCAAGGCAGTGGGATTGGTTTCCCAAGAGTGGAAATCAATAAATTGGAGCTCCCTCCCCAGCTTTGTTACTCTGCTGCTTGTGACCTGGAGCAAAATAAATAAATAAATAGATTTGATCTGAGGTGTTTTCCTGGCAAAGTAAAGATGACAGAAATGAATATAATTTACAGTATCAACCCTCAAATTATTGTTCCTTAGATGCTGTTTTATCCCCTTTTAGAAGTGCAATTTTAAATGTTTCAAGTGCAATTTCGGAAAATGTGTCATTGCAGAGACTTGAGAAATTGTTTGTAACATGTTTCTTTGTTTAATTTTATCTACAACATTCCTTATGACCCTGGCCAACAATGGGCAAGAATAATTGAGAAGCCCTGTGGTAGAGTAATAAGGCACTTCACTTAAATGCCGAAAGTTGTGGATTCCAATCCTGTTATTACAAATTATAAATTGGACAAGTTGCTTAAACTCCCTAAGTCTGAATTTTTTCAGCTATAACCCAGAGATGGTGGTTGTTGTTCATACAATGAATCATGGGGTGATGTTTGACTTGTGAGTGAATTGGATTTGAGTAAGGTAGAATTGCACAAAGTCATCAGCCTCACTCTCTCCTCCAGAGTCATCAAAGTCCAGAACAACTGGTCTGGGATGCAGCAGATGACCTTGGCATCTTCAGTATCTGATCAGGCTCTAAGGGCTCCACAGCATCTCCTTAAACCCTTTCATAGCCATGGAGGATGAGAATAGAGATCTAGCTGACACCTTCCTTGCAGGAGGATTTTTGTAAGGGTCAAATGAGAAAGCAGATATAGAAAGCACTTTGTCAACCCCGAGGTGCTTTTTCAATGTGATGCGTCTTTATAACCATGCCAATAAGCTACAGACTGTTACAGTTAAAGGCTTCCATCTCAATCGATCATTAAACAGTTATAAAGCTCTTACAGTCAGTTGCTGTCCTAGGTACTGGAGATACAAAGAGGAAAAATGAATCAGTCCCTTCCCTCAAAGAGCTTATGTTCCATCAAGGAGACAATGTGTACAAATCTATGCAAGTCTATACAAAGTATCCAAAAATCATAGTGTGCTTCAAAGTTTTATAAGCTATATAAAAGACAGGAAAAAGACCAAGATTTCACTGGTGCAAGGAATGCCCAATGAAGAAATTCTTCATACTAATACATATTGTAGCAGCACTACACCTTAAAGTCTTAGAGAGTTTTTGTCTGGATCTTAGAGGGTCTTTTCAAAATTTAATTTATTTTATCCTGAACTTAAGAAAGAAAACAAACATTTCTATAACATAGAATAGGGAAAAAAAGATTGCACATGAAACTGCAAATCTTTTATGTAAACTTTGCTACTCCTTTTAAATATTTAGCTGTCACATAAATTTCTTACTTTTTCCTTTCCCCCTTTTTCTCCCTCCTCCCAAAGCTATCATTAGATACGAGCATGTATAGATATATGTAAAATTATTCATTATATATTTCTATTTATCAGTTCTTTCTCTGAATGCAGACAGTGTCTTCCTTCACAGGTTCTTTGTAGTTAATCTGGGTATTTATAATAGTCAAAATTATTTATTTGTTCAAAATTACTTTAAAACAACATTACTATTACTGTTCTTAGAGGTTAAATGACTTGCCTAGGTTCACAGAATTTGATTGTGAACACAATGAGGCAAATTTCTTCACCTCTCTGGTCTGTTTCTTCACCTGTAATATGAGAGTGTAGGACCAAATGATCTCCATGATAACTTCTGTTTTTAGTGTCTATAACCCTATGATTCTAGATAACTATCTTCAATATTTGAAGGATATTGAAGAGGAATTTGATTTTTTTCCCTTTTTACTTCCAGAAGACAGAACTGAGTACAAGGGAGCAATCAGCTTTGTTTGATGTGGCACAGTGATTAGAGCACTAGACGTGGAGTTAGGAAGACCTGGGTTCAAATCTGGTCTAAGAAACTCTGTTTTTGTGACTATGGGCACATCACTTACTTCTGTCTGCCTCGTTTTCCTCATTTGTAAAATGAGGATGATAATAACACTTACCTCCCAAGGTGGTGGTGAAGGTCAAATGAGAGAATACACATAAAGTGCTATATAAGTGCTAGCTATAAATATTAGTCATCATTGTTATGAAAGATTGGACTGATTGTCCAATTCCTACAAGGAATGGACTGCCTCAGAAGGTATTGGGTTCTCCCTCACTAGAGGCCTTCATTCAATGAATGGATGACCACTTGTTAAGAGCTTTTGCATAGGGGAATTCCTATTGGAGTTTGGATAAGCTGGTCTATGAATTCCTTTCCAACTGAGATTCTATAATTCTTTGACTCTGTAACCTATTATCTGTTTGCTCTATGGTCTAGATGTGGGGGGAAAATGATATAAAACTACCACTTAATAAGAATATATATTACCAATTAATAAAGCTATTATATGTATACATATACTATATTACATATAGCATATATAATATACATATACTATATATAATATCGACACATTATGTTGGAATTTCATATTCATTTCTTCTTGCTATAGGAACCTAATTAGTGGCAATGTTCATATTTTAAGATGATAAATTTGAATTATACCATACAAACACAGTCATAAGGCAGATCACAGGTAAATTGGAGTAAAGAGAAACCAATAGGTAAAAAACTTGCTATCCTACACAAGCTGGTATAAAATGATGACTTACTCAAAAATTTTTTGTTATGGTTGAATCGTTTTCAGCTGTGTCTGACTCTTCCTGATCCCATTTAGGGTTTTCTTGGCAAAGATACAGGAGTGGTTTGCTATTTCCTCAGAATTGTGATGCTTTAAAAAAAATGTAGCCATCAGATTTGCAGTAACAGTGTCTTGCATTTTATAATACTTTATACAATGCTTTCCCCAATGAAACAGAGGGTATTAAACATTAAATCCATCTTGGAGGGAAGGCCATTGATCTCTTGTTAAAACATCTGCAATGTACCAGTACTGTATTAGACATTCAGAATATAAACAAAAGTGAAAGCTGTCCCAACCTTCAAGGCAATGTGTCCACTCTAATGAGAAAACTGAGGTTCTGAGAAGTTAAAATGATTTGGTCACACACCTAGTAAGTATGTGAAATAGGATTCACATTGTCATCCATTGAATGCTTAACAGTGGTACTGCTTAGAGCATTGGCTCTGGAGGCAGACCACCTCAATTCACATCCCATTTCCGACATTTATTACCCATTTCATTTTGGGTAAGTCAATTAACTTTTGTGGGTCTCAGTGTCCTCAAATGCAAAATGGAGGGGTTGGATTAAATGGCCTGTGGGAGTTCCTTTCCGGCTAGAGCTCTATGATCCTTTGTTTGTCACAATAGGTTTTTGAACCAGGTTACAACTTTACAGGTCCATTGTGTTTGTTTTAAAAAATAACATTTTAATGGTGGTGACAAGAGGGAGAGGGTGAGGTAGATGATAAATGGCCAATTTATCAACATGACTACATTGAGAACTTTTTACTCATTTTACTTATGGTTCCCTCTCCATTCACATTACCTCCATCTTCATCATATTTGGCCTTGTGCCTAATGAAGTGTCTAAGACTATACAGTATTGCAGATGTAATCTCTGTAGAGCAATCATAGTAAGGAATCTTAGTCATTTCATGATGTGCTGTCTTCACCAGCAGAGCCAAATTTTGGCCTTTTGGGCTATTGTGTTAGATTTCGGCATGATTTACCATCCACTCTTCCAAGATCTTCCAGGAGTTAGTTTTACCTCCATATCTTACTTAACTCTTAACTCATAGATCTCTCTTAAAAAAAAAAAAACAACATTTTTTTGGCCTCTGCTTCAATTGTGCTTTCAATTCTTTGCCAATCACACTGTGCAATTTATTAATTCATAGTAAATTCCCTAACATCACTTTCCACTAATACTTTTTTAACTTGCTTTATGATTGGGATCACAGCCTAGGCAAATTTGCAGGGATTAGGAAAATAAAACTTTATGCTGAGTCCAACAATGTAATACCTATTCCCATTAAGGAAATTCATCAAAACTTCTTGACATAAATCTGTGCTGTTTTGCCCATGATTCTCTCATCCTCATTACTGCATATTTGTTAAAATTGATTACATATTCTTGCATGCTTGTGAAATATGTTTCATTGTAAATTCAGAATTGGTTGACCTTTTTTTAGTCCTTTTGCTCAATATTTTATGTGATTCCATTTTTTTTTTGTAGCATGCTTGTTTTTTTTCTTTCATGCTTTCTTTTCTTAAACCCCTGAAATTGGCAAATGTCTTAATCATTAGTAGCATATATATGTACATATGTACATAATTGGAAAATTTTTAAAAACTACCAAAAAAGACCTTAATATTTCTCTCTGAGGATGTGATTCATATTTTAGCTGTCTTTTAGAAATATTTTGAACCTCAGTTTCAGCATATGCAAAATGTGGATACTACCAGTCCAGTGTGTGTCACAGAGTTGTTAGAATCATATGATATAATGGATAGGAAATGATATATGCTTGTGAGCTATTATCATTATTTCTTGTTTGCTTTGACTCCCTTGGTTCTGGGAATGTGAGAAAAGAGTCCAAAAAACCTCATGATCACATTTGTTTTATGACTCTCCTGGAGTCATAAAGGACTCCATAAAGTCACTAAAGGAATGGGATGAGCCAGTCAAGGTCCATGGATGCAGTGAGTTATCTGTGAAAAACACACCTCCTTCCCTCATCCCCAAACCTATTTGTCACCCATCATGACACCACTCAGATCTGTGACCAGAACTATAAGCCTACCGTCTTCCATGCCTACCTTTATCATAGCAGTCGCCTGTTCTGTTCACAATACCACCCACTTCACAGTGGTATATGGGAGTTAGTTACAAGAGCAGGTTGGTACATTTTTCAGCGTGAGCATTTATACCTTGGAAATAAGCAAACAGTACAAAGTAGGACTCAATTTATTTTATTTTTTTTGTTGATTGCCTCAACTTGAGAAATGATGGAAAAAATTTAAATAATGTAGGTTAAATTTTAAAATGTCATGAATACATTTCCAGTGAGCTGGTTGTTAAACATTGACTAACTCAGCCCTTAGTTATTTGGCCTATTTTGCTCAATTTTTGGACTGGACATGTGACTTTATCCAGGTATTAACAATAACATTTATAAAGTACTTACTATGTGCCAGGTACTGCGCTAAGAACTTTACAATGAAATAATTGGATCCTCACAACAACCCTGGGAAGGAAATGCTATCATTTATTCCCATTTTACAGATGAAGAAATTGAGGTAAATAGAAGTGACTTACCCAGGCTTATACTGCTACTTAAATGTCTGAGGTTGAATTTGAACACAAATCTTCCTAATTCCAAACCTAGTCCTCTATCCATTATTAGGGGCCTCTTGGTGGGGGACTTTGTCTACCAAGGCAGATCAGAGCATTTTGTGCAACTTATCGTCTTAGAGGTTAAGTGACATGCCTAGTTTTCCTAGACTTAAATCATATTATAAAGATTTACAAATATTACTTTATAAAAGGAAATACTGCATCAGGTCCTACTATAAAGAAGGAGGATTAATTTCACACATTAAACTATCTTTTAAAACTCTGATACCCATATATTCTTTATAGTGTCACACGACAGAAATAGTTCTAATTTCATTTTATGTCTTATTATTGTTGCACATTTTTTATTATAGGAAAGTTTCATTTTTTAGAAAAACATTGTTTCAGGAAAAAAATAAAAATAAAATTCTATATATTTCCATCCGAAGACTCTAGGATTATGAATTTAGAGCTGGAAAGGGTCCCAGAGGCTGTCTAATCTGCAACCCTTTCATTCTACAGAAAAGGAAAGTGAAGCCCAGAGAGATGAAGCAACTTAGTGGAAGAATGAAGGATTCATACCTATGTTCTCTGTTTATTAATCCAGGGCTTTTTTCCCTTTATAACTCTAGGTTCCAGCCAGTGCAGACTACCCCATTCTTTGACTCCGTGTCCGTACTTATTCTTGAAATGTCCAATTTACTACTGAAATCCTTAAATGTCTGGTAAAAATGGGATCTCCATTGTCTTCCTTGTCTGCTAAATGGAAATAATCTTTCCCTCTTCGGATCATACATAGCATTTGTGCCACTTCAGAATAAATTTGTGTGCTGTGTATTATTTTCTATTAAAGTTAAGAGAGGTGCCATGTTTCCCCATTAGATTGGAAAGGAAAAAAACCTAACAATCTATTTATCTGCCTATGCCAAGCATTTAATGTGGTTGTATGTATTATTAATCATTAATAAATACTCAACAGCACACTTCGAACCTGCATCTTACGTCTGGCTATATGAAGCACAGACCACAGAAGAAATGAAGGCAGAGGAAGCAGGAAAGATGAGGACATGCATTAGACATGTTTTTCCTTTATCTGTGTATATTTGCATACCCTCCAGCTGAAAAAAGGTCCATGAGGATAGGGATTATTTCATTTGTCCTTGTATCTCTAGCACTAACCAGGGGAAAACATAGTGTAAAAAATTTAAAAGTGGGCTTGGAACCACGAAGACCTAGGTTCAAGACTAGCCTCTGACTCATATTGTGTATCCTGGGCAATTTTCTAAGACTATTAATTACAGAAAAGGTATTGACCTGCATGGTCAGAGGGAGCTTCTTCAGGAAGAGTTCCTTCCAGCAATGAAATCTAGGTCTGTTATGCTCCCCATCTACCTCCTTCCACCTTTCCACTCCTGCCATGCTTTAGACTTAGTAGGTGCTAATGTTTGCTAACAGGGCAGCTAGGTGGTGAAGTAGACAAGACTGTCAGGCCTGGAATCAGGAAGACTCATCTTCATGAGTTCAAACTCGGCCTCACTTTCTAGCCATGTGATCCCTGAGCAAGTCACTTAATCTTCTTTACCTCAGTTTCCTCATCTGTAAAACGAGCTGGAGAAGGAAATGGCAAACCACTTCAGTATCTTTGCCAAGAAAATCCCATATGGCGTCAAAAATTATGGTATTAGATGAACTAAGGAGAATGGATGAGAATACTTCCTCCCCTTCAATAGTGGTAGTTCCAAGTTTGAGTCAGAGGGGCTATGACTTTTGGTGAATTCATAGTGGCAAACAGATGACAAGACTGCAAATTTTGGGTCATTTGTAAATTTTTGTTAAACAAAGGCCGAAGTTGCCTTTGGTGCATCAGAAGGGAGATCTCTCAGCACTGAAGTGTCCTGAACTTTCGGTGAGAGGTATGAGTCATAGAGCTAGGATTTTATTTCCTGAAGAGGCTGACTTATTGGCTGGGTATAAGGATGTACTCCCCAGGCCTGGACATTTTTAGCTGCCCCTGGATACTACACACAAGTAATTTACTAGGGCTGATCTGGAGACTGCAATAGCCTTGGAACCAAAGCTCTTTTATCAAATATGAGAAATGATCCATCAGGTTGCCTAATAAAGAATATAATCTCTTTACTTCTTTATGTGCATGACTGAGTAGTTTTACCCTATGACTAAACTTCCTACATGTAAAGAGATCTGAGATTGGCTTGTTTTTTGCACTAACATCTGCCCAAGTTAATCAGTGTTTATTTTTATCATGGGTACTAAATACACTGTTTTCAAGAAGTATTTTTATGCTTTATTAGTGACCTGTCAAGTGACCTGTTTTTAAAGACCATGAGTTTATGATACTAATTCAGCAGGATAATTTGGGAAGTCAGCTCTTTTAAGAGTTTTGGTAAAGGTTTCAGATAACCCAGAGAGAATACAAAAAGTCATTCATTCAAAATTCACTGGTATTTTTCCTCCTCTACCCTTCGTGAGAGATTTGAAAAATCACTTCAGCATCAGAAATTAATCTAATTAATCATGTATACAAATATACAGAAATACATTTAAAAATAAACAGAGGTAGTAGCTTATGTGCAGCTCCTGGCATCTCAAAAATTCATTAGCACTATGGACACAGTTACTTCAGAGTAAGTTTTAGAGAATATTAAGGATAGAGTAAAATCATTTTCAATTTAATTTCAATTACAGACTAACCTTTTAAAAAGAAAACATTTTCTAAAGAATACAACCACGTAGAATCTTTGCAAACTAACCATCAAATTTTCTCTGGAGAATTGTGGCAGTGAAGTGAATGGTATCCTAGCAACTCCTAAAAAAAAACTAGCTATCCAAAAGTGCCCGCAGAAAGGCTGCAGGGGCCTGTACAAGGGAATACACAGTATGATGAAAGGAAGAGAAAGGAGGGTACTTTTGTTTATAATTTAATGGGTATTAAGTTTTCCCAAGAGCAGGATTTATCACCTATTAGTTCTTCAATAGAATCGTCATGTATAAAAAATTAGAAGATGCCAATCACAGCTTCTGATTGTGATTCTTTTTTAAAAAACTTAAATTATCACTTATAAAAATTATTATATTCTATGTCCTATTTAGAAACTTTAAGTTATTTTTTGTCCAATTTAGCTTCTGTATATTTAATAATAGAAAAAAGGAAAATAAAATTTAAGATTACTGTTTGAATACTTTTTTATGGCAGAAGATGGATATGTGGGATGCAAATATATAAAATACAATATTTTTATTCCTGGATCTAGATTGAATACAACATCAGCATTAGTAAACATTACTATAGATGGGGAAAGAAACTCTAGTCATATGTGTAAGTTCAGGATGAAAACTTTCAATAGAAGAGGGAGGGAAAATTGCTAGAAATATGGCTAATGATAACAACATTCTTCTTTGCATCTACCATAAAATTCAAACACGTTATAAAAGAAAATTTCAAAACAACTTTTTAATACCAGGAAGAAGAGAATTTGGCTACGTAAAAATTTTATTAGTATTTAAATATCCAAAAGCTATTTTTCAATAAAATGATTTAGCTTTGTTCATTAAAATCCTCAACTGGACAAAAATGTAGCTTGTCACTCATTTCAACAGAATGTTTTATTTCAGCAGATCAACTTTAAGAAGTAACAATTAAATAACAAAAAAGAAATCTATTTGTAGCATTCTAAAAATATTCTCTGCAAAAATAAAGACATTTCCAATGTGTTGACTTGGTCTGTTAGACAATGGGCACAGAACTGCAAATAGCAAAGAAGGATAATAACTGATTCAAAAGAATCCATAGACAATATAAAAATATATTTTAATATAAATCAAAGAACAAAATATGTTAAGTTTTCTCCTGTATTTTCTTTAGAAGATACTCCATCTGTAGGTTCAGATTTGGTTGGCCTTTTTTAGTCCTTTTGCTCAGTATTTTATATGCTTCCATTTTCTTTTTTTTGTAGCGCTCTTGGGCTTCTTCTCTTTCTTGCTTTCTTCTCTCAAACTCCTGAAATTAACAAATGTCTTAATCATGAGCAGCATGAAGAGTTTGGAATTTTTTTTAAGAACTACCACAAAAAGACCTTAACATTTATCACTGAGGATAGCATTTATATTTTAGTTATCTTTTAGAAAGCAGATTTCTTGGTTGAAAAACGAAGTAATAATATCGCAAAATGTAAACATTTTTCAAAAATAACTGACCTCTATATTTGTATATGAATTTAGATAATTTAGAAGATAAGATGCTTTACCTCAATTCCAAGGTATTTCATTTTTTCCAGACCAGTGTAGGTTAGTGTAAAGAATACTGGACTTTCTATCAAAAGGCTAAGGCTAAATAAAAGTCTCAGGTATCTCTTGGAACCTTCAGTTTTGGAATATATAAAATGTGCCTATCTTCCCTGCATGTGTCACAAAGTTGTTGGAATGACACAAGGTAATATATGTGAGCCATTATCATTATTTCTTAATTATTATGCTCTCTAAATTACAATCCTGAAAGAACAGACTAAGATTCCACTGGCAAGAACCTCATTTAATTGTCCTATCCAGTAGACAGCAACTGTCTCACTTATTGTAACTGCTCTAAATGGCCCTGAAGTGACCCTGGGCTCTTGAAGGCTGAGCCAAAAGAACACAAACTGAAGAACTCCTGAGCTGGAAAAGCTTTCAATCACAGACTCAGTCATCTAAGAATCAACCTCGCCTATCCCTAAGTTGGCTGTCAGTTTGATGAATTTTTTTGTTATAGAAACCCTGAAATAAGTTCTGTTACTTAAAGACCTATGAAAAGCAAGACACACAATTTGTCTTTTAAGTATTTCTTACTGTCAATTTCATTTATCCCTTTTTCCTGAATTTTAAAGATCCAACCTTCTCCCCTGGCTGCCCAAAACCCAGCGTAGTGGCCCGACTGCAATCTGTTTGGATGAGATGTGGCTCCTCAATTCTCTATTCCTTTCAGCAAACTGGAGGATAATGAGGCCTTTCTCTCTACCTGTCCTCTATGCCCTTCAGGACTCTGGCACCATCACCGACTTTGTCCTGGCAGCCTTGCTAACCCTACCAGTCAGGGGTGGGGAACCTGAACCCTCAAAGTCACATGTGGCCTGCTAAGTCCTTGGGTGTGGCCTTTTGACTGAGTCACAGTTTTACAAAACAAATCCTTTTACTAAGGGGACCTGCTCTGTGAAGTTTGGACTCAGTCAAAGGGTTGCACTTGAGGACCTTAGGAGGGCCACACGTGGTCTTGAAGCCTCAGATTCTGCACCTCTGCCCGACCTCCTTATGCTTGGGGGTCTTTCCGTTCACCCTGCAGTTGGACTTGTCTTATATATTACCTTCCTCATTAAGCACGTAAGCTCCTAGACAGCATCAACTGTCTCACTTTCTCTACTATTATCTACAGGCTTAGCACTTAGTACATGGTAAGTGCTTCAACAAATACCTTTAATTCATACTTGATGATAAACAACCAATGTATTTAAGAAGATTACTTAACTTTCAATTAAACAAAGATACAAATCCTTCCATTATAGCTTATGTTCATGTGTAATGTCATCCTTTACAAAAGCAAAGTTATAAAAAAAAAAATCACATTATACTGAGATTTTAGAATAGATCATAGTATTTTTTTCCAGCAGCTTTAACTGTAATTACCTTTTCAGGGGAAAAAAAACTATCATGATTTCTACTGTCATAACTATGATAAATGCACCAGGGTTGTATATTATGCAAATAAAGTCTTACATGGGATAAGACTTAATTTGTTAAGTTTGTAGACAAAACCACCAATGCAGAGACATGGAGTAATATCTGTGGACCGTCCACAAAGTCATATGTCTGTAATCAATTTGGAACCTTCATTGAAACTTTCAATAGTCTAGCTTTTATCACTATAATGCTAGTAATTTTCATATTGCCATTTTAATGCACTAAATTTCAAGTAAATAGGTCAACATTCATTAATAGGAAAGCTTCTATTTCCGGATAAGTGAAATGAAAAGGGAATATATAATTCTTTATAGTGGAACATTCATTTACTTCATCTGGTATCCTATTTCACAATATGGTTAATATTATATGGTTAGAAAAAAGCACATTATTATATAAGTTTCAATAGCTCCTTAGAGAAATACTCTTTCACCATGTCAATCATCAGTTTTATGAACTATTAAGAAAAGTAATCATTTTGTCAAATACAAATTTTTAAATGTCTGAATTACTGTTCTTCATTGGCATGATAATAAAAAGATTAAAAGGCTTATAAGTTACAAAATGAAATAAAATTAAATCATAGAATGCTATAAATGGAAAGATGTTAAAGAACATTTTTTCCATAACCTCATTTTAGATGAAGACAGTGAGGCTTAGAGGAGTTAAGTTGCAGAGCAAATTATCTTTGATAACATCATTCACTGTCATATCTAGAACTACCCTGATAGAGACTCTAATACTTTTCAAGGTAGAAAGATATCAGCAACCCTGAAGTAGTCAAAACAAGAACAGCCTGTGACATTAACAAAATCATATTTTTGTGCACTTACTTTTTAACAATCTAACACTATTTTAGTTTATGCTCCTTCTTGCTAATTTAGAAATAAACTCTTCTTAAAAGGCCATAATTAGAATAATTATTTTAAACATAAGGCAGCAGAAAAGACCACAGGAAAAACTATGTTTTTGTTAGTGGTCAAATTGAATTTGATTTCTCATTAGTCCTAAGAGTTGATCCTAGAGTTCTCTAGATTAATGCATCAGATTTAGAGCTCAAAGGGACCGGTAAGTTATGGGATCTTATTTCCTTAATTCATTAAAATGCAAACAGTTGTAATATAACACCTTGAATGGAAGGCCAAGTTCATAATTTTAACTTTGAATATATTTAGTTATATATTATGATATGGGATTTTAAGGGAATGAAATTACTTAATTATCTTATAAAAAAGTAGGTTTTACCTGTTTCTTAGCAGCACGTTTAGCTTGTACCCGTTCATACTCTTCTTTTGCCTTCTGGTTTGATGTTTTTTTCTTATTTCTTTTTGGAGTGGCAACAGGCCTGTAAAAAACAAATGTAAAAAAAAGTTAACAAAGGTCAAAAAAATTTACCAAAATTCATTAAACTTAGTCACAAACAAATAAATTTATAAGTATCTCATTTCATGAAAAGTCCCAATTATAGAATATTATTTAAAAACATTTTATGACTCAAGGACAAAAAGTAAAACTGGCTAGTAACAAATTGCTGGGCAGATAGATTCTGACTGTATATTAAAATCTAGGGACAGCCTGACATCATAAGAAAACACTATACAACAGGGAGTAAATATGTATCATGATGCTACAGGCTTAAAATACAAGTTCTAGAAGGGTTTGCATATCATGGACCATAGATCCAAGAAGTGTTATTAAGGATGGATATAATGGAGGAAAAAATATGTGCCAATGCTGGAGCAACCAGTCACATATATTTTACACTAGTAGAACTTTGGACACCCAAAACTCCAGTCATTTTGACCTGTCCATTTTATCAGATTCCATGACTTCACCAATCCTCATTCCTTTCTTGGATTCCTTTACTACTTGTAATTTTATAATCAAGACACTCACTTCTGGTCTAATACTGTGTAAATTAAATATATGTGCTAGTCTTGTCTCCCTAACTGGACTATGAGTTCCTAGGTCAGGATGATGTCAGTTATCCCTTCTCTGGAGCGTAGTGAAGTTATAGGCACAAAGTGAATAATAACTGATAACAGACGTTTTCAAAACCTCCTCCTCCCCAATACTATTTTTTTTTAATTTACTATTAACCTGCTCACTCTAACTTTTTGTTTCCTTAAGTAAAGGTAAACATCAGACCAGCCCTTTCTCCAAATGACCATGAATTCTGAATTGATGAATTATACTTTAACCAAAGAGCAGATCTTGGTGTTCAAGGGCCTCTTAAATCTTATGCCAATCTACTTTTCCTATCTGCTAACATTCCTCCATCTGAGGGACCATCTAGTTCAACCTGTAACCAAAAGAACTTCCCCTACATTCCCAACAAGGGGTCATTCCGTCTTTGCTTGAAGACACCCAAGGAGGGATAATCCACTACTTTCTAAAGGGGTTCATTCTACTTCTGAATAGCTCAAGCAAGTTTTTCTTTACAAAAAGCTTAAAGTTCCTCTTTGCAGCTTCTAGTCACTGCTCCTATTTCTGCCTTCTAAGGCTAAACAGAGTGAGTTTAATTTATTTTCCACATCCTAGCACTTGAAGGCAACTATTATTTCTACGTTGTCTTCTTTTTAATTCCTTCACCTAATTCTTGGCATGAACCTGACAGTGCTCATCACGCTGGTCATCCTGCTCTTTATACTACAGTCCATCAGTCCTTCGTAAATTGTGTTGCTCAGAACTGAACACCCCTCACTAGATGAGGGATCACCAAGGACTATCACATCACTGTTGAAAGATACCCCTAGCGTAATGAAGCCTTGAAGCACATTAAGTTCTCTGGTGGCTATATCACACAATTAACCCATTTTGATCTTACAGTCCATCAATGAGTCACTTAGGTCTACACTCAAGCCAAACACATGGCTGTTCCCTTCATCTGAAATGCTTTTCCTTTCTTCTCTCATCACCATTTATCCTACTTGATGAAATTCTGAGCAACTTTTGAGGTCCAATTTGATTGTTACCACCTTAACGATATTACTATCACATATTACTAAATGCGCTTATTTAGATAGCCAGAGATGACTTTTTCTATTTCTAAAATCAGGTAACAATTTTGACCTCTTTTAGGGTTCTCATCACATTATCCTTTATATTTTAAATCATAGCCAATTCCATCTGTAGTACCTTTCAGAGAATGTTTTTCTCAGTTATCTGACATTTCTCCATGCCTTAGCACTTTCCACTAGATAGCAGTTTTATAGTCAGAGAAGAGCTGCAGTTTGGGTCAATTTAAAAAAAATTTTATGGGAAAAATGAAAAACCTCAAAAATGAGGTTGTACAGTCCTTTGCATTATTCTTTTCATTTACAAGATGAAATTTAGAGTCATAGAATTTTACTTTGTAAGGAACCTTAGAGATTTGGCCTTATTTTATCATTATACAGATGAGAAATCTGAGTTTCCGAACAGCTAAGAAGCTTTCCCCAGGTCACCAGAGCACACTACTGGTGGTTAAGACCTGAATCTAAGTATATTTATTCCCATCCAGTCCAATACTTTTTTCTCTAAGCCATCCTAAGTCCTGATTCATTCAAATATGCTACATTTTCATCTAATTATATGCATTTTAAAAACCTGGGTAGAGAATTAATTCCTTCTTACGTTTTCACAATATCTCTCTATCAAAATAGCCAACAAAGCGTGAGTTTAATTTTCAGTATTTAAACAGGAGAGAGAGTGAAAACATACTTCACTGTTGTGCTACATTCTTCTTCTGGCAAAGGTTGTTTTTCTTTTTTATGTCGTCTCCTGAGCATTTCTTCTTCAGCTAAATACAGATGTTTTAAATGCTCTGGATATTTTTCTGCAAACTGAGACTCTTGTGAAATTTGTGACTTTTTTTCTTTCCTTAGCAATTTCTTGTACTCTCGCTGAACCTTCTGTTTCCTCTGAAATGCAAACCCTTGTCCTACATTGAAGAAAATAAGAGCAACAAGTTAATGTAAACAAAAGGGAAAAAACAGATGTTAGTCATCTATGAATCTAATATTTAAATAAATCACATTAAAAATTATCAGTTGAACATAATTTTCATAAGCAGTCACCATCACAAAGTACAAGTTGTATAAAGTTTCCTCTTTAGAGAAGCACAGTAAGAAACAATGGCGAGGATGGTGCACTCTCTAAGCAGCTGGCTGCTTGTTTTCTTATTTGTTATGAAAAAGAGACATTTGGTTGGGTCTGTCCTTCATTTTTGAAGAAAAAATGGACTTTGTTTTCACAGGGAGGGGGAGCTGTGCAGGTCATCAGCCTCACTTGTCCTCCTGAGCCATCTGGGTCCAGTGACCAGATCTTCATCAGGATGGCTGGAGATGACTCAGTATGGATGAAAGGAGAAATTCAGGTAGCATGACTGGGTATGTATATACATGTGTGTGTATATATATATATTCTGCATCTAAGTAACTTAAGAAAATGAGACAATACTTAATATTTACATTATTTTACCGTATTATAGAATCAGAACAAAATCCCCTTTGCATCCAGAGACCTTAACTGAGTACCTGAATGTTAGGATGACAGGATTTAGAGCTCACAGAATTACAGAACAGCCAGACCAACTCTCTCATTTTAAAAAAGAAACCGTGGCCTAAGACATTGACTCTTCCAAGATCACCCATAAGCTAGGATTTGGTGGGCTAACAGTAAATACAAGTCTGTCTACTAGCCACACTACTTCCATCATAAGTTTTTGAAATTGAAAGGAAAAAAATCATCTCATTGAATCTCTTTACAAGTTTTATCAAATATTTTAAAATGGCTTCAAGTCTGATGTATGACCTTATCAAGAGGTGATGAGGTTCCCAAAGATAACCATGTATGGTGCAAAGAGCTCCTATTTACGCCACTCTTTAAAATTCACAAAGTGCTTTCTTCCCAGTGACTCCAGGAAGCAGTTCTACAGACAGCACTTTCCCCATTCTATAGAAAGGGCAAAGAAGCAAATAGGAGGGGCTGAGAAGAGGCCTGGCTTTGAATCCCAACTCTCCTCTACTCCCAGTGTGACTTTGCTCAAGATAGTTAACCTGTGTCTAAGTTTCCTCAGGTGTAAAATGTGATTATGTGCATAAAATGATAGCCTTTCTGTTGTTTACCACTTCTAAATGTGTGATCCCAGAACAAAGCATTGCCCTTTAAATCCACAACACCCAGCTCAGTACCTATTTCATCAGGCAAATACCAGAGGAAAATAATTTCATTTCAGTGGGTTTAGGACCCCTCAGGAAGCAGAGGAGATTTTGCTAAAATCTGCTGACCCTGCCTTCTTCTTTCTCAGCTGGCCTCCTAGAATGCAATTGTTTCCTTTCATCCTTACAACACTGTGAAGTAGGTGCTATTGTTATCCCCATTTTACGACTGAGGAAACTAAGGCAAGCAGAGATTAAATGACTTGCCTGGCAGTCACACGGCTCCTAACTCTCAACATGAGGCTGGATTTGAACTCAGGTCTTCCTGAATCCAAGCCCAAGGCTTTCCCTCCTCCACCACCTGGCTGCTCCTGTACAATCTAAAGGTCGGCTTCCATAGCCTGGTTCCCCTAGGGCAACGTACTCCTTTGCCTTTCCTGGACTGACTTCAGTGGAGCTGGGTAGAAAAGGGTACACAGCACTTTCAGATAACATTGAGGCTATTGGATATAGTTTGGGAGAAGAAGCCTTATCCTCATGCTTCCTCTATACCAGAGACGTCAGACTAAAATAAAACAGGCCACTAAACCATAGGTAAGGATCCTTGCAGGCCATATCAGAAAACCAAATGTTGCCATTTTCTATGCTCTACTGTATTTTTACTTATCTTGTTAAATATTTATAACAACTATTAATACCTAACATTTACATCCAGGCACTGGGCTAAAGGCTTTACAGTTATCATCTCAGCTGAGTCTCACAACACCCTTGGAAATAATAATTATCTTCATTTTACAGATGAGGAAACTGGGGCCAACAGGGACCTTAAGTCACTTGCCCATCTCATACAGCTGGAACTGGAACTCTGGTGTTCCGGACTCTAAGTCCAATGTACACTCTAATCCGGTTTCTCTCAGGAGTGCTGTGGTTAGACAGGCAGAACACAAGCAGGTTAATAACTCGCTCGGGGCGATGAGGTGTCAAGAGGGAGGTGGCCCTTGAAGTCCGGTCCTGCGGACTCCAAGCCTGGCTTTTAGCCTCTCATTCTGTAGGCAGGACTCCTTCCCCTACACCCATGATATGATGTCTGGGGGTTATATTAGAGGGGGGCTGTTTGTCCTTCGTTCTGGAAGACCACCGTGACATCAAGATGACGACATGACTTGCACTTGACTTTGTTTTGAGTGAGGGAGGGCTGTGCAGGTCACCAGCCTCACTTCTCCTCCAGGGCCATCTGAATCCAGTGACCTGATATTCATCAGGATGACTGAAGATGACCCAGGATGCACTGGGAGACCTTGGCCTATTCTGCTACTCCCGGAGAGATTAAGTAAAGGATTACTAAGCGCCTGCTGTGTCCCAGATAGGTGGCGCTCTATCAGGAAAACGCGAGTTCAAGTTCTGCCTCAGATCCTTGTATGACCCTGGACAAGTCACTTCCCCCGTTTGCCTCAGTTTCCTCATCTGTAAAATGAGCTGGAGAGAGAATACTCCGGTGTCTTTGCCAAAAAAACTCCCAATGGGGTCACGGAGAGTCGGACACGACTGAAAGGTCTCCGCCATAACTTGGACCAGGTCCGGTGGTAAGGCCGGCAGGGGTCGGAGGTCGGTGTGCTTACCGAGGCCAGCGTCCGGCCCCTCCCGCCCACAGTCCGGGGCTCTTCGAGGCCTCCAAGGCCGCGTGGGTCACTCACCCTCGCGGACGCTGCCGGAGAACACATTCCGTGCGTTCTCCCGCCATGTCCGCCGCTGTTGCTGCGCCTTCTTCTTGAATCCGAGGCGGGCGGCCGGCGCCCCCAGTGCCTGGGCCCCTCCGGCCCGCGCCGCTTCCGCGCGCTTCGCCGGGGCCATGTTCCTGCTTCTCTGGCCCGGCGGGCGTCGCGCAGCCAACTGCGTCATCAGGGAGAGGCAATCGATCGGGAGGCCCGCCGGAGGCTCGGCGCGCCACTCGTTAGGTTTGACCCCGCCCCCTCAGGACGACCGGGCGCCACGTGCAGCCCGGGAGGAAGGCCGTCATGGCGGCCGCCACGCCGCTGCCGGAGTGCGGAGACCTGGACGTGCTGCGCGAGAAGCTGCGGAAGCTGCTGCGGTTTCTTCGCAAGGCCGTTCCCATCGCCAACGCCCACACGGTGGACTTTTACACGGAGAACTTGTGGGAGCGCTTCGTGGAGGGATCCCCTGACAAGGTAATGGAAGCTCTGAGATCGCATGCACTCTCTGCAGAAGCCGCGCCTGCGCGCTGGGAGGAGCGCCCCCTGGAGAGAACGGGGGAAAATTCAGGTGAGCAGCGCCGCCTGGTGGACGGGAGGAACTGTGACGTAATGGAAAGAATGCTATCTGTAGGTTTGGGGGTTCGAATCCCAGTTCCCCAGAAGTTTGGGCAATTAAACTCCTAGCATGCATTTCGGTTAAGGAAAAAAGCTGATTTAATACTCACTAGGGGCCAAGCATTGTTTTATGACACTGGTAACGATGGAAAGAACATAGGCTTTGCAATCAGTGACCTATGTTTCAATCCCATTTCAGATACTTAGTAGGTGTGTAACTTTGGGTAAGTCTTTTAAACCTCTCTGGACCTTGGTTTCCTCATCTGTGAAATGAGTGACTTGGAGATGTTTCCAGCTCTAGAGGTATGTACAAAGAAAATAATGAAAAACATTTCCCTATCCTGTCAGTCATCATTCATTAAATGCCTACCATGTGCCTGATTCTGCTAAAAACTGGGGATACAAAGAGAGGTAAAAGATAGACCTGTCCTCAAGAAGCTTACATTCTAATGGGGGGAGATGACCTGCAAAGGAATATATATAAAGCAAGCTATCTATAGGATGAATAGGAAATAATTCACAGAGGAAAGGCACTGTAATTAAGGGAGGTTGGGGAAAGCTTCCTGTAGAAAGTGGAAATTTGCCTTCTATTGAGAGAAAACATTTTACTGGGATAGCATTATAGACTTCAGAACTGGAAGAAATCTTTTGAAATCAGTTGTACCAATTCTTTCATTTCATAGAAGGGGAAACTGAGGCCAATGGAAGTTAAGTGATTTGTCTGATGTCACACTCTTGGTAAGAATTGAGCTTGAGTGTGAACCTAGGTCCTCTGACTTCAGGTCTGGCATGCTTTCCATTATATCATTTCCTGGAAAGGAGTCATCTAGTCCCTTGGTTTCCAGTCTCAGAATTGTACCTTGGAATTCTTTCATATTTTCATTTAAATTCAAATATATTTTGGGGGGCATGGGGAGCAAGGGCAGCTGTGGTGCAGAGGAGTTTCACAGGAAGTATAAGCCTTCCTGACTCCTTTCTCCCTCTTTCCTGTGACCCATTCCCTTTTCTTACCTTGTCCCTAAAACCTTACTCATTTCCAGTGCAGTGGATGCTTTCAGAGCATAAGCACCCAGGCAGGGCACCACATTTCCCATGTCAGTGCACTTGTTAAAAGCCTCAGCTACCCTATCCTAGTTACAGTTCTACTCCAGATTTTTCACAATCTGGAGCTTTTTTTTACTGTCAATACATTACATAAACATCCTTGTGGTAGAAATTACTATTAATATCCATTGATTGAAAAATGCATAATGGCAGAAATTTAGGAATCAAGTGAAATTTATAGTTTATTGTAGTTTTTAGTTCACTAATGACAATTCCATCTATGTACATTTGACTTGTAGTGCATGTATACAAATTTGTATGTGTATATTTGTGTATTATATATATACATACACATATCACACACACATATATGACATACAACTTGATGGGTAAATATAGGACAAAAAACCAGTCTGTGGTATGTATGTGGATCATTAGATTCATTATAATTAATTCCTCAAACCCTAAAAAACCATTTGTTTTCAAGGTGTCTTCTCAACCTGTGGCAATAGGCAGGGTTAGATGAGTCTTATATACAATTTAAATATTAATTTTCTCTACCAAAGAAAGAGCAGAGGGTTACAAGTTTTGAGCTAGAAAATACCTTAGAGTTTATATAATCTATTTTACAGATGAAGAAACAGAGGCCCAGAGATGTAAAGTGATCTGCCCAAAAGCCAACTGGTAGTAAGTAGCCAAGTTGGTGTTTGTACCCAAACCTTCTATTTGTTTGTACATTACTTTGTTCACTACATAGTGGAGGTTCATACACAAGGTTGGGAGGTTTGGGCAGGAGGGAGACTTGTTGCCCTGGAACTTTGCCTCTGAGTCATTGCTGGCTTAACTTTACTTGTCTTTATTATTATAACATTAGTTGAGTATACACTATGTGCATGGCACCAACAGGGAAAACCGAATAAATTATGGATAACATGGTTGCTTTGCTCAAGGGGCATAGTTATGACAAACAGAAAAATCAAATTTCTGTGAAAATAATAACATAGCGATCTCCAAAAGTACAGAAATCAAACTTCTACAGTGATGTTTCTAAGACCTTAGATATGCTATGATTCTAGGTCTACAGCTGGAAGAGACCTTAAGAGCACGTCGTTCAGGCCTCTTAGCCTCTTTGTGTGTCTTGGGCCCCTTGGTCAGCCTGGTGAAGCCTCAGGGCCTCTGGTTACAGAAGTGTTTTTAATGGACAAAATAAAGAGCATAGGATTACAAAAGAAACCAATTATAATGTAGTGATAAAAAAAAGTTTTTTAAAACCCACAGATCCCAGGTTAAAAACTGTTCTTGAGTAATCTGTTCACTTCATGAATGAGGAAATTGAGGCCCAGAAAAGTTAGGTGACTTACCTAGGGTTATACAGATGGCATATCAGTGGCAAGATTGGAATTTAGGTCTTCTGACTTTAGTGCCATTGTCCTTATGGACTGTGTTCTGTTTTCCGGGTTATCTCGTGGAATGAAGTGTTACTTGAAAGACTGGTGGGGGAGGGGAACAATTCTGAGGGGAAAAGAAACTAAAAATTCTAAAGAAGCTGTGGCAGCTGGGTGGCACAGTAGATGGAGTGCCAGGCCCGAAGTCAGAAAGACTTATCTTCTAGCTGTGTAACCCTGGACAAGTCACTTAACCCTGTTTGCCTCAGTTTCGTCATCTGTAAAATGAGCTGGAGAAGGAAATGCCAAATGATTTCAGCATCTTTGCCAAGAAAACCCCAAATGGGATCATGAAGAGTCAGACGTCTGAAAAAACACTGATCAACAGCAACAAAAAGCTAGAAATACCAACCACTGTCTGGAGTTTTAAAGGTAGAAACATGGGAAGGGAAAAAGTACCATTGGATTATCTGGAATGAAATAATAGACAGTAGACTCTTCCCACGGGTTAAAACGAGACATTAGCATAAGCAAAGACGTTTCCTGTGCTCCGTGGAATGATGATGTGTTTCTGACGCTTCCATCAGGAGAGAAGGCATCCCTCATATGCCAGGAGAGCTGAATACAATAGGCTCATGTCTCTGCTGAATAAAACTGTGGCGCCATGTGAAAATGACATCAGCAGCGAAGCAATCAGCCGTCTTCCTTGGGCTTGTGATCAAGAGAAACCTGATAAGCACTCTCCCCTTCTGGTGGTCAGTATGGCGTCGATGGGCACTGCCAAAGAAACCCAGAACGCATCTTAGGAACTCTGAAGCCCTGGGCACAAACAGAAGATGTGGAAGAAAGACGTAGTGTTATCATCACTGCTAGGGTTAACTGTGAACTTGACAAGCATCAAGAAATGGGAACATTGCCATGCACCAAAAAGTAAGAGGAAGAAAAGGGATAGTACTTGAAACAGTGACTCTATTAGGTACATCATTTTGTTATAAGTCTCTATTAAATTTAACATAGTAGTCCCAACACTGCCCTGCTTGTCTGTGTTCTCTGCTGCTTTCTTCTGGGTATTTTAAAAATATTTGGTTGATACTCTTTCTTTTTTAATCATTATCATTTGCCCCTTCCCCCCAAAACAGCCCTTCTTGTAAGTACAGTTAAAGAAAACAAATCCATGCATTAGTCATACCTGAAAGTGACTTTCACTCTGTACCTCTAGTCTGTCTCGTTTCTGGGGGCAAGTAAGAAAGCCCGCATTCTTTTCAGTTTTCTGGAATTAGGTCTGGCCATTACAACTGATCACAATTCTTTTCCTTCACAATATTATTACATGTCTAAATTGTTCTTCTGAATCTGGTTGCTTTATTCTTCATTACTTAGTATAATAAATCTTCCGTGGTTTCTTTCAGTCCATCTTCATTTTTTTCTCACAGCATAAAATAGCCACCTATACTTATGTTCAGCTCGTTCCTCCATGGATGGGCGTCTACTTTTAGTTCTTTGTTAAACACAACAACAAGAAAGCTTTTATTAATATTTTTGTACACGTGGACCCCTTCTATCTTTGATTTCTTTATGGCATATGCTTAGGAGTGGTATTACTGGATCAAAGGGCATTTGAATGATCTTTTCGGTAAAATTAAATGAAAAAGCCTTTATTGTCAACGTGTTGTGTGCCAAACTGTGCTAGGCACTGAAGAAACAGATACAGTGGGCTTTCAGTGGGCTTGTAGTCTAATTGGGGGAGACAAGAAATAAGACAGTTTACTTTCACGATGAATGAGAAATCCTGGAAATGGTAAGGGTCCTGGGGGGCAGATGCCAAAGATCAGAACCTATGGACCGGATCAGGAAGGCATTGCAACAAAGGAAGATAAGGCCCTGAGGACCCAAGGAGGCAGTGCCAGAGCAGATGATAAGATGATAAGATTATGGTTGGTGGCTCGCTGATCAAATCAAAAAGATTTTACATAAATAAAATTAATGCAGCTAGTAAAAGAAAGACAGCTATTGATTGGGGGAAAAAACAATCTTTGCATAATGATATGTAAAGTTCTGATAGCCAAGTTACAAAAAGATATATGAGTATTTAAAGAAATATATAAGACCAGGAACCATTCCCTAGTACCTAAGTGGCAAAAGGATATGAATATCTCTCAAGTGAAAAATTGCAAACTATTTATAATCATGTAAAAGATTTCTCTGACTCAGCAATTATAGGGAAATATAAATGAGAAGCACTTCCAACTATGAGCTTCCCTTCACAACCAGCTAATTCACAAAAGTGATATACCTGATGGAGCTGTGAATTTATCCAACCAGTTTAGAAAACAATTTGGAATTATGTCCAAAAAAAGGGCTACAACATACCCTTTGACTTAGCTACATCTCTGCTAGGACTATAACCCAAGGAGATTAAAGCCAGAAAGGAAAGTCCAATATATACAAAAATATTTATAGCACCACTATTTTGGTAGCATGGAACTTGAAACAAAAGTGTACAACCTGGGCAATTGGTTGGGGAAGGGCTAGCTATATTGTGGTATATGAATATAAAGAAATATTATTGCGCTGTCAAAAATGATGATTATTAAGAAATCAGAGAACCATGACAAAATCTGTAGAATGAAGCAAACAGCCAGGAAGACACTGCACATGGTGATTGTAATAAAGTGATACTGAACTCTGTGTAATTGTATTATTCAGGCTTTGTCCTGGAGGACAGTTAAAATGCATCCCACTATTTTCACTGGAGAGTTGGGAGATAGTGCGTGTGTAATATCGCACATGCCATCAGATATAGTCTGTTATCTCACTATTAATTGAGATACTATTTATGAGAATGTATGTAATATATAATACATATATCAATATAATAAAAATACACATATATTTATTGGGAACATATAAATAATAAACATATAAATGAGAATTAGTGTTTATGAAGTGTTTTGTGTTTGTCCTTCATTCTCGAAGAGGACCATGACATCAAAATGATGACCTGCCTTGCAGTTGACTTTGATTTGAGTGAGGGAGGGCTGCTAAAGCATAGTAAATACTGTATCAATATTTATCCTCTTCCCTTCACCCTTCTCTATGTCGCTTGTTTTACTGACTTTTTTTGTTGTTTTTCACCAGGGAAGGTGGCATGCATGAGTGTGTAGGGGTAGGGGATGCATATTTGGAAATAAACATATAAAAGTAAAATCCATTAAAAACAAAAGACCTGGGACTTGTAGTAAGCAGGAAGTTCATCATAAGCCAACAGTCTGACTTGACAAAGGAAATAGCTAATGCAATTTTAGGCTGTTAGTGGATTTCCATTAGGTTCCACAATGGTCTCTGATAGTACTCTCCTCTATGCACATCAGGAGTCTTGCGTTCAGTTTTGGTATTAGATTTTTAGGAGGGACATTGACTAGACTTGTCCCAGTGGAGGGTGATCCAGACTAGGGAGGGAACTGGAGAACATGCCATACTGGGATTTGTTGAAGGAATTGAGAACATTTAGTCTGAGGAAGAGAAGACTTGACAGGATCTTCAAGTATTTTAAGGTTTATCTCGTACTGTAGAACCTTGTCTTGATCTGCTTGACCCTGGAGTATAGAACCCTGTGTGGAAGTTGCAGGGACAGATGTTGGCCTGCAACATGGGAAAACCTTTTTTGGAGAGAGCTCTCCCAGAGTCAGGTGGGCCACTTTGGCATGGGGTAGACTTCCCATTCCAAGAGAGACTCATATGCCCATTTGTTGAAAGTCTTTTTTAAATTCGAGTTGGACTTGATGACTTCTTAGATTGCTTCCAGTGTCTCTGATAGGTTAATAAAGAAATAACCTCCAGCCACATACCTTCCCCTTCCCCTCACTTTTATCACAGTTACAAAGATAGAAAATACAGCCCTAGATTAACTTGATGTTCAGTGTCAGTGTTCAATTCAAACATTGTCAGGAAATTCCTTGTATAGCTACCCTAAATTCTTCATGCTGCATCTCTAGTCTGTTTTCTCTTTGTGTTCATAGGAGATGGAAAACAGCTGGTTAACATTCTTTATATAATAACCTTTCATAAACTTTAAGCCTGTTAACATACCCCCGCAGACTTCTCCAGGATAAATAATTTCTCTTCCTTTAGCCTTTCCTCAGAAGTCCTATTTTCTAACTCATTAATAATTTTAGTGGTTCTTTGAAATTCCTTCAAATTTCCTATATTCCTTCTCAAGCCCAGAACTGGTCACAACACAATATTCTAGTAAAAGTTTCATCAGTCTAAGTGGAGTAGAAGAATTATTTGGTTTTTGATGCATGATAGAAATCAGTCAATCATTCAGTCAACAAACGTTTATTAAGCATTTGCTATATGCCAGGCATTTTGCTAAGTACAAGGACACAAACAGTCTTTGCCCTTGAAGAACTTACATTTTAATGAGGTTGGAGTGGGGGGAGCAACATGTAAATAAATGTATTGTTTAAAGATGGATTATATTGAATGAGGATTATGTATTAGTTGCCAAACCCAATTAAAATTCTTCCATTTGAAGGATGATGCATCCACATGTTCTTACATACTATGACTCATTCATCTAATAGATGTAGGTTCCAGTCGTCTGTTAGGGAGTATTCTCCTTCAGTTTTTTTTTTTTTAGTAACAATTCTATACTTTATTGCTTTCCCAATCCATGAAGTCCCTAGTTGCCTTGAAGATGGATGTTAGAGAAGTTAGACAAGATTTCTATCTTTTAAAAATAAACTTAGGCCAGTTATTGTACACTGGGACCTAGTTATGGCACCATTCACTATTAAAGCAGAATTTATTATTGGGATGTATTCTTGGATCCTATTCAACGATGTCTAGTTATTAAAATGCCAAAAAGATCTCATTAGGAGATGGTTGCTACTAGGTTATAGACATGAGGACATCATTATAGAAAAGCACTAATGAGAATAATCTAAGGGTAAGCCATAGGAAAGCTTTTATTTTTCATAAATAGCTGGAAATAGCACTTTGGTCTTATAGACAAAATGGCATAGAGTTGGTTGGGTGGAAGACTGCCTGAGGAGTCATTATTAAGGGAGGTCCAGAAACTAAAATCGCCTATCAGTGAAACTCTAAGTGGGGCAGCTAGATGGCTTAGTGGATAGAGCACTGGGCCTGGAATAAGGAAAGTGTGAGTTCAGATTTGGCCCCAGATATTTACTAGTTGTGTGACCCTGGGTGAGCCACTTAACCTCTGTTTGCCTTGTTGATGTGGTTTGTCCTCCATTCTCAAAAAGGACCTTGGCATCAGGAAGATGATATTGTCCATAATTTGCAAGTGAATTGCATTTAAGTGAGGGAGGGCCATGCAAGATCACTAGCCTCGCTTTCTTGTCCAGAGCCATCTGGGTGAAGTGGCCAGATATAGATCAGGACTACCAGGTTTGGCCCCCTCTTTTTGCCTTAATCCATTGGAGAGGGAAACAGCCAATCACTCTAGTATCTTTACCAAGAAAACCCCATGGACAATATTGGCGTGCTGTGGTCTATGGGGTCACAAAGAGTTAGACATTACCGAACAAATAAGCAACAACAGCAATGTGAGTATTTCCATTTAATTCAAAACACACCTGATTTCCTTGGTGCTTGTATCCCCTCTACTGGTAACAGTCATGTCCCTTTTATACCCTAGTATAGTTTTCGTGAACTCCTGAAGGCCTCTTCCAGTGCTCCATCACTGGAGCTTGGTGACAGCACTGCAGGAAGAAGGGAACGACCCTGGATACCTACAATTCAAGATCTCCTGGGTCTTGCTTATCCTTCAGGTCCTGTGACAAACTCTGCCTTTTATTCAAGGGCTGGCCTGGCTAAGTTCAGAGACCCACTTACATGGTGAGCCACGATAAATCATAAATAAATAACCAAGAGGCCTTGAATACACACGAATAACTATACTTAAGAAGACATTTACCTTCATTGCATATTAGTTCCCATAGAAGGATTTTGGGTTGTTAAAATCATTTGGAGAATGGTTTCTGAATGCTTAAAATGTATGATTTAAAACAGATATATTCATTGTCTTCTTGACAATACATTTTCAAAATGTCCATTAGGAACATGATAAATATGGTTTCCTGTTAGCATGGGAACAGCAGTTGAGTTACAGACTATTCTCTGAGCTGTACTGACTTAGTTCACAGTAAATATTACATTAACAGATGTTTGGCATAATAACGTGTTTTATAACATGAAGTCTCTAAAAGTCCTGTGTATGGTCATTTAAATTTTTTTTTCTCCCTTGGGAGATCCTTTGGGATAGACAGAATCTTAAGGATTCCTTCTATCTTATGGACAATCAAAACTTCTAGAAAAATGAATTTTGTTATTCTTCACATTTGGAAGAAAGTTAAGAAGAATTCAAGTAGGAACATAAGCAGCTGGGATTGTTCTGGGGCACCTAAGTGGTGTAGTTTTAACTAAGACTGTTTTATGGGAAGCCTGCTTATACTTTAAAGCCTTTCTCAGATCCTTGGAAGTTTATAGATGTTCAAGTTTAAATTCATTAGCATTGCTAGTTACTCTCTCAGTCTTTTTAAATAAATAGCATTCCTATTGAAAAAGTGGAGGTTTTGTCGACAACAAGTACTAAAGTGCCAAATGCCAGGCACTCTGCTAGGAAAGCGCTGCATTAGAGGGTGGGCTCACAATACCAGACACCTCTTCATGTGCTGACAGCTGCTCTGCTTGGTTTCAACTCCTTCATCATCTTCATCATGTCCTACTCTCTTTTTACCAGTGCCCCCAGCCTGGTACTCTTTAGTGCACCCACTTCCTTTCAGCCTCTTTTTGTGTATTTTCCTTTTTATTGTAGTTCCTTGAGGGCAGGGACTGTCCTTTTTCATATGTATGTATAGAGAAAGGAGAGGGCAAGAGGACTAGCTAATGGTCCAGTTTGGCTAGATTACAGAGTATGTAGTCGGGGGTGGGATTAGGAACTACCCTTAATTGTTAGATCTGATTTCATTTGTAACTACTACCACTGATACTAGCTAGCATTTATGTAACATATTTATATAGTGGTTTGCAAAGCACTTGAAAAATGTTATCTCATACATGAAGACACTATGGACAGAGATTAATTGACTTGTACAGAGTCATACGGCTAATAAGTGACTGAGGTTAAATTTAAACTCAGGACTTCCTGATTCTAGGAACTGTGCTCTATCCACGGTGCTAGTGAGCAGTAGTTAGTGAGGATAGCAATGACATTCTTGTAGTTTTCATTACCCTCTACAACATCTCATCCTGTTTGATGACTGTGTTGTTGTGTGTCCTTTGTTCTGGAGGAGGACCGGTGACAACAGGACAGCAATATCTTGAATTAGAATTGAGTGAGGCAGGGCTGTGCAATCGTCAGTCCCACTCCTCCAGGGTCATCTCAGGCCAGTGGCAAGACATAAGTCAAGGTGACTGGCAGTGGCCCAGTTGATGACTGTGAAAACTCAAGAAAAATATGAGAAGTGTTCACATCACACAAGGTACTAGTTCAGCTGTGATCTCTTAGTCATAACATCCTTGGAGTACTATGTCGTTTTTCTGATGACTGCATTTTTAAAGGGACTTTGAAAAACTGCAGTGCATCCAAAGCGGGTAGGAAGGGAAAGGGATCTAGAGACTTCTTAGTGAAGAATGTGAAAAAAAAATGAACTTCTTCAGCCTGGAGAGGAGAAGACTTAGGGAGAAGATGTTTAACTACAGCAGCAATAATAGTGAACATTTATATGTGCTCTTTAAGGTTTGTAAAGGACTCAGATGAACAAAAGACATGTCTTATGTAGCGCTGGAAAACTGAACTGAAATAGGTAGAAGTTAAAAAAGCACATGTCAGCTCAGCCCAGGGACTCACCTTCTATCAGAGAGAGCTGCGTCTCAGGGGAATAGGCTGCCTTGGAAGGTAGTAATCTTCCTAGGCTGGATGGGCATCTAGGAGGGGTGTTAGAGAAGTGGTGCTGTACTGAGTAGAAAGCCAGGCTAGATTGATTACAGCGAAGTTTCCTTCTGAATCTCTTAAAACTATGGATTTGGACTTTATCTTATGGCAAGTCCTAAAAGATTTTTGAGTGAGAATAAACTGATTAAACTGATTTTTTCTGAAGATTAGATGGTGGCTAGAGTATGGGTAGAAAAGGGGCAGAGAGACTTGAAGCCAAAAATCCAGTTAGCAGGCAGATATAGCACTCAGGCAATAAGAGGTGCGCATCCTGGGTTTGGGTGGTTGCAGTGGGAATGGAAAAGAAGAACTGACCATCCCTGGTGGCCAAGGGGACGTGGAGGATGTGGGAGAGGAAGAAACCAAAGACAGCTTCAGATGTTTAACCTCAAAATGCTTAAAGTAGTGGGACCCTTCCCAGACGTAGTGAAGTCGGGAGAACCAAGTCTTCTTCTCTTGAGAATTTGTTTTTAGACACATTGACAAAATCTGATTTAGAAAAGACTCCTCGTGTAATGTAGTTCCACCTGTGTACGAATCGGAATTCCCTGTAACGTTCCTGAGAAGCAATCATCTTGTCTCTGCTTAAAGTTCTTCAGTAATGGGGAGCTTAGACAACCAACCCTATTTTACTTTGGAATAGCTGTGATCATTAGAACGTTTTCCTTTCATCTCCAGAGCTTAACACAGTGCTTGCTGCATAGGAAACTTTAAAAAATGCTCATTCATTCATTCATTCATTCATTCATTCATTCATTCATTCATTCATCCATCCATCCATCAAACCTAAAACTCCCTTTCTTCAGTTTCCACCCATTTATCCTTGTAGTCTGAGGCTATGTAAAGCATGTCTGGGGGCCATTTCCAGTCATCCTGATCTGTATATGACTCTGGGGGAGAAAGTGAGGCTGGTGACCTTGCACAGGCATCACCTGCCTGATGTCATGGCTCTCTTTGAGAACAAAGGGCAGACCACAACAAAGCCAGTCTAATCCTTTTTCCAGAGGGCTGCTCTTCAGAACGCAACCCCTAAAGATAACCAAGTTGCACACTGAGGGCTTACAGAATAAGTTGGAATGATTAGAATTCTGTGGCTAAGTTGTAACAAATTTGAACCTTTGGGACCTCAGGAAGCAAAAATAAGCAATTTTGTCATGGAGCCTTTGATAAGTATGGGAGTTGTTTTCTTGAACCCTGTTGTGTAGGACCATAGCAAAGGGACCTCAGAAGTCACTTCTTCCAACCTCTCCATTTTACTGATGAGGAAAGGAAAGCCCAAGCCTCCTAAGCTTAAACTAGGAGTAAGTGAACTTCAGAGTCAGAACTTGAGCTCAGATCCTCTTTCTCCAGCTAGGGTTTTTTCCATCATACCTTGGGATGTCTTTTGGCTACTTTGACATGTGCTCTGATTGCCCATTATCTTTAGTTTGTTAAGTCAACCAATCAGCTAGTCAGACAGCATTTCTGAAGTGTGTCAGTCATACAGAGACAAAAATTACACACTCTTGGCTTTTCAGGGAGCTTAGGTTGTCAGGGAGGGAGTGGTAGCCAGTATCGGCAATACAAGTACATGTAAAACATATAGAAAATAAATACATCATCGCTTTGGGGGCAAGTCCTGAGCACTGAGAGGCATCAGGACAAGCCTCTTGGGGGATGTAATGATTGAGTCAAGCTTTCAGCTACTTGCCATGACACTTAAGGAGCAGTATGGGCCTTTCAGGCGCTATCCAGCATTCTGCTGCTGTTTAGCTGGCTAGCTTTGCAACCCCCAACCCCACCTGAAAATAATTTCTAGACTGAATCTCATACTGTTCTCTCTCCTCCTGTCCCTGGTCCCCAGCAATCAGTTTTGGTCCTTGGAGGGCCCTTGCACTAAACTGACATTTTTCTTTACCTCTCTTTTATATCTCAAGTGATCTGGAGACTTGAGCATTGATCCCTAATGCCATGTGACCTAGAACAATTTTTATGTTGCATGTTCACTAATTTTTCTAGCTGTGTAAGTGCTTTTTCTTCCAACCCTTTTGAATTCACTTTTCACATTTTTAGTCTAGCCAAAAGTTTTCAAAGGTCTAGCTAAAGATGCATTTGAATTACTGTATTCCTTTCATCAGTTAATTTTTTTCTTAGCTTATTTATGTCTTAGTCAATCATCAGTTTTTTTAAAAATATAATTCTCACTATTAAAATTCCAGTTGATTTCTTTTTTCCTGGCAGATATATTATTCCTCTTAAAACTCTAAACTGTTTATTTTTCATTGTTTTTGTTCTCTAAATGTTTCTAAAGGATTTATGTTATTTTAGGGGGCAGTGGAATTATTTGTTAAAATCTTTCTTTCTTATCGTTCTGTAAACTGGCAACATTTTACTAATCCTTCAATTCTTCAATCTAATGTTTGTCACCAGTTATTTTTAGAAGGTGGTTATCCTACTATTTTATTATCCTTAAATGCCTCTTAGTTAGGCCCAAAGATTTGTATAAATAGAATTTTCTGCAAGTGTCATCAGTCTTTGTGGCTATATGTATAAACCTTTAAAACTTCTAAATCATGTATAACCTTTCTTATAATAGATTTTGAAAAGCAGTTCAAGAGTTTAAAGCACCTTAAAAATGTTCGTTTGAGTTAATTTCCAGTCTGTTTCTCCTTCAAGCTCTAAACCAGTGGACCAGTCATTGTATTTTATTGCTCCCCTTCTTATTTGCTATTTATTTAACTTTCCCTTTATCTTCCTGTTTACTTTATATTTGAAAAAAATATTACCAGCTTTGTTTTATTGCAAGGAATATAAGCCTCAAAACAGAGATTCATTGGATTAAGGGAGACCTTGTCAGTATCTTCTAGAGAAAATTCTGTCTCCAGGATTGTGGAAAAAAGGCAGTATCCTTGCCAGTGTCGCAGACAGAAACCAGCAGAAGCGCAATGTTCAGTTTTTGTTTTGTTTTTGGTTTTTGTTCTTGACTACTTTGGCTGGATGGGAAGATGGAATTAAAAGTTACAGTTTTTAAATGTCTGAAAATATTTCTTTTAAACCTGTTGGTAAGATTAAAAAAAAGCTGGATGAATATTATAGTATGTTATCAGTGATTTTAGCACTTTATAATTCCCAGTGTTGACCATATCTCTCTCTTGCTAAAAGCCTTTACTAGCCATCTATTGTAGAATAAAATATAAATTCCTTAGCTTGGCATTTGAGGCTCTTCGTATTCTTAACCTTTCCAGCCCCACCCCCCCTCATCCCCAGGTATGAGTGTCAGAGGAATCTCTAAGGTCTTACAAAGCTATTGAAATTCACATCACTTTAATCCAGTTTTTACTTAGTCTATATTTCTGACTCATCCCACCCCACCCCCAATTTAAAAAATAATAATTTATTTCTGGGACTGTGTTTCATATTTCGGCAGTAGCAGCCACATCCCAGTTCTGTCTAGACTGAAACCAAAGAGAACGACTATGGTTTCTTTCCTGTCCGATACTAGATCACAGGGAAAAAGCAACATACCAGGTTTAAACTGTCTGCATTGGCATTGTGTTTATTCTCCCCATGGAACTGAAAAATAACTCCAATAATGAAACTTGACTTGATTGGTTAAGAAAATATACATATAGTTAAGAAAAAAATTGATCAGACAATAAAGAGAAAAGGTTTAAGTTTTTAGAATTTGTTTTGCAGGTTTCCTTTACTTTGTTTAATGGGAATACCCAGGAGCCCAGTTTAGTGATAATAGAACAAATTCCTCATATCCACCCCTTAGAAAATATATTTCCAGATGAAAAATTATATTTAAGGATAGAAATAAGAAAAACATGGCAAAAGAAATTAATTCTAAGTAAGTGTAACATACAAGAAAAAAAAAACAATGCAGTCATACTAATAAGGAAGTCTAAATTGGTTATAATTTAGTTCTACTTAATTTAATTGTTAACTTCTATTTAATTATTAGTATAAACCTAATTAGTTTATGTCAGTTATTTGTTATTACAAACCTAATTATTTTATGTTAATCATTTGTTATGTGACTACTCTGTGCAAGGCATTGTGCTCTCAGAAAGGAGCTGTTGGCAGTTGTTATACCTTGATTAACTTAATCACCGGGGACCAAAACTGCTTTATCTGACGTCTACCGTGTTTACAAAAACTTTTATTGACTGTTTCTATACTACCTCAAGAAATATGCTTGTTATTTTGAAGGCACTTGGGGGGGTTGCCGACAGCCTACTGCTGCCCTGTTCAGTTTTTAGAGGGAGTATTTAGAGAGAAGATGGGAGAGGAAGGAGCAAGGGTTCCAGTCTTGGGTTCTGGTAACATCCTAGGGGAGATCATGTTCTGAAGAGTTTAGACACCTCCTTGGGTTATCCAGACTTCTTTTGCTCACACACTCAGATTGAAAGCACCGCAGTGACTGTGAAAGATGACAAGTGAACTGAATTTATTGACTCATCCTTCATCTCCCAACTCGGTCATTTCCTACCTTTCTGTCCAAAGGTATGTGACTTACCCTCTCTGATCCCTAGTTTCCTTCATCTGTAAAAGAAAGGGTTCGGACTACATGGCCTTCTGTTCCCTTCTGGCTCGTGTGATGCAGTGGCCAGAAAAATGACCCAATACATCATCCCTTAGTGACTAAACAACTTGACTGTAGCTTAGAAACTGAGATCTAATGTAGGGGTCAAAAGGAGCAATGTAGAGTCAGCACCTACTAAAAAAGTACTTTTCAGTGGACAAGTACCATTTTGTCAACGGAAGCAAACTTTTTTTGAACTCTTACTGCTTTGAGTATTATCTTAAATCAGTAGAGTCCATTTTGAATATTTGCTATAGAAAAAGAAATTAAGATCTCAGAATTAAGAATTTCAGATCTCATTGACTAATTTTTTTGTTTGTTTGGTTTGGTTTTTAAAGAGCCTTCCTTGTGAGGAGAGTAGCATAAGTAAAGGTGCTGAATTGAGAGTAAGCATGGCACATTCAGAGTACAGTGATGGATGTGGATTTGTGCCAGTGAGTACAGTAGGAAATAAATCTAGTTGGGTTGGCTAATGAAGTTTACATTTTATAAATGGAGGAACTGAGGCATAGATAGCGTCACTTGTAATCTGAGATTAGAATTTGCCTGGAATGAGTGCTAGTTTGTCACTTTAGGTAACTTTTTGTTTTTTTACTTGGAGCAGAGCTTGAACCAAGGACTCCCTGTTCCCAGTATTGCTCTTTTCCTGCCTTTTTCTTTTCAGAAATATAATATAAAGTAATATGTTCTGCAGGAAAGTGGAGTGTGGTATATAGAGCCTCTGGCCTGGAGTCAGGAAGACACATCTTTTTGAGTTCATAACTGACATCAGACATTTACTCGGTGGGTGACCCTGAGCACATCAATTTAACCCAGCTTGCCTTAGTTTCCTCATCTTTAAATAAAGTGGAGAAAGAAATAGCAACCCCCTCCAGTATCTCTGCCAAGAAAACCCCAAGTGGGATCACCAAGAGTTGGACATGACTGAAAAATGGCTGAACAAACCAAAAAAGTGTGTTCAGCAAGACAGAACAGAATTTGTTTCTTGATGTGGTCTGCTTTAAATTTACCTTTAAATTTGCCTTTTAATTGGACTAAGAAAAATGTCCTGTGGGTTTCTTTTAAGTAGAGGAAGAAAAGATTGTAAAGTGAAGCTGCAGACTGGACAGATGCTCAGAGGGTGATACGTGGGTGGATGGTCTCGATTCAGAGATCTAGAAGCTGCTCTAGGGGAGACCAGATTTCGAGCCACAGTTGGGCAAAGCCTTTGGACAGGATGGTACCTGATCCACCTGACTGAGACCAGGAATTGACTGAGCTTGGTGCCACAGATTCTCTTTACATTCTCTTTGCTTTGTGAATATAACACATGTAAATGAATGCATTCTCATCTCTCCTTTTTAGGGTAGAAGAAATATTATGGGTAGTTGACTCTACATGTATAAAATTGTTTAGTGAATAACTTGGCTAAATTCAAAATACTTTTGGAATGGTTGAATCTGTTTAATGCGTTTTAGTTGAGGTTTACACTGCCATAGCAAAGACATGTGAATCCTTTAATAAAACATCTCATGCTTTTACAAAAAAATAGTTTACATGCTGAAATGATTTGTTGACTGAATTTTCTTGCTGAAATGAATTAAACTATATTAATGCAGCCAAAAAGTGTCTTAGGAAGAAAATGGGTGTTAGAATGTTGTATTTTTAAAGCAAGACTATGTATTGTTTCATACCTTAAATAGATTAGGGGATTAGGCATTAATATAAACATTTATAGAATGCATTTCAGACCATCAATAGTGTTGCTAAGAAGGATTTTAACTCTCGACTGAGCATAGTCCTAAGCAAATGTATAAAACCTAAGGCTTCAAATCCACTCAGTGAAAGTCACATAGTGCATGGATAGAATTCTGACCTTAAAGTCACGAAGACTCAGTTTCACATCTTGTCTTGAAGAGATTCCAGTATTGTTCTATGTGTGTTTGTGAAGCCTACCCTTTGAAAAATCCTCCAGTCCATGAGTGAGAAGCATAAGGTTAATTTGTTTTCTGTACAGGTTAAATTCTTTTGTTAAAATAGAAAATGTACTACAGCGCAGTGGAAATATATTTTTATACCTCTATCCAAAGGACTGTGTTAATAGAAATCTATTCATTTCTTATAAGGAAATACTGCTTTGGTCAAATTCATGTAATATGTTGTCTTCCCAAATTTTGCCTATATAATGGTGGTAACCCTTCTCTAAACTCCTACAACAAAATTAGCACACAGTTTAGCACATGTGGTCTTATATTGTCAGACAATGTTAGCAGTGTTTCCCCAACCAGTAGTAAGTAGATAGAATGCTGGATCAAATATCAGAAAGACCTGGATTCAGATTATGCCTTGATAATCATTAACTATGTGATTCTGGGCAAGTGGTATCTTCTCTTGGGCCTCAGTTTCCTTATTTGTATGATGAGGGGACTGGGTTAGATGGATAGCCTTTAAGACTCCTTCAAGCTCTGTCTACAGTCCTTAAGTGGAAGGACTATGTTTTACCATTCTTCTTTATCTCTGCAGTGCCTGACATTGTGTTAGCCATATCACAGGCATTTAGAAAATATTGTATATAGATTTATTGAATATGCCCTGGTCTCTTTTGTCACAGCTGCCTCTAAAGACAATTCAGAGGAGTCATTAGAATTCCATACTATGTTCAGCAGCAGATACTTGCAGGGAAATTTTTTTAGTGCAGACAATAGAGTTTTAGCTCTCAAGTGAATGAGAATAGCCCATTTCAAAGTGAACACTTTGGTAGAGAAACAGTCCATGGTTGTCACTGCCCTTGGATCTTGGAGACTGCGCCATGATCGTTTTCAGATGTTGTTTTCCATCTTGACCAAACTGCTACAGAAACCACCATGGCTCCCTCCTTTCCTTTAAGATACCTGTTGGTCTCTTGTTGCTTGGAGCAATGCATGTGGCTGTGTAAACTGGGATACTCCTTTTCCCTATGCTTCTCTGCTAGACAAAAGAATCGAAGAATTTAGAAGGTGGTAGAAACCTCAGAGGCTGTTAATCTGGTAGAACACATACCTCAACAAGACATGACCCTATAACAAACCTAACAAGGAATCCTTCATCCAGCCATTGGTTGAAGACCTCCATTAAAGGGGAATTTCTTTCCTACAAAGTCTCAATTCAGTAGCTTCTGTGAAAGAATTCTAACAAACTAGATGAAGGCATCTACACTACCCACTGTGTGGTACCTAGATGGACAACCTATTGAACATATAGCTATATACATATGTGCATTCATACATACATGCACACATTTTTGTTGTTCATCATTTCAGCCATGTCTGACTCTTTATGACCCCATTTGGGTTTTTCTTGGCAAAGTTACCGGAGTGCTTTGCCATTCCCTCTCCAGCTTATTTTACAGATGAGAAAACTTAGGCAAACAGAACCAAGTGACTTGCCGAGGATCTGGGGCCAGATTTGAATTCAGGAAGATGAGTCTTTTTTGACTCTAGGTCCTGTGCTCTAACCACTGTGCCCACCACATTCTCCCACATACAATTATATATTATTATCAGGATGCTTTTTTTCTTTGGGGGTGAGCCTACAATCTTATAGTGTACAGTGTTTAAGTGAAAACCTTCTTCTGATATAGACTGGCACCATCTCTGCTATATGGTCTTAGAGAGTTGCCTGGGGCATTTATGAACCAGTGTGGAGAGGTGGCACTTAAATCCAAGCCTTCTTGACTTCTAGGCCAGCTCTCTATCCACTAGACCACTCCATCTTTTAATTATATCTATACAAATGCATATGTGTATATATACTTTAGAAATGTGTATCTTCTACTGTCAGCTCATTGAGATGCACATAATAATTGGCTATTGCCCTTATTTTATGTTATATTATCCATATGAATGAACCATGAGTATTATTGCCTGATATGGGACTCCTGTAGATGTTACCTTGTTAGGAGGAAAGAAGTGTGGGTAATGGTGAACGATGAGTATCACTGTAAGTGGAAGAGAATAGAATGCAAGCCAACTCACACGCATACACACACAAAATACAGCTTTTTGCATTTGCCTTTCAAAGTCTCAGTATCTACTTTAGCTTGCAATTCCAACCCTAAAAGGATGTATTAGAAGAAAGCTATGACTGAAATTTGTGTACAAGGGCTAACATCTTGAGCACATTATCCCCACAAAACACCCACTATCCCCTGGTCTAACAGATCTTAAAGCATTGCATTTGCAACTTTCTGAAGACTGTAAAGGTGATGTAGAAGCTAAACAAAGTAAGTCAATGTTTATGCTGTCTGTGCTAGGACTTTAATTGCTATTTCATTGACATTTTCTGTCTGGTAAAGTTGTATGCACTGTGGAATTCTACCATGATGAAAGTTAACTGCCATTAAGTCAAGTTGTAGGATATCAGTCTCAAGTGGGGATAGTGTTCAGGGCTCCTAAGTCACAGTATAGGTTTAACTTTCTACCTTTTTAATGAATGATACCAGAGTTCCAACCGTTGATGTTCAGTGTATTTGGCTAGCCTGGTCTGTTTTGACTTTCTGTGTATTTATTTCCCTGACAAGCCTCTGGGATGTTTGGAGGTTTGGTGTAATTAGTATAATTTCTTTGTCAAATGGTAGCGTTCTGGAGAACTTTAATATGCATTGGAAATCCTTCTCTTTGGAGCCTCTGGATGACATTTTCCATGACACTAGCAAATATATTTGGTTAGCCTGTATTTCTGTTCTATGTCTCTTTATATCCCATCTTTCACCACACCCCTAAACCTGTCCTTTGTCTAAACTTCCTTATTCTCTTTATGATACTACTATATTTATACTTAAAACAACTTGGAATGCATTGGAGTCACCCTCAACTCTACATTCTTCATCTTTCCTGCCCTCATATCCAGTCAGTTACTAAGTCTGGTCAATTTTATATCTACTTACATGACCACCACCCTAGTTTAACCCCTTACCATCTCTCATAACCTCTTAATTGGTCTTCTGTTTCCAGTCTCTCTCTTCCCTAATTTTTTTCTGCACTGCTGATAAGAAAGTCTTCCAAAAGCATGGGTTTGGCTCTCCCTTGCTCAAGAAACATCAGAGGTTCTCTGTTTATGGATTAAAAAAAAAAAATCTCAACTTGTCATTTAAAGCTCTACACACTCTAGCCACACCTTCCTCTTATATAATTGTACACTATTTCTCTTCACACATTTTCCATGCTAGCCATACTGACCTTCTTTTCCTTCTCCTCCTTCTTTCATTTCAGTTGTGCTCCACTTTTCTTGACACCCTTTGGGATTTTCTTGGCAAAGATGCTGAAGGAGCTTCAGCTTACACAAGGGTTTTGTAGAACTGAAAAAAGTATGTAACAGTAGTTTCTACTATCTTTTTTGGTTGCCTTTTGGGTGAGAGAGAAGTAAAACTACTGTCCCTTCTTTTTTCCATTCTTTAGTAAATTTCTCCCCTAGATGTTTTGCAAATAAGTCCCCAAATATCTTTATGACCATTTTTGTATATTATAAAATGCTTTTACTTCCTTCTAGTTTCTTCTTTATGTTTGGACTTGATTAGCTACTGTTCCTAAGCACATCTTGAAGATGTTGAATAAACACGTGGTAACTGGTTTAAAAAAGAGAATGAGATATAATATTCCATTTCCTGCCTATTTTTTGGCCTTTCGTTTTCTTTTGCAAATATCAGGATGACTCTGGTTTAGTTAAATCTCCTGTGAAGTTCCCTGCATGTCTGTTTTCTCCCTCACTTCTTCTGTTTTGTGAGGAATCATCTTGCAATCTCATACCATCCTTGTATTTAGAGTTTTGTAAATGAATTTGTACTCTAAATCCTTTTTGCCCTTGTGTGTCATACATCACTCCTTTGCAAGTACTTAAATATTTGCTAACTTAGGCAATTTTTGTAGGTGATTTCTGGGATCTTTTGACTTCCTTGTGATGACTCTTGTTTTGGTTGAATTTCTCTAAGAGATGGTGATCATTAGAGTTAATGTCTTTTCTTCCATCTGTCTCCTCCCCACACTCATACACACCTTTAAAAAGATTTAGAATGGAGACATGATTTTAGAAACAGGATCAGTGCTTTTCATTTTTATACCTTTTATTACATACTCATTTCCCCTTAACACCTCTCCCCACACACACACACACACACACACACACACACACACACACAATTCTGTGTTGTCATGGTTAAAACGGTCAAGTATTTCTTATAAGAGGGATGTCTTTCATCATTAGCTGAGAATAGTGCAGACAAGTTGAACAATGGTAATCGTATACAGTCATCATCTCATCTTCATTCTTTTTATTTTTTATTTATTTTTATTTTTTTATTATTTTTTTATTTCTTATTGATTTGGGCCTTTGCTCTAATTGATAACAAGTTATTTAGGAATCATACACAGTTTTGCTCTGCTGTGTAAGACTTCCCATGACCAATACGTTCCTTCTTGTTTTTTACAATAAATATTAAGATTTATAAATTTGAGGTTTTTATGAGACGTATGTTTCTGAATTCTTTAATTTCTTTATCACAAACTGTATTTCTACCACAATTTCCACCCTCCTCTTTTGTGCCTGCATCAGTATTGATATCATCTAGTATTAAAGTAAATGCAGACTTGACTTGGAGGACCTTATCAAGTTGTTCTCTACTTCATCTTCTGCTACCATTATTGGCATTTAAATGGCAGTTAGCTTCACTGTGGTCTCTTTGCTCATGCTCATTATGAGCACTGTAAGGCAACATAACGATAACATGAAATGATATTCTTGTTACCTCTGAGCATACCTTGAATAAGTTCATTTATACAAAGGCTCTCAGTTTTGTAATATTTCATTTCCTTAAGGAGGGCATCAACTCACTAATTATTAGATGGTGGTCTAACATTAAGAGAATCCAGTTATGTTAATGTTGGAATGTGATCTAAGGACTGGGAAATGATTGGTACATTCCATACCTAATAGTAATGCCGGCTATATAGCACTCTTTGGGGTTCTAAACATTTTTCTAACAACAACCCTATGAGGAACGTTGTGCAGTTGTTACTATTTACAGAGCTCAGGTGTTTTTTCCAGTTTTATACTGTTCCTCTGTGGTCAAGTCCAGACATGAAATGTTCTTTGGATTTCTCTTACATCTTGGTGCTTTCTATTGGAGATGTCAACAAAATGAACAGTCTGAATACTGTTGAGTTATTTATTTTTTTCTTGAAAGAAACATTTGCCCTTCACATCATGAAATTTGCATAATTGCATTGTGACTGAAACTGAGTTGAATGGCATAGGAATTTCTATTTGGGGCCATAGCAGTCTATAAATGGATCCAACAACCAGAGAGAGATTAAATAGGGAAGGCAGTCCAGTCCTCTGGTGCTCTCTTCCTGGTATATACTTCCATCTTTGTCTGCATAACTTTTTGAACATTCTCCCCGACAGGATACTAGAAGTTCAAAGAGGAGTCAAGAGGAGGATTCTTTGACAACTTTCAGTATTACATGAGGCATCAACGCTGATGGACAGTAATGGCCCCAGACTGGTTTACCATAAGTCTGCTGCTGTTGCATATCCAAAGTTGTAAATGGTACCTTCAGAGAGCTTATATTCTGATAAATAATGTTACTCAATGAACATTATCTTAGAGAATTAGACAAATTTATTTTTTTATTGTAAAGTGATGATTATTGAAAAATTATTTGTCTTGTATAATTCTATCCCATGTTCATATTTCTGAAATAACTATAAGTGGAGGAACCCTTTGTCCCATTACCAGGACACTCACAATTAGAAACTAAATAAATCATGACTTTTAATTCATATTGGATTGGAATTTTTGCTAATAATTTCAGTGCAAAGGAGAGACTAGACTGCTAGAAGAGTTCTATTGATTGCAGCCTTCATCCATCCAACAGAAACATCACATTTCTTTCTGCTGGCAACCTTGTCCCCTAACTGACTAGTGTAGTGGTCCCTCTGCACTTAGAGATTTAATACTCTGTCTCTATCACACTCTACGAAATTGCTGCCCTGGAACCTGGGGATGCTGAGACAGCCCTTAAACCTGAGCCTTTTACTTAATAGCTTGCTGAGTTGTCCCTGCTATATCATGCCTAAACATTTCTATGTGATTTTTATTACTGTTGGCTGCATTAGTACATCTCGCCTGTATTATGTCCAAAGAACTCATTGTGCTACTCAAAATGTCTTCAGTAATTCACCATAGAATTTATATAATTTAAATGTCTTTTGCATTTGATGCTAAACTAAGAGGTACACGTCTTTGAGCATTTTTACATTTCCACACAAACTTTTGAACCAGTTTTTCTCTCTTTCTTTCCCCAAACAATAAACATTCATATACTTTTACTTAAATATTCTTATCTAAATAAGATATATGTACATCTTTGATACTTTTTTGCAAGACAAGCATAATTATTTGTTCAAAAACCAAAGCATATGTGCCTTTGAATTTATTGTTAGTTATAAATAGTAAATGTAATTTTCTTCAAATAAGGATGTTTTAAATAGGTCAACCTGAGAAAGTTGAAAGGTCATGTTGTGCATTGAATTCAGTATTCATCTTTATCTTTTGTTTATTTGTAGACTAGATAAGATGGTTTTTCTATTTTTCCAGTTACTAAAATGTTAGGGACCCCGGGAGTCTGAGCCCGATCTCTTGGGCCCACAGGCTTATCTGAACAGGAGAGGCCTGTAGGCCTTGGTGGAGTTTAGCTGTAAGCAATGAATGAGGCAGGAGACAAGATAGTAAGAACTCTGTTTATTCAAGCAGTGAGTGGTGCTTTTATCTCTTTTCTGACACCAGTGCCCTAAGTGAACCTATCAGCTAGTAGTTTGCCCTTATATGGAAGTAATTTACCTTAAGCCAGGACTGCCCAGGGTGGACAAGTAGCCCCTAGAAAGAAAAACATTTTTGGGCTTCTTTGTTCTCAGAAAAGCCCGGGGAAAATAGCCTTGAGCAAAACAGGGGCGGAAACCCTTCCTCCCGGCGCCATCTTGTTCATGCCTTACCAGTCTTCCCTCAGTTTACCTGAGTCGTGACCAGTGAATGCTGTCCAAGAGGCTGGGGGTTGGCAATTCCCTTACACTAAAATATTTAACAAATTAGTCTAAAGAAAGAAACATCCTTTCTTTACGTGTCAAAGAAGCATCTCCAGGGAAAATCTTATTACTCCATTCATCTTTGATTAATCCTTGCACTTAAGTTGCCTGATTATTTGATGTGATTTTTGAAACCTTGGAGTGAAAAAGACATGAAATTGTTTTACAGGTATTCGTTACCTGAGCACACTAATTAATTTGACATTAACAAGACCATTGGCAAACTAATTAAAGAACGCTCCATGGGAACAGTTTTATAATGGGATAATCTGCTAAATATTACTAAGTCAAGGATTGTTGACGGCCATGAACTGACTACATGATGACCTTGACTACTGAGTGTAGATCATATCACTAATTAACTTCTGGAAAGATCACTCCCACTCAACAGTGTAATATTTGAATTATCCGCTTTTTTAAAAGTAATTTTATTGCTTTATAGAACAGTTACTCAACTCAGTGGCTAATAATAATAGTAGCTAGCATATAGAGAGAGCGTTAACATTCACAAAACGTTTTACAACTATTATTTCATTTTATCCTCATAACAACCCTGAGAAGCTGGTGCTGTTTTTATCCCCAATTTACGGAGGAGAAGAGTAAAGCACATAGAGGTTAAATGAGTTTCTCAGGGTCACACATCTGCTAAGTGTCTGAGTTTGGATGGAAGGCGGGCCTTGTTGTCTCCACAGCCAGGGCTCTGGTGATCTTGTGGTGCAACTGAGTGCTTGTTTCCTTCTGTCTGGATGGTGTTTCTCTTTAGAAAAATCTGGTTTTACTCATTTCTTATTTGTGTCATGCATGTGAAATCAGTGTTCACCAGGCAATGGAAAATAGGCAGTTTATTTGTGTGAATTAGCTTTTCTTCATCAAATTCCCTAATACATCATTGTGGCATTCCTATTACCCTGCAAAAAGTTTTTTAATACTGTCCTGGGGGTATAATATTAGCTTTCGTCTGAGACAAACTAGCTTAGATTAGAGAGGCTCCTCATCAGATTGGCAGCAGTGTGATAGATAGATAGATAGATAGATAGATAGATAGATAGATAGATAGATAGATGATAGATCTACATCTATAGTATATGTAATATACACGTGTGTGTGTGTGTACACAGTCAATCCTCATCTTTTGTGAGAGTGACTTTCCTAGAAAATGTCAGTAAAGGCAAAAATATGACTGTTGCTACATTGAACCTATGGGAAATATGAGATTAGGTTCCCTTACATACCCAAAGTTATAATCTTTTAGTAGAGATTGCTGAAAATTTTCTGTATGTAGTTCTTTATAACAGAGCATTAATTCTGATAATACAACAGCAAGGCAATTAAAGTTGTCTCAAATGTCACCCTTATCCATTAGTCCTTGGGTGTCTTTTCAGTTACTTGGGTGGAGCTAGAGTTTGGTATGTTTAGAGTCTTGCTTGAAGTAGCACACTTCCATTTAGCATTTCTGGGCCTCAGTTTCCTTATCTCTTAAATGAGGGGGTTAGCCTAGATGAAGTTGAGCATCTGTTCCTTCTTGACAAAGTGCTTTTTCTGAAGGGTAGGTCTAACTGTGTCCCTTCCTACCCTCCAGGGGCTCTAGAATCAAATACACAGTCATCTTTCCTTTGAAGATCATAACGGGGTCTCTTTTTGCCCATCCAGTCTTCTTACACTTTACCCTTTCCTCCCTGTCTGCAGTCAAGCAACCCTGGCCTACTTCCTCTTCCTTCCATGTTACACCCCATTTTCTATCTCCATTTCTTTGCATTGCCTGCCCCTTATACCAGAGATAGTCTACCTCACCTTGGCCTCTTAGCTTCCTGCTAAGATTTGTCTTTTATCTCCTCTGTTCCTGGAGCCTTCCCTGGTGTTTGTGTGTACCTAATGCTTTATATGTGGTTTCTCCCATTAGAATACAAGCTCCTTGAGGGAAGCAACTAATTTTGCCTTTCTTTGAATCCCCAGCATTCTCTGCACAGCCTGGTACATAACAAGCAATTAATAAATCCTGGATATTTGATCAGAGCACCTGCCAGTTTGCTGTAATCCAGTTTGTTAATACATCATATAGGATGATTGCTGTAGTACTAGGACAACCTTAGAGAAGATCTGCTCTAACTCCTTCCTTTTAGGAAAGTGGGGGTAAGTGATTTTCCCATGGTGGCAGAGATGGGATTAGGAGCCAGAACCAGGGCGTTTTCTACTGCACAATGGCCTGGGCCCAGAGCAACACAGGGATTTAGGGAATCTGAAATCTCATCTGCAACAACAAAGAGCCCTGAGATACCTGAGAAAACTGGAGAAAAGCTCACTGCCAGAAGGTACAACTTAACATCTCAGGTTGTATCGTATAAGAAAAGTATATAGGCCATTTGGGAGGCAGAAATGTGCAGTCACCAGGACAAACCTGGCATAAGTTAATTTAAATGTTAACCTTTGAGGGAGAAATTTGGCTCTGCACACATTGAGGAGAGGAATAAAGCCATTAGTGAAGATGCACTGGAAAAGCTCCATATTAAGTGCTTAGCAGAGGCAGAGGCATTCTCAAGGCCTCTCACCAGTAAGTGGTGATGGCCTGTACACATGCAGCCGGTCAGTAGAATTGTCTGTGAACGGTTACTCCGCATGGCACTGACGTTTGTCACAAGCTTTAAGAAAAAATAGATCCATGGTGCTATCTCATTTTTTTAGAGTTTATAAGAAAAAATAGGGTTTACAGTAGCAGTTAGGTTACTTAAAAGAAACAATTTACCATTTTATTTTGTCATAAGAAAGTTTATATTTCATTTTCTGTGAAAATCTTTGACCACCATGTTGATTTTTATTCTTTCACAGATCAGTATTTAGTATTGTGTGTGTGTGTGTGTGTGTGTGTGTGTGTGTGTGTGTGTGTGTACGTGTGTACAAGTAACTTCCAGATGTTAATACTTTTAAACCTTTCCCAGCCTCCTGACTCAGGGCTATCTGTGCCCCACTCTTGATGGGTTGACTCATGACTCTGGCCCTCAGGCCGCCACTTCCTAAGGGACCAGGGCAATACTTAGTTCACTCCTGGCTTGACTCACTCTCTAGACTTCTCCACCCCCTTACCGGTATCCTTCCTCCCCATTTCTTTACATCTCTGCTTTTCTGGTCCCCTTTATGGAGTGTCTTTCTCCATGTAACATAAGCTCATTGAGGGTAGGAATATTTGCTTGCACATATGTGTCCTTAGTACTCAGTTCTGTTCCTGGCATGTAGTAAAGGCTTAATAAATTTACCTCTCTTTTCTCCTCTCCCTCTCCTTTCTACTTTCCCTCTCCCTTTCCCCATATCTCTCTTCTTTTATTTCTGTGTCTCTCTTGGTCTTGCTGTCTCTCACTCCCTCTCCCTCTTTTCTCTGTCCATGTAGCAAAGTAACATTTCTAGCAAAATAGCTGTTAACATGCTTTGTGGTGGTATATGTTCTAGAAATTAGTATCATGACTGACGCTTAGACTGTGCTGAGGATAGAGCATTGAGGCTGAAGTCAGGAGGATCTCAGTTCAAATCTGACCTCCCACTGCCTGTGAAACCATGAGTGATTCACTTACGCTCTGTCTGCTTTAGTTAATAATAGCACCTACCTCCCAGGTTTGTTGTAAAGGATAAAATGAGATAAATAGACAAATAAAGAACTTTATAACCCTTAAAGTGTTATATTTGAAAGTGCTTTTTGTTGTTGCTTTGCGGTCATGTGTGACTCTTTGTGAACTTATTTAGGGTTTTCTTGGCAAAGATCCTGGAGTGGTTTGTCATTTCTTTCTCCAGCTCATTTTACATGTGAGGAGACTGAGGCAAGCAGGGTTAAGTGACTTGCCTAGGGTCATACAGCCAGTAAGTATCTGAGGCTGGATTTAAGCTCAGGTTTTCCTGACTCCAGACCCAGCTCTCTATCCACTGTGCCACCTGACTGCTTGATATAAATGCTATTATAATTATTGTTATTGAATAATTGAATGGAAACTATACAGAGCTATCTAGAATTACCAAAGGAGCTCAGTAGATTTTCCCTTATTTTCTAGCTGAAGCATTTATTTGTTCGTTGCTGTTTATAATCCATTTCAAATATCGTCACATGCTTTTGAGTCATTAAAAAGTATCTGCCAAAGAATTAACTGAGTTCTAGTGTTCATGAAAAACCATAAATCATTTTTGATTTGGTTTGTAATAGGAACATCGAAGGATCCCTTTTCACCCTTGCAAAAGAGTAACTTGGCCTGAGTAGAATTAGATTAGGAAAGCAAATGGAAAGAACTTCTATCAGCCTTCTCACACTTCAGTGAACAAGCGTTTGGAAACTCCATCAACTCTTGCTATAGTGGACTTGTGGGATCCAAGTTAAAAATGACCATGGAAACTATCCGGGCTTTTCTTTGCAATGACAGCTTCATCACATGCAGCATCTTCTTGGACACTCAGATTGACAAGGCATTTAATAAAAAAACAAAATAAAAACAAATAGTCTATAAGTACAAAATGAGAGAGAAAACATCTTACAGTAACAGCTGTACCAGTGGGGGTGATAACATTGTTCTAAATCTGGTGTGGACAGGGTTTAGTGGTATGTAGTTGTACTTTTTTTATCCTATAAATTTACAGTTGTAGGTCAGCCAGGACAGTTCATAAATTTAATGACCACATTTCTCCTTATCCAAATATTAAACTATTTTATTCCCCTGAAAGCAGCAAAAGAAGAGAGAAAGCCAAACTGTAATTTGGGATTAAACTATGTCATTGTCTCTGGTACTGGGAAAGAGCATAGGGTCAAATCAAAAGTTTGAATAGTAAGGAATAGTAGAGTTATTCATTTTATTTTTATAGTGAAATAAGAACTTTAAAAGTAGGGTATCTTATTCTGTGAATCAAACTTTTACGTTTTGATCTATTAATTTTTCTTTTCTGTTTCTTTAATCTCAGATCACTAGAGCAAGACAAGTACTCATTAACCTGTAGTTTTCTTGCCTAACTTCGCAGGTGTTAGTGATTTTTCCAACATATTCTGTGAAAATTCTCAGAAGCTGGTGAATGTGGAAGCCTTTGCTTTAGCCGCTAAATGTTATTCTCTGCCATATTTTGGAGTATGTACACCTTTGGAACAAGTGCTTGTAACATTTCATGAAAATCAGCAACAAAGACCTGGTAGGTTTAAATTATTTTTCATTACTTAGGTGAAGAGATAAAATGACTTATCCGTAAGTTTAGATGTATTTCTCTCAAATCTTTGCTTCAGAATAAACTCGAGGATATTATGTATCTTGAAGATACAGTCCTTGCGTCTGAGCTAGTAAGTTGATATCTGCATTACTGGGGTCCCTCCTAGGAAAGATACTTTCATTTGTAGACCTCTTGATTGTCTTTGTCTCATTGTATGTGTGTCCCTGACAACCCTGAGCCATCTCTATTTTCACTAATCTCTAATTGAAATTTAACATTTTCTCCAATTATTTTGAAAACAAAATAAAGCATTATTCTGAGAAGTGGCCCATAGGCTTCACCAGACATGAACTGTCTGTGACAGGTTAAGAATTCCTGCTATATTGCTTCTGATTACATAGGGGAAAGACATCTGCCCCACACGGACTTGGCAATCTGAGTGCAAAGGCAGATGTCGCCATGGTTGGAGCATCATGTCCACTTCTTTCTGTAATTTCTTCACTTCTTTGTCCTTTTACAAATGTTCATGTGTACATGCTGGTCACCTTGGTCAGGATATGTTACCTTTGTCAGCCTTAGTTTCCTCATTTCTAAAATTGCAATAATAATAGCACCTTAAGGTTGTAAAAATCAAGTGAGATTATATATGTATAGTTCTTTACAGACCTTAAAGTAATATAGAAATGCTTATTATTATTTTATTAAAGAGTATTAGAAGGCTAGATAACCAATTATTCCATCAAGTCATTTTTTTTAAGAATGGAAGAAATGTTTCAAGGAGAAAATAAAGAAAAATGATTAAGGGACAAAGGGAAACTTAACAAGAAGTTGGAAGGATAGAAGAATGTGGTATAAAGAATAAAAGAATGAAGCACCATTGAACATGTGAAACCAGGCAGTTATTATGAATCTTTTCCCTTAGTGGGGATCCTCCAAGGAAGAAGAATCTTTACTATGGTCCAAGGAATGATGATCTGTATCCACAGGTGTCACCAGGAGAGAAGTTGTCTAGAGAAACACATTAGTAGTAATATTTGATGATCTGAATTCATAGTTGACACCTGGGGATATATTATCCAGAAGAAGATATCAGTGGTAGTTGCAGTGGTGGTGATGGTGGTAGTAGTACTAGTAGTAGTGCTACTGCAGCAGCTGTAGTAATAGTAGAAATACCAAAATAATAGCTAGCATTTATATAGTGCTTTAATTTAAGGTTCACAAAGTACCTCACATATATTAATCTCTTTTGATATTCACAATTCTGTGAGGTAGGTGCTGTTATTATCCCCATGTTTACATATGGGGAAACTGAAGCTGATAGAGGTTAAGGATCACGTAGCTAGCTAGTCAGTGTCTGCAGTCAGATTTAAACTTGTCTTCCTTTGCCAGGTCCTGTATTCTCTCAACTGCAATTCCCAGCTACTTTGACAAGTTACTATGGGTTTAGAATCCTTGTTGAAGGGCTCTAAGATGGCTATTTGGCAAACTGCCATAAACAGTAAGCCCTTTACCTAGGGGATTGTGGATATCCTTCTGAGATTGGTCAAACCTGATGACTTCTCTCCTCATTCATTAATTTATATGAGGATAAATGATACTATGAAAATGTTGCATCCTGAAAGACATGGCTAAGTATCATTAATCCTGGGTAAGAACTGAAGACTGCCAGGGGGTGATTTTAGGTCCCTGATGGAAGAAAGTGAGGGCAGCCATTAGCTCCTACAGTCAGCTTTTGGAGATCATAGACACAGGATGGACAAGCATGGATAGACGGCAATCGGTATCATTGGAGTGAACTTATGGATTGATGAAATTTCAGATTCATAGGTATATTGAGTAAAGATTGATCAAAAGTAGGTGATTCAAAGGAGAAAGTCAGATTTGAGAAGTTAGGAGCTGGTGTCTGAGAAAGAGATTTGTATTCTTGGATCATGACTTAAAATATAGGATCTTAGCCAGGGATGGAATGAAACTAACAAGGGCCAGTAAAAACATCTTTGCCTAGAGTCTTCCTCTGAATCTGGCCTCAGATGTCTATGCACAAATAAAAAAGTGTGGAAAATAAAGTGAACTAGAGAGATACAGAAAGGCAGATTTGCCCTTATAGGAATCCTGGAGACTTTCTGGGATGGGATCCATGACTGGAATATTTCTACAGAAGGCTATTTAAAAGGAATAGGATAGATAAAAAGGAAAGGTGGAGCAGTATTGTATGTTGAGAATATAGAGTTGTGTTAGGAAATCTAGAAACCAGATGGAAGATACATAATGGAGAGAGTTTGGTGGAGGCATGGTGGAGGAGAAAATGGAAGCAGTGTTGTGGTAGGGATATCCCACAGGCCACCGGGACAGAAGAAGGAAGGAGACAAGGAAGCTTGGCACAGAGATTTGATATAGTAGTGGTAAGGGACTTCAGCTTAATGGACATCTGCTGGAATACTCACTCTGCCAAAAAGTACAACAGTTGATAAATTCATAACTTGCATCAGTGATAAGTTCATATTTAGGTGGTGGAGGAAGTGGTGTGGGAGCCTGCTGTTCTGAACCTGGTTTTGACCAATATGAGTCAACTGAAGTTTCCTTTCAGAGTAAATGTTCTCCTCTAGAGTCTATAGCAGCCTCCTCTTTGGCACGGCTTAGGTTTCTTAGCTGCGTTTTGTTCTCTGGGATTTCTTCATCCCTTTTTCTTCCTTATGACATTCTTCCATCGTTCAAGTTCTTGATACAGGTCAGGTTTACTCTGTATTCATCAGATTATTTTCTTTTCTTCTCTCTCCCTCCTTCTTCCTTCCCTTCCTACCTTCCTTCCTTCCTTCCTTCCTTCCTTCCTTCCTTCCTTCCTTCCTTCCTTCCTCTCCTTTAATTTTAAGAGTACAAAAGCATTTATTTTCTCTTCTGGGACAGAGAGCTGGCTACACTTTGAGAATTCTCTTACTTGCCTTTGGTGGAAACACAAACATCAGACACTCAGATCAGGTCACTGTTGAATTCTCCTGACTAGCTGTCATTTTTTCTGAGGCAAACTGATATCTTTTTGTTGCCACATTTCAGACATGAGTTCCCTCCCAACACATCACTGCAATACTTAGGACATCATATTTTCTTTCATATAAATTTCAAATCACTTTGTTTTGCTTTTTGTCATTTGATTTTTTGTTTTTTTTTTTTTTTTAAGCATTATTTTGTTCATTAGAATGTCAGTAACTGAGTCTTTAAGTATTGTATCAGTATTTTGGTCTTCCTCTTGCCAAGGTCTTGAAATCAGTGACTTGATGTTTTGAGTTCAGATTCATTAAATTTGATTTCATTTTCAGAGTTGTGTTCTCTTCTTCCTGATTTGAAAAAGAAAAAAAAAAAAAAGACCTCTGTTAGTAACAGGTATCGTCAGACACAATCAACCTCAACTTTGGGTTGAGATTAGGAGAGTATCTTCCAGACTGAATTCCACACTGAATTGCTTCTTGTTTCTGCTCTAGATATCTCTTGGGAGACATTGAAATCAGCCAGCAGCTTGAAACTAAAACCAGGATATTTCAACTTAGAGCCAATTTTTAGAGACACTACAGTGTCAGTAATCGTTTAAGAAAGACTTACCTATACAAGTAAACAAGAAAAAAAGTAAAAACATTATATGCATTTCACTGCTATACTAGGCCAGGATCATTGCCTCCTTGGTTAGGAAGGCTCTCAGTGTCATTTGGATGTTTGTTTCCTGTGTTGCAAGGTCATCATGGTGCATTAGAACAGGGGTGTCTAACATGCAGCAAGCCATGCAGTTGCTATACTCAGTGTAGCAGAAATCAGATTAAAATGTAAATGGGAAATTTTATTGGTGTTGTGGAGTCATTTCAATCTTATCGAACTCTTTGTGACCCCTTAGTGTTTTCTTGGCATAGATACTAGAGTGATTTGTCATTTTTTTCTCCAGTTCATTTTACAGATGAGGAAATTGAGGCAAACAGACTGAAGTGACTTGACAGGGGGTCACACAGCTGGTAAATGTCTGAGACCAGATGTGGACTCAGGAAGGTGAGTCTTCCTGACTCCAGGCCCAGCACTCTCTCCACTGTGCTGTGTAGCTCCCCTAATTGGGAAAAATTGAAAAATAAACAAAACCTCAGTAGAACATAGATAACCTTAACATATGGTTTTCTAAATCAGTGTGTGACTGACAAAGAGATCCTTATGTATAGTGTAATCACCCCTGTAGCTATTTGAGGTTGACACACCACTGCTTTAGGGGACTATCAAGTTAATAGGCATTATAGAATATTTGGTAGAAATATTAAATAATACATATCTAACATTTTTGTGTCACATTAGAGTTAGCAAAGAACTTTATACGTTATCTCATTTAATCCTCACAATAACTCTGAGGTAAGTGCTGTTAACATCCCCATTTTAATATGAGGAAGCTGAAGCTGAGAGGCCAAGTGATTTACCCAGGGTCACACAGCTAGTAAGGGTCCTTGGTAGGATTTGAACTGAGATCTTCCTGACTCAGGCACAGGTCTTTTTGCCACCAGATCATAAATATGTCACACATGTTTTATTTTTGTTGTGATCCCTGGACCCTAACACCCAGGCCCTTCTGTCCCTCACTATCTCCTAAAGTCTGCCCAAGGTCATGCTCATACCTTCCATGACACCACCTGTCTGTCTCATTCTCTGCCATCCCTTTCTCCCTTTGCCTTCAATCTTTTTCAGCATCAGAGTCTTTTCCAGTGAGTTCTGTCTTCTCATTACATGGTCAGAGTAGTTAAGCTTCAGTATTTGACTTTTCAGTGATGAGGCTGAATTAATTTCTTTAAGTATTGACTGATTTGATCTCCTTGCTGTCTAAGGGATTCTTAAAGTCTTTTTCAGCACCACAATTTGAAAGCATCAGTTCTGTGATACTCAGCTTTTCTTAGATTCCAGCTCACAGAACCAGACATTACTACTGGAAAAACCATAGCTTTGACTAGACTTTGTCAGCAAGATGATGTCTCCGCTTTTTAGGATGTTGTCCAGATCGGCCATAGTTTTTAAGGAGCAAGTGTCTTAATTTCATGGCTTCAGTCACCCAACACTATGAAATCTGACTTTGTTTCCATTTCTTGTCCTTCCCTTTGCCAGGAAGTGATAAGAGCAGTTGCCAAGATCTTAGATTTTTTTTTTGTTAAGCTTTAAGCCGCTTTTACACTAACCCCTTTCACCCTCATCAAGAGGCTTCTTAATTCCTCTGCACTTCTTGCCCTCAGAGTATTATCTTCTGCGTATCTGAGATTGTTATTATTTCTGCCAGCAACCTTAATTCTGACCTTTGATTCGTTCAGGCCGATGTTTCGCATGATGTATTCTGCATGTAAAAGTTAAACTTAAGTACAAGGTGACAGTATACAACTGTGTTGTTCCTTTTTTAGTCTTAAACCAGTCGATTGTTCCATGTTTGCTTCCAGCTTAGTGTCCTCAGGACCTCCACCCCCATCTCTTTGAGGACTTGCCACTTCTGTTGTGATCCACAGTCAAAGGCTTTAGTACAGTCAGTGAAATGGAAGTTAATGTTTCATTGATTAATTATTAATGTACAGTTCTTCAGTTATCTTTATTAACAACAATAGTTTGCACTAAGAAATTTCACACTTAAAGATAAAATATATGTATAGTCTGTAGTCATTTGTGATTGGAGACAGTTTAGGATAGTGGATGGAAAGTTGGTCCTGAAACCTGGAGGATCTGGGTTCAAGTCCCATCTCTTACAACCATTACCATTGGCTTTGTCACCATCATTTCACCTCTCAGTGCTCTACACTAATGGTTACAAATTCAAATAGAAATAGATCCCTGTGGGCCACATATTGACTTAGAAAACCACAAGTTAACATTATCTATGTCTTACTGTATTTTTATTTATTTTGCTAAACATTTTCCAGTTATATTTCAGTTTGGTTCAGAAGCACTTCGGAGTTTTGCCCAAGTTTGACATCTTTGCTCTGTAAAATTCTTTAAACTGTTAAGTTATAGGAAAGGTGCTGATCTGAATCAATAATGGGAACTTCTTTACCTGGGGGTTCCCTGTACCAATGATGTCATAGATCCAATCCTTATATCACATTGATTAATATATTCATTCATTATGGAATTTGAGGTGAGGTGAGGCACTTAAGGTTCTTTCTTGAGTCATCTTCAATCAAGAAAAACCATTTCAAAGATATAAAAGCTGATACCAAGGCCTTAGGTGTCTTTTCCCAGAGCCATTACAAATGCATTGCAAAAACATAAGCTTGGACCAAGGTCCTCTGATTCCAAAGCTAGTCCCTGGGTTATGATCATTGAATTGATGGAAAATACTATTTAAAAAAAAATTGTGAAAGCTTATTTTAAAAAATATATAGTGAACTACAACCTGTAAGCTAAACTATGTCTCATTTATGCCCAAAGCAAAGTGATTAATTTAAAAAAAAAAAACTCGATAACTAAAGAAAACATAAAATTTGCCTAAGTAAGGGAAAAACCATGAAAGGAAATAAGATGATGCCATTTCAGTTCCAATAATATTGTTCTATAAGCCTCACTTTAAATATTTGAATTTTATTATTTAGGCTATACAAATAAAGTTAGCTAAATTCTCTTTTTTCTTACTTAATCTGTACTTTCTGTGCCCTTAGTTTCGTGATAAGCTCCTTTTTCCAAATTCATTGAATTTAATAGAATCATTCTTTTAATTACTGACTACAACCCCACATTTTGCTTATAAAAATAATTCTTCTTTCAGTTAAAAACAAAGTAGTTCAATTTGATACGTCTCCTAGAAATAAATGTTTTTTATGTGTAGGTATGTGTTTGTTTTTCTAGAGTACTGAAAATGGTTTCACTATGAAAAAACGTTTTGGCTTCTGTCTCTAATGAGGACTTTAAACTTACTGAGTATGCTTTTATTTCTCATTTGTAGTGTAAGAGGTAAGTCTTAGAGTTTGAAAAGCGGAAAAGAAATGACAGCTTTGAATTTACTTTTATTACAGTGAAATATAGAGAAATTGAAGTATGCATGACATATACTGTAACAGAGATGTAAAAACAGTTTTTAGGAAAGAAATTGCAATGGCAGAGCCCATTTTATCTCCAATGGGATGAAATATTATTCATCCTCTCCTTTTGTGCACCAGATGATGGTGATTCAGAATGGGTCTAATCTGAGCTGATGAGCACAGCAGCAGAAGTAAAGCATTGTCATCCATCCAGAGGAGCCTAGCAGTCAGCGGGCTGCTCTCTAGGATCAATTCTTCATGCAGTCCTTTGTGCCTTGCTTGCCTTGAGATAGATAGCAAAGTACAAAGGAAATTAGTATTTTTTGTAAACATGATATAGAAAGGGCATACATTGTCTTTCATATTCTTTATCTCCTCCAGCTGACTTGCTGGTGCCAATGTTTCTTCTATCCCATTGCTGCTTCATTAATTCAAGTTTGATACAGATGTGTAATTATAGCCACTAAATTATTAGCAGGATCTGTCACCCAAGCCAAATGGAAATGTTATGTGAATGTAATAGTGACACTGTATATTATAAACACCCAGTGATTCAAATTAAACTGATTCTTTTGTGGCTAAATATCTTAAACCTTATGCTTCTTTTTTTTTTCCAGGTAATAAGGTGAAACCAGATGATTTTATGAATGCCAAAAAATCTCATGAAGTTCAGGTGATGTCAGAACTTATAGGAGGTATTGCAGATTTTTGTGGCATAAAGCAGGTAAGGTCACCTGCATTTGTTTTTAAGTGTCAGAAATCTGCCATGTTAATATTTCATTGTCTTTTAATCTCCTTACTTCTGTGGAATTTTTAAATCAGGGGTTCTTGACCTATACAGCATGACCTTTTTTTCTTATTATTTTGATAACTGTATTTTAGTATAATTTTTTTGCTCATAATCCTGTGTATTTCATTTTAATATATTTAAACCTTTTTCTGATAAAGGTTTATCATATCTATACCAGACTGTCGAAGGAGTCCATGACACACAGAAGCTCCAGGACCTCTGCTTTATATGATAGTTGAAGGTAGTGTCCATAAAGTGCGGAGAACATTTTACATAATTATAAATGCTTTACTCCTAGGGTATTATAATTATGGCTATTCATTACTATTAATATTATTATAGAATTCCTTCAGCCTGTCAGACTCCAACCAGAATTCTACTATCAGAGAGATTAATAATGAGTCCTTTCAAAATCTTTTCCCTTCTCATACCCCTCCCCCACCTTCCCTGTCACTGTGTAGGGCAGCACCATTCTCCTGGTCCTTCAGGCCCATAACCTATTCACGCTTTTAACTCTTCACTATCCTCCCCCCCACCATCTGTTGCCAGTTCCTGTCGATTTCAGTTTGGTACCATCTCTTGAATATGCCCCCTTCTCTCCTCTGACCCTGCAAACACTCTGGTGCAGACCCTCGTCGCTACAACCCTAGACTATTGCAATGGCCTGCTGGTGGGTCTGCCTACCTCAAGTCTCTTCTTATTTCAGTTTATCCTCTAGTCAGCCACCAAAGTACAGGTCTAACCATAGCACCCCCTACTCAATAAACAATGACTTCTTCTCACCGCCATACTAAATGCAAAATCTTTTTGGCTTTAAAAGACCTTTGTAACCACCACTACCACCCTTACTCCCCTTCCTCCTCCATACCTCCATCCCTGCTTCTGTTGCTACCACCCTTACTTGCACCTTTCTAGTCCTATTACATCTTACTCCCCTCACGTACTCTTTGATCCATTAACATTGGCCTTCTGACTGTCTCTCAAACAAGGCACTCCATGCCTTAGCCGTGGGCATTTTCATTGACTGTCCCCCATGTTTGGAGTACTCTCCTTCCTTATCCTTGTCTCCAGGCATACTTCAAGTCCTAACTAAAATCTAACTTTTTCAGGAAGACTTTCCCATTCCATCTTATTATTTCTTTTTTGTCCTGTATGTGTGTATATATGCATATACTACATGTCCGTATGTGTGTAATATATATGTTTGTGTCTTTATATATGTACATGTATGATGTATATGTATTTTGTACATAGTTCTTTGCATGTCATCTCCTCCATAAGATTGAGATTGTGAGTTCCTTGAGAACAGGGACTGTCATTTGTCATTCTTTGCATCCTCAGAGCTTAATGTAATGCCTTCCTCATAGTAGATATTCAATGAAAACTTACTGATTTACTTACTAGACCAATATTAAAAATTACAGCTCATATTTATATAGCTTCTTAAGGTTTGCAAAGCATTATTGATACATTTTATCATTTGGTCCTCACAGAAACTATGAGAAAAGGGAAATTAGTCAGAGATAGATGTTCTGGGGAGCCAGCCTGGCCAAACAAAAGACTATGGGGACATCTTTAGAAGCCATAGTGGCCCAGTACAGTAAGTGAGGCAGAGTTAGAAGAGCTGGCAGTGGGGGAGGGCTGATCAGGGTATCCCCGGAGGAACAGTGAAGGAGAGATAGTCACCCAGGGCTTCACAGCAGGCTTGATTGATTGGGAAAATGGTGATCCAGGATGTCAGTGCCACGAGCCAAAAGACCAGTCCTAGGGCCTTTGATTTGCCCCTGCTCCTTATAGTTACTGTGTAAGTCATGACTTAGGTTCTCTCTTGTTCCTCCATTATTGTATTCTCACTCTGGAAGGAAAAATGCTTCCTCATGTGTAAAAGGAATGGCTTGAATTCTGTGACTTCTGAGTAACCTTCCAGCTCCGAATTCTAGAGTCCTGTCACTTCAAGAGACATTGTTTCTCAGAAATCACGTAATCTAAATCTTTGGTATTTCTTACGGCGTTTCAGCTCAATCATTTGATCTTTAAGAATTCATATTTAATGGTTGTCGTTTTTATACGAGAGCTAAATCTAGACTCCATTTCTTATCCTCTTACTGTGGAGAGTTTCTCACTTATCCTTCTCCAGGAGGGAAAAGTGACTTTGATCTTGGACTAACTACTTCCTGCTTGTTAATACCAAAAGGTTAATGTACCTCTGTGGAACTTTTAATCCCACTGAGCCTCCAGGGCTCAAATAAATAAAATCAAGTAAAAATGCTACAGTACTGGGACTATTTTTTTTATACTTGTGATACTGTTTTTTGATATTTGTGAAGTTATTTTTCATATTTGTGTTTAGACATATCTAAATTTCCTGTCCCTTCTGTGAAAAATATGTAAAGTTCCTAACTTTTATTGATTGGTTTCAGGACTCTTAGTCTCAAGAATTTCTTTTTTTAATGCCAAGTACTTTATGACTGAATATTGAGTGTTTTTAAATCAAAAACAGCACTACAGTATAGCAAAAAAAGACTGCTTTAGATTAAGTTTATTCCATTATTTATTGATATACGCTATACTAAAATTTATTTTTTCATTCTTAGGAATGAGATGAAAATAGAATCGCAATTGTAGAAAAAAATCTATTTTAGTTATTTTTTGGTTACTTTTAAATTTGGATGGGAGAGATTGTGAATTTTAGGAGTTTTTCCTTATTGATTTCTTTAGTTGTACTTATAAAACTACATCTATGTTGCATATATAATATATAATTAAAGTATATGGAACTGTGAAAATAAATCACATATTTTGTAACAAAGTCACTATGAAGTGAGATTACAGGTCACTCGAAGATAGAAAAATATCTTTTCCTTGACTTATTTGTATCTCTGGAATGGGTGGTATAGAATATAGTTCTCTAGTGATATTTTGTAGTATATTATTTTTTTTAATGTAAAATTAAGGAATATTTATGTATGCTATAAATATTGCAGTTGGTTGCTTAATTTTACAAAAAAAGCATAAGAGAAAATATTGAAAAAATAAAACAGTATTTTAAATACTTCAGTATTTTAAATATCTCAAAAGTCTTGATTATTTCTGTATTTGTCACCTCTAGTTATTTCCATTTTTTACTTTTAAAATTCTGAAATACTTTTATATATATTTTAGAAAATGAACTTTTAGTAAAGAATTATTCTCTTAATAGACATATTCATAAGAAATATAAACAAATCTATACTTATACACAATTTTAGTTGTTTCTTGGAAAGAAGCTGCTATTGTATATAGGTGAATAGGCCTTTCTGAATGACCACTCAGACCCATTTGTTAACCTTTCCACACCGGACTTTGTATGTTGGTTAGGTGACTTATTCTCTAGGATCATACATTTCTAGCCTTTTCTGTTTTTATAGATGACAAAAAAGGGCAGCTAGCTGGTGCAGTGGATAGAGCACCAATGCAAGAGTCAGGAGGACCTGAGTTCAAACCTCACTTCAGACACTTGATAACTCACTAACTGTGTGACCTTGGGCAAGTCACTTAACCCCAATTGCCTCATCCTGGGTCATCACCAGTCATCCTGATGAATATCTGGTCACTGGATTCAGATGGCTCTGGAGGAGAAGTGAGGCTGGTGACCTGCACAGCCCTCCCTCACTCAAAGCAAAGTCAAGTGCAAATCATGTCATCATCTCTCTGATGGCATAGTCTTCTTCGGACGAATATATACCCTGAATGAATGAAAAGCACTTAGTAAGTGCTTACTGTGTGTCAGGCACTCTGCTAAGTCCTGGAGATAGAAATTCAAAAACCAGGTAGGCCTTGCCCTCAGACGAGTGGCAAAAAGGAATTACCCTATGATGTGAGTAGAATAATGCAACAGTTCGTGGAGACATTATTCCAAGAGGCAGTGGGAATGTAGATTTGCTTATGGTTCTTAGAGCCAAAGGTGGAAAGTTGGGGATTTGTAGAAAGGTGGGGCTTAAAATATTCTGAGTGAAAATGAAGCTACATGATCCCAGGGAGTGCTGAGTGGAGTGGCTTAATTTCAGTAGGTGGAATTGAGCCAGAAACACTTCCACATATGGGTACTGACTTATGTAAGTAGGTAGAGGGAAGAAAGGAGAGGAAAGAGCAAATTGGAGCTAGAAAGTAGAAAGATTTCTTTGAATGCCAAGCTAGGGAGTTTTGTTTTAGTTAGTACGTAGGTAGTGGGAGTCACCGAAAGCTTCTGAGCAGGAGAGTAACATGATCAGACTGTGCCTCAGGTACATGGTTTTGACAGCAGTAGATGACTTGAAGAGGGGAGAACCCAGTTGGAAGATTGTTACTATTGGGGATGAAGATGGGGGTGTGGGGGAGAATGGGACTGACTAGTAGCAGTAAATATAGAGAATGTAGGCTACAAGGATTGAAAGGATGCAGCAATTAATTATGCATGTGAGAGGATGGAGGAAGCAGAAAAAGAAAACGCTGGCGTTAATGATACTGGAGCATTGGGAGAATGGTGATGCCATCACCATAGGTCAGGTATTCCAAAGGAGGGTCAGGTTATGCACAAAAGGTGATGAACTCACATCAAAGAAGAGAAGTCGAGAGGAGAGTAAGTCAGTTTATTCTTCCAAGCAAGGCCCCTACATAAAACATATTTTCCTCCTATGCTTCCTAAAAAAAAAACTCACTTTGCTATTGGACCTGAAATTCTACCACATAAAAACTTCAATCAAGTTAATGAATACTCTCCTTTAAAATGGTTTCACATATTAATAAAATCAGATTACTTTCTTCCAAATACCTTTCTGAGACAGTTACGGTGAAGGAAATGACTTTTGAATGGGCTTATGCTAGAAAATTAATCTGTTTTCAGCACTTCTGGGGATGGGGCCAGATGAATTTATCGCCCCTCCAATGCATCATGATGATACTGAGAATAGAGGTGAAGACAGGTAAGATATAATTGGCAGAGACAGGGTTTCCTTAATTTGAAATTTTGAAGTTGCCAAATTGACCCATGAAGGCCTCCTGTTCTGGGTGCTCAGGATTCAGGCTTTTATATTAGTGGTGTATTTCAACTATAATATGGGTTAATTAGCTATTTGTGAGCTAGTCTGGGAACTTAACCACCACTTATAATATTGTTTCCATGGAAAAATAGGGTCCAAATTCCAAACAACCAACTTCAAAAATAAACTTTTGGAACACTACCCTTTCATAAGTTGAGGACTGCCAATAATTATAAATATGTTGTGGATTTTTTTAACCCCCCCCCAAAAAAAAAAAATTTAGTCCAAAAAAGGACTTGGGGAGGACAGGAGCCATTTTCAAATAGCTATTTCTCCAGATGGAAGGAGTAAGATCAGTGGGTGGAAGTTACAAGGGAACATCTTTATAACTCAGAATGTAGATAAATTTTCTAATACCTAGAATGGATCCTAGGGTGGGGTTGTGGTGAGTTCTCCATGGCCAGAAGAGTTATATCAGATAGCATATGACATTCTGTCTGGGCTGCTACAGAAGGAATGATTCTGGGAAGAAAATCGAACTAGATAACCTTTGAAGTCCTTTCTAACATTAAAATTAGACAATTCATTTTTATTCTTTTGCTCTGGAAATGAGAGTAAAGCCTTCTTGAATGAGAAAGGAAAAATATCATTCCTATTATTCACATAGCAGTTGTAGGCTTTGGAGGGGTAGGGTTGGAGAAAGTTTTTTGACACAGACCAGAAGAGTGCTCGGTGAAGTTTGTGGGGAAGGGTGTTCCTGAGCAGAGGGAATAATGTGTCTGAAGGCGTTTTCTGGCTATATGATTGTAATTTTACCCTCAGACTCACTGCTTCCAGCACCACACCACTGAGATCATTTTTCTCAGTCATGGCTTTGACCACATCATCACTCTTCTAAACTTTTCATTGGCTCTTTGTTGGCCTTCCCAAGATCAATATCCTTACCAGATGAGATAAACTTTTCCACCATGGAGTTCTTGAATATTTAACCTTGACATTTCCTATTACAAGCCCCCAACTGATTCTCTCCTCTGCCCATCGTACATTCACCATTCTCCCTTAGAACCTTGGGCCATTCCTCACAGTAATCCATATCGAAACCTCCCCTCTTCCTAATTTGTTCTTTCCCCTTTGAAAGTATAGCTGTGATCTCTCCATAAGAGCTTTCCTAATTAACTGGCAATGCAATTCCCTCTTGCTCCATCCTCCAGCACTCCTATCAGAGAGGAGAGGGAGCTGAGGGAGCTGAGGAACTGTTGAGTACCAAAAGCTGAGTCAGTCTTCATGGTGATGACATTTCAGGTGATCATTGTAACCTGGGGGGAGGCTGGATGTTCTTAAAGTTAAAACCAAACAAAACTGTTGATGGGGGACAGAGTCACTCCAATTGGGGACTTATATATGTTTTTCAGTTAGTTGAGCTGAAATTCATTATATTTTCTGAGGCTCAATTCTGAACCTTTAACTTTCTCAAATAGTTCATCAGTTTTCAGTAATTCAGCTGTTGCCAGTTGGTGATGATTCCCAAGACTGTACATCTAGTTGTATTCCTTTTCTTGGACTCCAGGCCTGATATCATATGACATAGAAGGTTAGAGTTACCTATAAATTAGCCATTTCTTTCATCTTTTATTTTTAGTCATTCAACAAATCCTTTTGCATTTGTCCTCTAAAGGCCTCCGAACACTCTATTCCACATCTATGGCTGCCTCTTTCATTTAGGACCTATAGTGGAATGTTAGTGCTAGAAAGCATCTTAATAGATAATCTTGTCCAGTGGTTTTAAAAGTGTGGCCCAGGGTCCCTCAGGAGTCTCTGAGACTCTCTCAGGGAATCCATGAGGTAAGAATTATTTTCATAATAATATTAAAATGTTTTCATTTCTAAAATTTAAATATTCATAAATATAACCCACATAAACTCCCTCTATGAGGGAGGGTGCTCAATAATTTTTAAGTGTAGAGGGATCCTGAGAGAACTGCTGATATAGTGTATCCCTTTCCCCCCACCCCATTTTACAGAAGAGAGTGTTAGGGCAGAGGGAGCTAATGTGATTTGCCAAGTTCATATAGCTCTCTGCAAGAGATAGAAATAGAACCCAGGTCATTTGACTCTTAATTCATTGCAGGATGTCTGAGATGGTCTTTTTGTTTTCAGAATAGATTAGAATAAAGAGATACTACATATTTTTGCTGTTCAGTTGTTCATTTATGTCTGGCCGTGAACCAAATTGTCTGTGGGGTTTTCTTGGCAAGGATGCTGGACTGGTTCGCTATTTCTTCCTCTAGTGGATTGAGGCAAACAGAGGTTAAGTAACTTGCCCAGGATCACATAGCTAGTAAGTGTCTGACTCCTGTGAAAAGGTCTGGATTTGAACTCAGGCCTTCCTGACTTTAGACCCAGTGCTCTATCCACTGAACCACCCGAGTTGCCCTCTCTTATATACTACTGTCATACTACTTTCTTATGACTGAGGAGGAAGATAAGAGGGAAAGGAGTTGTAGTAAAAGGAGGGCACACCTACCTCAGGAAACCTTCAGGAAGGGTTTGAATATCTTTTTCTCTTGAATTGGGATGTAATGTAGTCCTCTTGGCAGGTTCAAAGGGTCCTTGAATCCATTCAGTCCAACTCTATAAGCAACATGGTATAGCATCCCAAGCCTACTGCTATACCCCAAATAATGTAGGGGTACATTACCTCTTCTTTGGCAAAGAGAACAGTGTTTGTGTGACCCAAGAAAGCCTAAAAAAGTATCTGTATGCATGCATGGGTGTGTGTGTATGTACATGCATGCACGTGCATGTGTGTTTTGTATACATGTATGAGAGACAGGTTTTAATCTTAGAGTCTGATTCAGTAATCGAATAGACTTGCCTATGTGGCAGCAAACTCCCTGTCACTGGCAGTATTTCAGTGACAACTGGATTCTCATCTGTCAGTCAGGATGTAGGAGAGTTTCCTGTACTGAGAGAAGTTAAAATAAAGACCTGAAGTCTCCTTCCTTGATTCATGGAGGGAAGCTTATAAAGCAAAGACAACAGAGAGCAGATACACAGGCAAGGCAGATTTTAGAAGGGTCAGGTCTTAGTAGGATCTGCCTCCGTCCTTCATCTAGTTGAAGCTGCTGTAAGACAGATATGCCATAGTATAGCCCACTTTTCTTCTTCCCCAAGTTTGAGGTCAAAAAACCTTGTTCTTTTATATCTTGTGATGAGATTGGTCTAGAAGTAAATCTTTAAAAGAGACAATAAAATGTCTAAATCATCATGAAATAGCAAATAAGAAGTGATAAATCTAGATGTGTTGCTGTCTAAGGAAAGAAAGGAATTTCTAAAGCTGAAAAGCATGGTGGAGACACAATCTATCTTCTTCATTTTCTACAAAGGAAGTTAGAGTTCATAGATAGAAGGTGATTTGCAAATTAATAACAAGACTAAAACTAGAGCCCAGATTTTTTTGACTAGGGAAGGTGGCATTGTATATTGTTAAAAGCTCTAGAGGTCTGGGTTCTGGTTCTGGCTGTGATATTTACTAGTTCTGTGACCTTGGGCAGATCCTTTCACTTCTCTGGGCCTTGATTGCCCTGTCTTTAAAATTAGGGTGTTGGATTAGAAAAGTAGCCCCATTTTGGAGTCTTCCTAGCTAAGGGATCAAAAAGATCTTTAAAATAGGAAGATATATGACCAGATCGTAAAAGAAGTTGAAGGTGCCTAGATGAGAGTCAGCCCACGCCTGAAATATTTTGGAGCCTGGACATTCTATTAGGGTTGGAGATTTGACAGGACCAGCTGTGACTAGGAGAACAGCCTTGGAAGTATGTCTTGGAGGGGATATCCATTTAGATAAGTTGAAAGAGAAAGGTCATCTAATATTTGTATTGGGTGATCAAGAGAGACTGCCATATGCAAGGGGGATTAAATGTGTTCTGCTTGGCACCAGACAAGGATGACTAGGAACTAGAAGGTGGAAATTGCAAGGAGGCAGATTTTAGCTCTGTAAGGAAAAGCTTCATAAGCAATTAAAGCTATCCAAGGGTAGAATAGGCTGCCTCAGGAGTTACTCAGTTCCTCCTCATTACAAGTCTTCAAGCAAAGACAAGAGCACCATTTGTAGGGAATGTGGTAGATTGATTCAGTTTGATTCTCAGTCAATTCTGAGTTAGCTTACATGCCCATCTATCTGTCTATTGATGCCTACATCACTTTCCCAGACCCCAAGTTAATAATCCCCTGATCTAGTGATTCCAAAACCTTACTTGTAAAATAATCCCTTCTACCACATAATTGATGAGTAGACATCAAGCCTTTGTTTGAAGACCTCCAACAAAGATGAACTCACTATCTTCCAGATAATAACTAGCTGACATTGATATCTCACTTTAAGGCTTGCAAAGCACTTTACAAATATGATCTCATTTTATCCTCACAACAACACCGAGAGCTATTATTGTCCCCATTTTACAGATGAGGAAACTGAGGCAGGCAGCAGTTAAGTACTTGCCCAGACTCATACAGCTAGGCGTGTCTGAGGCCACATTTGAATTCAGGTCTTCCTGACTCCAGTTTCAGATCTCTCTCCATATCCACTGTGCTCTCTAGTTTCTTCCCAAAGCAACCCATTCTACTTTTGGGTAGCTCTAATTAGCAAGTTTTTCCTAGCATCCAATCTTAATTGGTCTCTGTCTTCTCATTTCTCCCTTCTGACCAAAAATGACAAGTTTCATCCTTCTTTAGAATAAAATTCCTTCAAATACTTGAAGATGGCTACCATTTCCCCCCCTCACTCATCCCTAGGCTATCTATTGCCTAACATGGAGAGAGTCTAGAGTTAGGTAGATCCATTAGGAAGCTGGTTCAACAGTCCAGGCAGCTGGTGTTGAAGATCTTAACTAGGGTGGTGGCTATCTGAGCAGAAAGGGGATAAACATGAAAAGGGGGCAGGGGGAGCGAGTAGTCTGCACAAGGGGGAACAGCAAGTAGACAGACAGCACAGAGGAGGGAGGAAATTGTGCAAAGTTCATGCTCAACCTTGCACACAATTCTCATATGGCATGATCACAAGGCTCTTCATCTTTTTACTGCCTTCCTTTAAAGCCTCTGTTGTATTTTCTCTGGCTGTCCCCCATACCTGGAATACTCTCCTTCTTCACCTCCATCTACAGGCTTCCCTGGCTTCTTTTAAGACCCTGTTAGAATCTCCTCTTTTACAGGAACACCTCTTAATCTCACTGCCTTCCTTCTGTTAATTCTTTCTTATTTATCCTATAAAGAACTTGTTTGTATGTATTTGTTTTTCCCCGTTAGATGGTGAGCTCCTTGAGAGCAGGGACTGTCTTTTGCCTGTTTTGTATCCCCAAAGTGCCAGGTACATAGTAGGTGCTTAATGTTTATTGATTGATGGATTATCAGTGTCCTTCCTGAGTTCTCAGAACTGAATCTAATACTCCAGATGTGGCCCAGTCATGGCAGAGTATCACAGGACTCTAACATCCTTATTCCTGGAAGTGCTTCCTCAGTGAAGGCCAAGAATTAGCTTCTTGGCTTTTCTGTCACATTATTGGCTCATGTGGAACAGGCCCCTAAAACTCCCAGATCCTTTCCAGACAAATTACTGTTGAACCATTCTTTCCACATTTTGCCTTTTGAAGTTGTTGGGTTTTTTTTTAACCCAAGTGTAAGACTTGACATTTATGGTTATTAAATTTTAACTGACTAGATTTGACCTAATGATGTAGTCACTCAGAATATTTTCGAATCCTACCGTTAGCTTGTGTTTTAGCTCTCCCTTCGTGGCTTTTGGTCCCAGCAGCTGGGATGATTGTGCCATCATGCCACGACCTTTAGTTGCATCCTTGATTTAAAAAAAAGTCAAACCACAGTACTGGAAAGATAAGAAGGGCAAGTTTTGTGAGGTGCTTGAAATAAAAGTGAAGCATTTATGTTTGATCTTGGGGAAAACAGGGCACCAAGGGCATCTGTTTGGGGGGGGCTGGTCACACCTGCATATTAGGAAAATCCCTGTGACAGCTGTGGAGAATTTATTGGAGTGAGAAAAGACTTGAAGTGCCAATTAGGAGGACACTGCAGGCGTACAGTGAGAGGTGACTGGAGTCTGAACTTGAGTGGTGATTATATGAACAGAAATAAGTAGATAAAGGTGAGAGATGTGGTAGATTTACAGGGAAAGAGAGAGGACAGGCTCTTCAACTGAATGGATATGTGGAGTGAGTGAAAACAAGGAGTGGAGGAGGATAACTGAAGTTGGGTACTTGGATGACTGGAAGGATAGTCATTCTAGTAATAGTAGCTGATGTCGTTATAGCCTTTACTTACTATGTGCCAGGTACTGCGCTCAGGCACTTGGTAATTATTCTCTCAGTTGATCCCCAGTAATAACCCTGGAAGGTAGGTGCTGTTATTATTTTCATCTTACAGATGAGGAAACTGAGGCAAACAGATGTTAAGTGACTTGCCTAAGCTCACACAGCTATGAAGTATCTGTAGCAGGATTTGAATCCAAGTCTTCCTGACTCCAGATCTAGTGCTTTATCCACTGAACCACCTAGCTGCCCTGAACAGTGATAGAGAAGTCTGGAAGAAGGATGGGTTTACTGGGGGGAAAAAAACCTGAATTCTTTGTTATGCTGGGCTGAGTTTAAGATCTGTCCAAAACGCATTGACTAATGTGGAACTGGAGCTCCGGAGAGAGACAAGGATTTGTTCTGTAAGATTTGGATTCAGTCAAAAGACCGCACTTAAGGACCTAGGCAGCTACATGTGGCTTCAAGGCCACCGGTTCCCCACCCCAGGATGAGATCGATAGATCTGAGAGTCCTCTGCATAGAGAGGCTGACAAAGCATCTTATTATACATCCTAGGAGGAGGATCCCCGCTAAGGGGATTTGATCTGTGAAGTTTGGATTCAGTCAAAGGGCTGCTTTTGGGGCCAAACATCTATTTGACAGGACCTTAGCTTTTGGAGCGCATTCTCTTCCCTCCCCTCACTCCTTTGTCCTCCTACAGTCTTCTAATACCTTTCCCCTCTCCAGGACCTTTCAGGTAACCTTGACCATGCCTCAAAATTCTCCTTTCAGGACCCCCCGAACATTGGTTCCTCTAGACTGGATGACATGGATTCACCTTGAACAGCTGGTTTTTCTCCTACAGCTCCCTCCTTATTTGGGTTATCAGCTCCCTTTTAGCCATTTTTGGGTCTGTCCTTTCCAGTCCAAAAGTCATTTCCTTGGCAGAGAAAATAGCAGCAAAGTGAAAATCAAAGCAAATCTGTCTTCCCTCTGTTATCAGTTATAATTGTCTTCTACACCAGGCATGTGTCTGTCCCTTCTTTTTATTCTTCATTTTTGCTCCAGTGTAGCTTTTTAAAAACCACTCAAACTTTGAAAAAAGACTAAACCTCCTTTCTATTGTCCTCAGTTTTTCTTGATGTCCTTTGGTGCTCCTGTTCCTACAGTACATAGCTTTCTCTTGCATTCATTCCATCTTTCATCTTTGCATCTGTCTTTTCCACAGTTTTTTCTTAAATCTAAGTTGGTCAGTGATTTCCATATGCATCTTCACATGTTTCTTTTGATGACTGCCCCCTTTTCTCCCAATAGGAATTTTTCTTTCAGTATTTTCAGCATGTCATCCCTTTAAAAATTATTTTTATCAGTGCCATTTGTTTTGTAACCTGCTTCACAGAATTCTATAGAGAAAATGATTAAGGAAAACTGAACAACATTACAGCCATGTGTGATAACACATGTAATCTAGTAGTCTTCCACCTCTAGTGAAAGGAAATATCTGTTCTCTGAGATGAATATTGGTCATTGCACTTGGTCCTCATCTTAGTTCAGCAACCTTTTAGTGTTTTTTTCATCTATATTATTTTACTCATCATGTGAATTGTCCAGTTCATGGAAAGTTTGAATTCCTACAATTTGCCCTTTCCTACAGTGCAATAATTTTGCATTAAATTCATTACCACAGTTTGTTTAAACATTCCCCAACTGAGGGGCACCAGATTTGTTTCCAGTTTTTTAATAAACAAAAAAGTTCCAGCATTCAGTTTCTGAGATCCTTCTATCTCTCTTGGGCTGATTTTCTTGCTAGAATTTTTAAGACTAGATACTCTATCAATCTCTTTTCTGCACCCTTTGAAATGTGCATTCCCACAATCTAGAGTGGATTTCTGGTGATGCTTGGCTTTCATCTCTTTTTTTAATCACTGTTTCACTCCAAAGTTCTCTTCATTTCATGGGGCTAGTAAAGATGTAGATCTCATAGAAAGGGATCATTGTTGTATTCTTGTGTTTATCCTTTGTTCCTGAAGAGGACCATGACATCATGATGACATGGCTTACAGTTGACTTTGATTTGAATGAGAGAAGGCTATGTAGGGTCGCCAATCTCACTTTCTTCTTCTGAGCCATCTGGGTCCAGTGGCCTGATATGCATCAGGACAATTGGAGACAGCCCAGGATGCAATGCCAAGACTCATCAGGAAGATGAGACTTCCTGACTCCAAAACTAGCACTGCAGCACCATCTATCTGCCCCAAAGCTATAGCCGTATACTAATCGATAAAATTCACTAAGAGAAATGAAAATTAAAACAATCTTAAGGAACCACCTTACACCTATCAGATTGACTAAGAAGACAAAAACGGAAAATGACAAATGTGTGAGGGAAATTGTGGGAAAATAGCTTCACTAGCACACTCTTGGTTGAGCTATGAACTGGTCAGACCATTCTGAAAAGCAATTTAGAATTATACCCAAAATATTATTAAACTGTACTTATCCTGACACACAGACCCTAGGTCCATATCAAAAGAGATCCAAGAAAGAGAAAAATGACCTTTATGTACAAAAATATTTATAGGAGTTCTTTTTGTGTTGACAAAGAGTTGGAAGCTGAGAGGCTGCCCATCAATTGGCAAATGGCTAAAGAAGTTACGGTGTATGAATGTGTTTGAATGCTGTTATGTTGTAAGGCTTCAGAAAATCCTGGAAAAACTTGTATCAATTGGTGAGAATAAAGAAAGCGGAATCAGAGGAATAATTTATGCAGCAGCAGCAGCAGTATTATAAAGATAATTAACTTTGAAGAACTGAGTAACTTTAAACAACGCAGTGACCAGTCACAGTTCCAGAGACTTGTGATGAAATGTGATTTGTACATGCAGATCAAGAACTGATGAACTCAGAGCACAGAATAATGTATTTCCTTCTACTTCCTTCTTTTTTTGCCTCTTTTTGAGGGGGAGGGAGATGTGGCCAGCATCTGTTAAGTGCTACTCCTACATCTAATTATCTTCTTTGTCTTACATCGTATACTTACTTTCAATATAATCAAATTTATGAACTTGCCGTTTTCTACAAGCCACTGTCGTAAATATGACAGGTACAAAGAGGGCTATAACATAGGCTCTGTTTCCAAAGAACTAACCATCTCCCAGAAACTCTGAATTTGACTTGGCAAAAGTATTAAAAACTCAGAATTTTTGTTGTTGAAACAGGAATGTTTCAAGGCACCAACCAATAGACATTGCAAAGGAGGCTGTGCTGCTAAAGTGTAGTACGGTCAGTGTTAGAGTTGGGTTGGAATCAGTCTCCAGTGCATATCATTTTCCATCTTAATTTATTCCTGTTTGTGATTTAGTGTCCTTTTTATCCCACACATGCTGTTTATTTGCTTGTCACTTTCATTTTTATCTGTTTTACATCCTAAATCAGTAATTCTAGACGTAGCTTTTATTGTTTACATCGGGGATTCTCATGTTATCTTAAAGGCGTTGTGAAATTCTTTATAAAATCTCAAACATGAAGTGATTTAAATTTTCAAATGGGCAGGTGTTAAAGTGTGCTCTTTATATGCAGTTGGTGGACTTTCTAAAATCATATAATGTCATATATGATATAGCCTCTCCAGAGCTTTAAGAATCAATTATGTAAATAAGGAACTTCGTTTAACTCCTTTTATATCCACAGACAACTATACTCTCAGGAAAGTATTTATGTGTATATAATTGGTTGTCACTTAGGTTGGAAACAGAACTTTGATTGAACGAGAATTAAACTAGTGATATTTCTATTTCTTTAGTGATGTAGATGATGTGATTTGGATCCAGAGTTGGGGCTACATAAGTGGCTACTAAAGTAATATAACTAATGTGTGCTTAATTTTTTCTAGTCTCAGGGTAAGAATGGACTGAGAGTGAGGTCTTTGTGTGAATGTGTTTTCTTGAATTAGGGATTCTTAATCTTTTTGGAGTCAGAAACCCCTTTGCAGTATCTGGTGAAATCTGTGAATTGCTTCTCCGAAGAATATTTTTAAATTCATAAAATACATAGGATTATAAGGAAAACCAATTATATTAAATACAGTTATCTACTTTTTTTTAACCAGGTTCTCAAACCTCAAGCTAAGAATAATACCTGTCTTGATTCTTTAGAAGAACAGGATTAAGAGAAAAAAAATAAAAATCAACAGACTTTTCCTCACATGTGAAAGAACAAAGGATGTTTCCACTTTTGAACTGGGCAAATCTATTCTTTTGGGGATTAATATCAATAAGTTATAAAAATCCATCACTCACACACACACACACACACACACATAAAATCTACATGAACTACATTTAGCTAGAATGACTAATAATTGTTATGATTTAACTGTTTAATTTTTATATGTTAAGAAGTTAAAGATTTTGCTCTATTTCTGTATTTAGCCACTAGATCTTTTATGAAATTCTACATTAATAGCTAAATCTTTTATTAGTTTATAACTTCAAACCAGAAATCACAATATAATACGGTCAGTTATCTCTCTGTGTTATAATACTTAAGTAAATTTATAAATCTATGTATGTAAAAATCTCCCCTTCTTTTAGGAACACTAATCTTTGGTTGAAAAAATGTCTGATTTGTTGGGATAGTATGAGCTATTTTTGATTTCTGCTGTTTTCTTTGCTTTAGGTGATTGACCTTGGCTCTGGTAAAGGCTATTTAAGCTCCTTCCTGTCTATGCAGTATGGCTTAAAAGTTTATGGAATTGATTCCTCAAGTGTCAATACTCATGGAGCAAAGGAAAGAAACAGGAAATTGAAGAAACACTGGAGAGTCTATCAAACACGGTCAAGAGCACATAGTAGTCAGGTGTTAGAAGAGGCAAAAGAAAGTACAGCACAAGATGAACAGAAAAGGGAAACAGATGTCAAAGAAAGGCTCCTAAGTGTAAACAATAATCTCACAAATGAAGACAAGAGATCTATCTCAGATTCAGTTTTGTCAGATTTCACGGATGCTGTAATTTCTGATGTCACAAGGCAAATGGAAAACCACACTGATTCTCTGCCACAAAGAGCTGGCAGCTTCCTTCTGGAAAACAGATCGACTCTTTCAAATGTTTTGCCTGTTGGTGCTATGAGACTTGCTACTTCAGCTGCTAAGACTTGTGGAAAACTTTCTGAAGAACATAAAGAGAGGAAAAAAACAGTGACCCTCAAGGACCAAGCACAGGAGTCAAATGAATCGAGCATTTATTCACCTTTAACCTCTTATATCACCGCAGAATCTGAACTTTGTGACATCATTACGGATCTGGAGGTAGTTAAATATTTTACTAAAATTCACAGTAGTTTAAAAATGTTTGCAGTTTTCAAAAATAGTAGCAGAGTATATAAGCCTTAGGATAAATTATCTACAGGTTAATAATAAAAAAAAGCCAGAGAAAAAGAAATCTAGATTAGTTTTTCCTGGGTCCTATAAGCCACCATTTGACTGGAGCACATTCCAAAGTCCAGGATCTTCCATGAAGAATGTATTCATTCTAGGTCTTAAATCAAACAGAAACTTAAGACAAAAGTGCCTCAGTTGTTTGAGGTTTGAAAACTCAGTAATCTTTGATTCTGTCCCCTTCCTCACTCCCCACTTGCCAAGCCATGTTTATTCTACCTCCTCAATATCTCTCAGTGGACCCTGTCTTTTTACCCCACCATTGTCTCCATTCAGATGCCCCATTACTTCTCACCTGGATTATTGCAATAGCATTTTTACTAGCCCCTCTTGTTCTCTCAGTCTCTCACTTAGGCGTTTTTAACCTGTTTTGTTTTGTGGGCTGCTTTGTCAATCTGGCAAAGTCCGTAGACCCCTTCTTGGGATAATGTTTTTAAATGCATAAAATAAAATACATAGGCATGGAAAGAAAACCAATTATATTGAAATGTTTTTCCCACTTGAATTCACTAACTTCCATGAAATCTACCCATGGACATCAGGTTGAGAACCCCCACTTTTCCCTTTGCAGTATCTCTTTCACACAATTGCCAAGGTCACTTTCCTAATACATAAGTCTGATCACATCACTTTCTTGCTTATAAACTCTTGGTGGTTCCTCCTTAGTTATAGGATAAACTGCAACAGACTTATTGGCAGAGTAGGAAGATTCATCTTCTTGAGTTGAAATCTAGCCTCAGACACTTCCTACCTGTGTGTGCAGAAGAAATTAGCAAAGTACTCCTGTGTGTGATCCTAAAAGGGGTTACAAAGAGGCAGACATGACTGAAAATGACTGAAAAACAACAAAAAAAAATGAGAACTGAGTAAGGAATGACTGTACAAAACCACTGGGTGACTAACATAATCTGGGACTCAGCTTCCAAATTCCTAAAATGAAAATGTTGGGCTGGATAACATCTAAGTGCCCTTTTAGCACTGACAAGGTAATATCCTGGGAACCGATTCTAACGGTAGCCTCATGATTGGTCTTTTAGATACATCATTAAGTCAACTCACTTTGGATAGTACTTAATTAACTAAAATATGTGTATGTATGCTTGTGCGTCGGTGTGTGTATGTGAGAGAGAGAGAGAGAGAAAGAATATCATGATAGCGCGAGACAAATATTAAATCCTAAGCCAATTGACCTTAAGGTAATTAACCAGTCAGAAGGAAAATGTTCTTTAGGGGGACAATTTTTGCATTTTTCACATTATTTAATATAGAGGGAAAATTAGCACTCAATGTTATATCCTTATTTAATGTTAAAATCCTACCTCTGACACCTACGTACCAGTTCTGTGCAAGTCATTTAAGCTTTAGGTACTCTGGGCATCTTTCTAAGACTGTGAGTAGCAGAAAAGGTGCAGATCCCTCCTAGATGATAGTTACCATATGTAAGTCATCTTGTTTGCTTCATTTTATGGCCCAGTTTTTTAGTCTGGCTAGCTATTCTAGAAATGCCAGTGTTCCCAAGTGCACACATAGACCTTTCGTCATTGGATCATGAAATTCCCACATAGGATCACTAGCTCATGGATGTACAGTGCGAAAGAGATCATTCTTTTCTACTCTGTCACTTTACAGATGAGGAAACTGAGGCCCAGAATATTAAAGTGACTTCATTTGAAACCCAGTCTTCCATCTCTAAATCCAGGATCCTTTTTTCCACTGTGTGATGCTTCTTTCCATTCTGTTACTAATTGGGGGGAAAGCGATTCCATGCTGAGAGCAGATCAATATTGTCAGTTTGTGTATAGTGGCTATTTTAGTATATATATGTAAAAAAGATTATAGAAATTTGATAGTCACAGAAGCTAGGACAATTCTATAATTTTCAATAATTAAAATTTTTCATCTGAATAGCTTTTATTAAAACTCTTTTCTGTTAACAACAAAATTATTTTTTTTTCTCTTTTTCTTTCTTTGTGAAAGGATTGTATTATGGTAGGTCTGCATACATGTGGAGATCTTGCTTCAAATACTCTTCGGATATTTACATCTAAGTCAGAAATCAAAGGAGTTTGCAGTGTTGGTTGTTGCTATCATCTTTTATCTGAAAAGTATGAAAAACAGTGCAAAGGTCAGTATTTTCCAAATCAAAGATACTAATCAAATCAAAGATACTAATACCTAAAAATTGTTATTTTAGGTTCAGCTAATGACTAGAATTTATTCTCCTTATTCACTTACTATTTTTAAATTATATTTGGGATAAAATTTATTTTGCCAGCACTTTTAAGATATCTTTTAAGATTTGATACCTTACTACAAATATTTTCTTTCAATTCTTTGGTAATTAGAACATTTTTAAATTAATGCTAAAAATTATTCCAATCTTAAACTATTTAAAGATTTTAAAATATTTAAACCCAGGTTTTTTGATTTTTAGTTTTTTGGTGGGAGTTGGCCACATCACCAGTTTTTATACATGGTTAAGCAAGGGTTCTGTAACATAATGTCATTACTAATGCAAAGTTACAAGTCTTATCTTCATAGCTGCAGGTTTTATATTTTTTATTTCCAGGAAATATAAGTAATTTATATATTAATTAAAAAGAATCCTTGGTCTGTTGCTCTGATAAGCTTTTAAAGATAGATTAAACTATTTTTATCTATTCAAAGTAAGTATGAAATGATTAAAATCTTCTTACTCTTTGGCCATATCTAACAAAGCTTTGTATCAATTGGCCAGGCAGAAAGTATTTATCACCAATTAAGGAAATCAGAATTTAAAGGAAGGTTGGTTAGGAAGAGTGGTGACAAATCAGTGAATTTATAACTTTACATAACAATGTTTCTGTTATTTGCCAAAATGTCATTATATCTAACATGCTCTCTTTTCACAAAACAAACTATGCAAATCACATTTATTTAAGTAAAAGGTTAGGGAAAGGAATAAACTTTATTAGACATCTACTATGTGCCAGGCACTTGCTGTGCTAAGTGCTTTAAAGGTCTTATCTCACTTGATTCTATTTGTTCTTCTCAACAATCCTGTGAGGTAGGTGCTATTATGATCTGCATTTTACACTGGAGAAAATGGAGGCAGACAGAAGTTAAGTGACTTGCCCAGAGTCACAAAGCTGGAAGTGTCTGAAGCCAAATTTGAACACAGGTTTTCCTGACTTTATGTCCAGTAATCTAAGTCATCAACTGCTTTAATAAAATAAATAAAAGTAAAAAATTGTGATAATATTTATAATGGCAAACAAATCAATCCCAAAAATGCAATAAAAACATATAACATGTAGATAACTTGTAAATCGATAACATTTACAATTTTCATATTCCTAACACAAGAATAATAACCACAATGATAGTATCAAGGTAATGAGTAGACTTGTTTTTTGGCATAAATTTTCTCAAAATATGGTATCCTAGATATTGTTACAATGCTTTTTCAGTTGCCTCTTGATGTTAATATGTTGTTTTATAACAGCTTCCATAGGAAAGTTCATTTCACATTAACATAGCATTAACAACTACCAGTAAAATAGAAAAAAAAGAGAGTAAAATAGTAAAATTACTTTGATAAACCAGAGACCTCTTTCTTTACCCGTAGTCAAAATCTAAGAAGATTTTTTTTGACTCAAACATTTGTTACAGCATAAAACAAGTCATTAACTATTCCTTTTCAGATGGAGTAAGACCAAATGTGTCATATTTGTTCATTGAAAATGAGTTATTTAACCATTCCTATTTATAAATATCTGGGTCTTTTAAGTGAAAGGAAAACAACTTCTGTAGAACTCTCAAATGATTGCTTTTTCTTTCTTCTTTTTTCATTTTCAGAGCAGCTTTTTTGTTTTTCAATGGGAAAACACATCAGAATGTTATTTCATAAATTTATTATCCATATTTCTGAATTTTTCATAGATCCTGTTTCTCTTTCAGGAACAAAAGTGTGACTTTGAGAACTTTGTATTGATTTCTTTAGAGTTCACAGTTTTTACAAAAATATCTACTAAATATGCGTATTTTGGAAGTCATTTTTGTTATAAAATGATTTTTCTTCATTTTTATGTTTTATGCCACTTTGAAAAATGGCAATTTCTTCTTTGAACTCAGACATACTTTGAAGTACTTGGACATGAAGGTTCAAAGTGTTTGGCATAATAGAGAAGTGCTATGTATTCTCTGTCCTTGTATTATTGAACCATTTTGCAAAGAACTTTTCTTTCGGTGGTTTGTATGGTCTTTTATAAAGTTATTACAACTTGATAACTTGTATATGGCTCTTCATATTTCTCTTCACAAGTGGTACAGACATTAAATTTGTCCAAATTGCATGAAGGACCAAATTTTTAACTAATGCTTACGTTTTGTTCTAATATCTATTGGGCTTTATTAGTATAGAAGCCAATACTATTTTCCCATTGTGTTTTTTTATTTTAAAATCCATTAATTACATTGAAAATATGTCTTGATGGGGTGTTATCATCAACAGGTTTGCAAAGTAAAGTAAATGCCCTAACATCAATCTCAACAATACATCGTTTCTGTAGAATCAAATGAGTATCTACATCTATTGCCTCATCCATTCATGATGTAAATAGGTCTTTAGTGCATGGAGGCAATTCTCCTTTTCTCCTTATTCTCTGTAACTTCAAACAACCATCTCAAGATGGAGGGGGTATATAGGTTTATACCATATTGCCAGAAAAGTCCAAGACACAAACATCTGATCTATTCCTTTATTTTACAGGTAAGAAACTTGAAGATGGGGGAGATGGTGAAGTGATCTTTACCAAGGTCACTAAGCTAGTTGATGACAGAATTTGGACCATAATTTAAGCACCTTAAGAGTAGAAACTGTTTTTGCCTTTCTCTGTATCCCCAATGCTTAGTAAGTTCTTAACAAATATCCATAGGATCATAGGTTTAGAGCTGGGAGGGGATCTTAGAGCTGTCAAAAAATTTAATGGGCTGCATTTAAAGTAACATCTTTAACACCACTCACCATATTCATCTGTAGTTTGGCTTAGCACAGATTAGTATGTTTTAGAGGGTGTTCATGCTTTAGGCTCTTACCTTTGGAGTATGGAAATGTCAGTATTCCCTTTACCCTCTAAGATTCTGGGATCACTATATTATGCCACATTCAGTTTTCCTTTCCTGTTCATACCCACCTGCCTCTAGTCACTCTTAACTTTGTTTGCTCAGCTGTTTTAAAGTTTGAAGTAGGCAGTGAAATCCTTTGGGATGTAAATATGAGTTATTAATAGTCTACCACAGTATAGTTGAATTTTTCTTGGTATGCATCCTGCTACATTTTATGAAGATATTTGCTATGTAAACAATATGTGTTGTTTCACATGAATGTGTTTACACAATAGACTGTGGTAGACTATGGAGGTGGTCTGTCATGAAAATGTAAATTTCCAAAAATACCTCAAAGCTCACTGAGCCTTTATGGAATACTGAATTTGTAACATGTGTTTTAAAAACTGCTTTTAAATATTTATATTTTAAAAGCTCTTGAAGTAGCCCCTAGAAATAGAGATTAGAAATGGTTCCATTTGTGAACTTTATAGGTATAAGACATATTTTTCCAGGCTTGATTTAACATTACCATATTTAACCTTGATAATGATGATTATGATGTACTATTTTAAATTCTTGCACCTGAAAATTGGAGAAAAATCTTTCTGATTTGAAACTAAGGTAGAGATGGGCCATTATGTCCAGTAACTCCATGCATTATATTAAGATCATCTGCTCTCAGGTGTCTTAGAATCAATAAAATTTTTCAACAATGTACATTAGTAATGGTCAAAATGAGCTAAACTGTACTGTCTTAGTATTTCATTCAAAATACAAAATCCTGGAAAAAGGAAAATTTAAACATTGGAATACACTTGTAGGCATCTCAAATCAGCCTTTTCTCAAACAGTATTCATTATCTCCTCTCTTTAGAACTTCCTTATGGCTGTAGAGGGAGGGCACCTCCATCTTCCCAATCACCCAGGCTTACAACCTTTTGTCATCCTAAACTTATTGTTTTCATTCAACCCACATGTCTAGTCCATTTACCAGTCTTGTCATTTTCACCTTCACAACAGCTTTCATGGGCATATTCCCTTGCCTCCTGCCAAGCAGCCGCCACCCTAGTTCAGGTCCTCATCTCTGGCCTAGACTTTTTGGGTATCCTTTAATCCATTCTTCACACTGCCAAAGGCGTTTTCAAAGTATACGTCTAACCGTGTCACCCACCCTTCTCCCCACTCAACATACTCCATGAAATAGAAATTTTACAGATGTAAAGTTCTCTTTTTGCCTTGTAAAGATCTTCATAACTTGGATGTTTCCCACCTTTCCTGTCTTCTTACAATTTTCCCTCCTCTACAATCTTTGATCCATCACTACAGTCTTCTTGATATTCCTCCTACTTGGCACTCTTATCTCTTTATACTGGCTTTGCCTCCCTCACCCCCATGCATGGCATGCTTTGCCTCTTTCATGCCACCTCTTAGTTTCACATTGTATGTAAGACTCAGCTCAAATCTCACTTCCTACAGGAGGCATTTTCCTGGTTGACTCATTTGCTGATACCTTTCCCTCTGATATTATATCTACTTTGTATATGTCTTTTATATATCTAGTGATTTGGACATTAACCGTTAGGATATGAATGCCCTGAAGGCAGTCACCATGTTTTTGTCTTTCTTTATATCACCTGTGCTTAGTACAGTGCCTAAAATATAGTAACTGACTAGCCTAAATAATAGCTTAATTTTAGCAACATGTGTAAAGATCTGAATTAAAGGAGAATGCAATGGTGAGATTTTCTCAGTCCTATGTTGCTATGGAAATGAAAGGGCTTATAATGATGATTCAGGATCAGATTGTGGCCACCAGAAATTGGAAAAGGGTTAACCTTAAGTAGCCTAGATTATGTAATATAGATTATTCAGCAAGATAGAAGCTGTGCAACATGTCATTGCTGATTACAGAAATTTAATCTTAGCCTTATACAACTTAATATCAGACTTAGTATCAGAGGCTTGCTACCTTTCATAAACTAAGACAGTAAATTGCTTTTGCTACAAATTCAGATCTCAAAACAGACTTGAGAATTCAACAAATTAAGCTTATGCGATCGGGACCTTTTATCATAGACAGAATTTTGCCCACAGTCATCCAGATATGACACTAGACTACATCTTAAAAGCAACACATTTAGTAAATGTTGCCATCCCACGTATTCAGTCTCCAGATCCCATGGAATGAAAGTACAGCTCCTGCAGAGGCATAGAGCTTAGAGTGTGCTGTGTGAGGAACAGAGAGGCCATTTAGGCTGGATTGTAGAGTATGGGAAAGGAAGTAGTGTCCAGCAAGGTTGGAACCAAGTTCCACAAAATTCTAAAAGCTCATCATATGAGTTTGTATTTTTATTTTGTTTTGTTTTTTCCCCTAGAGATTGTAGAATTGAAATTGATTGATCAAAGGAGTGACGTCACCAAGACTGTACTTAAGGAATCCCACTTGGATAGAATTTTCATAGGATGAACTATGAAGTAGTAAGAAAGCTGAGACAGGAAAATCATCTAGGAGTCTGTTTTGGGGATTAATACGGTACTACACCAGAGTTGTCATAGAGGTAGAGATGACAGCTGATTTGGCAGCTGATTATTCTGAGAATGTTTTGAAAGGTGGAAAAGTGTTGTAATTAGAAGGACAAACAGAAAGATGATGCTTGTCATGTAATGTTGAAGATTTTGTCACTGTGTCACCAGCTTGTCCAAAGGAAAATGGTACCCAAAGCAGATGATGAAAATATCTAGATTTAGTTTTGCAGTTATATCTTTTGTTTTCAGAGTTACATGAAATGACTGTCTTGAACTAGTTTCCTTAGGACCTGATTACCTCCAGATTTATGGAACACTGAGGTTCCAGATCGAAGGAACTGAGAAGTCACATCCTAGACTCCCTCAGGCTGCACCAGCTCATCAGCCCAAGACCCAAATAGACTTCTAGCTTTTTGTTGTCATGTCCAACTCTTCGTGACCCCACGGACCATAGCATGCCAGGCCTATCCTTCACTGTATTTGGAAGTCTTTCTAGCTTTACCCATCTTTATTATATTGGGCCATTAAAGCTGACAAGGAGGCTGGAACTACACACACACACACACACACACACACACACACACAGCTTTTGACTTGTCCAGTGAATTGAATTTGCTTCACACCTATCAAGCGCCTTCTTTTCTAACATATGATACAAATGGATGTAATTTATATGATTAAAAAACTATCATGCTTATCCTCACCTTTGACATGCTAAAGCCAAGAAGAAATTCCACAGTATTAATTTTTTTTTCAATATACTCATTGTCTAAAGTTGTTTGCTTTTCTCAAAAGAACTTCTTAAAGCCTCCATACAGTTTTTGGTCACTTATGGTATACAGGAAATTGGGACAGAAACCACATTCAAATTCATCTCATGAAATAAAATTCACACAGTACAGTAACCATGATAATTGTGATTTCACAGCAAATTAAGGAATTTTTTAATTGACTAAATAACATCTAAAAAAATAAACAAGAAATTACCTGAACAGCTAAGAAGGACATCCAATATGACATAAGAAGTCTACAGTACTTCTCAAAGACTGTTATTTTCACATTTTTGACAGAATGTTCAAATGTTCAAACGTTCAAACAAGGAATGACTGTTCAGTTAGAACTTTGCCTCAGGAGTTACTCTATATAACACTTGGTTTAGGAGTCCTCAGTTGTCTCCAAAACTTAATTTATTTGTAGCACCCTTTTGAAAACAAAGTATGCCTTCTTTTGAATCTTTTTCATTTCCTTTCATTATATTTACAAGCTTTTAAAAGTTAGAAGTTAATAAGTTCATTGAGAGTTTTTATTTATCTGACTTAAGAGTCCCAAGGCTTCCATTTCCCTGTAAGAAATCTGCAGGCTACACAGTTTCTAAATAGGCATTCATTTCTTGAATGCAGGTTGTACTCGTGATGGCACTGCTGAAAGTATTTTTTAAATTAATGAATAGCAACAAAAATCAAAATGAGGTGTCATAACCAAAGAATTCCTTACTGAGGTAGGCCTGCTTGTAATGTGGCTATGCATACAGCATGTTCTGCTGCTGGGACCTTCCTGAAAGCCTTTCAAGGAGAGTAGGAGCAATCAAAGCAGCTACCGTGTGCCAGGCACTATGCTAATTGCTAGAGATACAGATATGAAAAAGATAGTCCCAGGCTTCCAGGAATTTACAGTCTAATTTAGGAGAAAAGGAGTGGCCATGATGGACAAGTCCAAAAGAGTGCAGCCCAGTGGGAAGTGAAGAGGTAGCTAGCCTGGTTCCTCTTCCTGGCAGAAGTTGCACTCATGGCATAGCCTTTGAGCGCTGAGGATCATCTCCACATCACAATAAGATATCTAAGACTTGGATATCAAAAAAAAAATCATTTACCTTTGTCCTGAACTCTCCCCTCTTCTGAACTTTCTTATCTATATTATAGAGGGCAGCACCATCTTCTCAGACACCCAAGTGCAATCTAGGTGTCTTTCCTAAGTCCTCACTCCCACCCCAACCCCTAGCCCCAGCTCCATATCTAATCTGTTGCCGAGTCTTGTAAAGGAAAGAATAGTGGGTGAAAAAAAGACCAGAACTAGATGGTAAAAGTCCTTACATGTTAGAATCAGGATTTTTCATTATATACCATATATAATTGTTGCATTCTATACAATTACTTCTGCTCATTATTTAAAGCCCACTGTCTTTGGGATCCAGCTCACCTCTCCACACTTTTTTCATAATATTGCTTGTCATGCCCACCATTTTTTAGCCCAGCTGTTGTACTTGCTGTTCTCTGACTTCAGATTCTGCCTCGATCGCTATACACAATGTCCTACATGTCTAGATTACTCTCCCTCCTCTTGACCCTCTCTGAAAACCCTTAGCTTCCTTTGAGGCTCAGATCAGGTGCTGTCTCCTATAAGAGTCATTTCCTGACCCCCTACTTATTAGTTGTCTCTTCTCTGTCATATTATTTTGTATTTATTTCCCAGTTTAATGCTGTATTCCCTCTATAGAATGTAAGTCTTTGAGGGCAGAAACTTTTTGAACAAATTTTATCTTTTTATCTTTAGCACCTACCATAGTACCTTTCAGTAAAAGCTTGTTGTATTCAGTTACCCTATGGTCCAGTGGGGGTTTTTGAATGGGAAGGTACTTGGTCACATGGTTCATTGTCTGCTGTGTGATATAGGCTTTGAAGATGAGAAAGAAGGGACCATTAAGAAAATTATTAAAATACCGGAGGAGGGGTAATGAGAACCTGACCTAAAGTAGAGTGATGGCCGTATTTTTGGAACATATAGGGGCTGGGTGCAAGAGATATTAAAGAAGTACTAAAAAGAATTTAGTTGTCAGGTAAGAGGCAATTAGAGGAAGAATCAAAGATGAGGTTTCAAATCTGACAGACTACTGGGAGCATGATGGCAGCATCAGCAGAAGCAGAGAATTGGGATGCTCAAGAAGAAAATGATGTATTCAGTTTTGGACACACTGAGTTTACCATCTAAACATGCAAGTGAAGATGATGAAAAGCAGTTGAAAATGTGGGATTAGAGCTTAGGGAACTGTGCTGAATTATATAGATTTTTGGAATCATCTCTAAAGAATTGATCATTGGATCTATGGTTGTAGAAGACATTGCCAAGGGGCAGAGTGTAGAGACGGAAGAGAAAAATGCTCAGGACACAGCCTTAGAGGACAGTCCTTCCTAGTAGCTGGGAAGAAAATGATGGACCATAGGTGACTCACAAAGAATGGTCAGGCAGCTGAGGAGAACCATGAACATGCAGCATCATCAAGCCAAGGAAGAAAGACATGAACTAGAGTTTAGTGGGAGTGGAAGTTGACCCTGCTGGCCAAATGTGAGAAATATTGCCATGGTATAATGGCAACCAATTGGATTTGTGACATGAGGAGGAAGGGATAAGCCAATGATGACTCCAAGGTTTTGAGCCTAAGTGACCGAGAGGATATTGCTGTCAATGACAGAAATAGATGAGGAGAGGAGAGGAATAGTTATTAGAGGGAAGATAAAGGATTCAGTTTTAGACTAATTGCTGATGCAGTGTCCAGCTTGCACTCTGTAGCACACACTGAGAAATGAGTGGCAGAAGCTTTGGGAGCCATAGAGGTTGCAAATGTAGGTATGGGAGCCACATACATAAAAAGGGCAAGAACATGGAGGAAGAAGAGTTCCAAAGATGGAACTTCATGTAAAATGCATTAAAAGTTAAGAAACTTAAATGATGTCTAAAAGTTCTTCTGTCTGGAAAATTATATGATTAAGTGAAATTCTAGTTTTAATTTGTTTGAAAGAGTCTATAAAGTACAAACCAGGATTTTTCCAGTTAAACCCAGCTCATTAACAATAAGGAATTATATGTAGAACATTTTGTAGCTTATTTAGCATAATAGATATCTTTTCAAATCTACATATACAAGCACCAAAAGTAATACAATGTTCCAATAAAATCTACAACACAGTGTTCACAAGCAACTTTCTTAAATCTTAACCCTATTTTTAGAACTGGGAAATTTCTCACATTTTAAAAATTATTTTATTACTAAATGAGCAGAACTTGGGTTCTTCTACTTGAAGTATTGACTAATTATAGAATGGATACTGAACTAATATAGTCTTGGCAGAACAATTGTTTCTTTTCTTTTGAATTTCAGCAGTGTGTTTCTTTAAATAGTAAAGGTTCCTGAATGACTTTTGTGACCTGTGCCTTTGTCTGCTCTGGCTTTTACAGATTGTGAAAAAAACAAGTTTTGAGATAGAAGAAGAAATTCTTCCTTTCCTCTCTCCATTAATCTTCTGTTCATTGTTCTTTCCTTGATCTTGGATTGTATTGCCCACTACACAGTGAAGTGAATTCTGGAAAACATCCCTAAGATTACTAAGAATAGGAACGAATGAAACAACTGCATCCTGTACTGAAGTCTGAGGGATACAAACTAGTTGAGAGAGATCCATTGCAGAAAACCATTGGGGAAGCCCTGGGGACCATTTTATGCTGTGAAAGACATATGTGAGGACATAGATTTTCATACTGAAAATCATATTTTTATTGAAAGTAAAAGAAACATATTTATTAATACTGTTACAAATAAAATCACTCACTATGGTAGCAAGTTAGATAGCACACTGAAAAGATAATATGCAATATCTATGTAACAATTCTTTAATAAGTCTCAAAAGAATCTTGGAAGGAGTAACATGGAAATAATTGCAAGATTTAGTAATGACAATGTTCACCTACATCCTTTATGGAAAAATAAATATGTTTCTCTCACAGGATTTCTTTACATTTCCTTTTACCTCATTAAATTTGGACTACACTAAAAAAAATTAACTGGTGGCTACCCGCAAAACCAAGGCCAATTTTTTTTTTAACCTTAATGAAACTAATAAAATTTCCTTCCCACTACAACTACTGAAGTAAAGAAAATAAAATGAAATTAAAAAAACTACTTCTACATCTAAGTTGTTTGGAAGTAGCCATTAAAACAGTTTAGAAAAAGATCAGCACCCATTGGTTACCTAATTTAGTGATATTATAGACACTTAAAGTTGGTGGTTCAGTTATATTTAAACTTATTACCTAGGATCCTTTTCATAATTTGGGAACGTTATACATATAACATGCTTATAGTTGCTTCTGATTTTACAGAGTATGGAGGCTTTTTTTGGTTTTGTTAATTTTCGTTGTGCATTGTAGCAGGGTCAGGATTGAGGAGCTAGTAGATGGTAGTGTGGATAAAGTTCTGAGTCTGAGATTGAGGATCACTAATTTCTACAACTTCAGATCTGGCCTCAGACACTTCCTAGCTGTATGACCCTGAGCAAGTCACTTAACCCTGTTTGCTTCAGTTTCCTCATCTGTAAAGTGATCTGAAGAAGCAAAAGGCAAACCACTCCAGCATCTTTGCCAAGTGTTGTGGGTAACACATTAAATGACTGAGGAAAATAAAGGTTCAGTCTTCTGAGCATATCAGTTTATTAAGTAATCCATGCCAGTTGCCTAACAAATTGGGACCAGACCTCCTTAACTTAGAACTGGACCCCAGATACAGGAAGAGACAGACTTTTATACATTAAAAAGAATCAAATAAGGCTAATTAATTAAAAGGAAATAATACAGTATTAGGCAATCTGATTTCTGATTGGAGGAGACATTAGGGACTTTCTAAATTAGGAGGTACAATTCCCTGAATTCAGAAACAAAGGTGTCCCATTCTCCCCAAGTGTTTATCTTTAATCAAAGGGCCATGGCAACAGTAACTCCTTGACCATTATAGGGCCAGTTTTCAGATAAGACATAAGGATTGCTTGAGATGTACAATCTTGCAAAAACTCCTTGCATCAGTCTTTGAATGTGACTGTTTCTGGTCAGCATAACCTAGGTCCTTGGTTAAGGGTTTTCAAGCATCACGGAGAGGTAGTCCAGTTTCCCAGCCACATAAGGCTAGGTTCAAGCAATGCAGTAAGATTTTCTTCTGATTCCCACAGTTGAATAAATTTTCTTACAAGACAAAAATTGGACTAACCACCTAATTGAATAGAAATGGAACTAAGCTAGCCCCAAAACTAAGTCACAAGATAGAGTCAGTGTGGTTTACTCAGTTCTCACAATTAACCATTTACTTTCCTAATCCTTCTAATTTCCTTAGTTTTCCTTACAAGAAAATCCCAAATGCCATCACAAACATTCAGAAACAACTGCTCAACAACAGGGTCTAGAACTCATAATATTTTGATATTATCTTAAGTTTCAGAATATAAGAAAATGAAAGTATTTCCTAGATTTGTTCCAAGTATAAGTGTATTGAAAATAAATTGCTATAATTTCATTTTTTATGTAGTGTAGGCCATTTAAATGGAAATTTAAAGAAGTTTCAGTGAGAATTTCTGTGCCTTCAAATGTAGTACATAATTAGTAATATCACTGTGGGTAGAACATGAAATTATCTTATATTAACTGGGTTTCACTGGTTGAGGAGATGCTGTACAAGGAAGGATACTCTGCAGTCTCTATGGACTTTTAAAAATGGGAGGTAACTCCTGAATCCTGATCTATAGCTCTGAGCTCTGGACCCGCATTTTTCAACTACTACAAAACATGCTAATCTAGATATCTCACCAACCCATCAAAGACAGTGTATCTAACAAAACGTATTATCTTTCCTCCTCAAATATTCTTCTGATTTTGCTCTTTCTGCCAATGGTGCTGCCAGTCATTGTTTCCAGCTTGCTATCTGGTTGATCTTTCCCTCTCCATCACCTCTCTTACCCATTCAGCTCTCCAGTCTTATTGAATCCATTTTTTGTCCCTCTTCTTTCTCTCTTTTACAGACACTGGATAATAGATATACAACTAGAAGGTTGTGTTACTCCTTCGTTTTCAAGGGGACCATGACATCAGAGAAATGATGACATGACTTGCACTGGACTTTCTTTTGAGTGAGGGAGGGCTGTGCCAGGTCATAACCTCACTTTCTCCTCCTGAGCTTTCTGGGTCCAGTGACCAGATATTCATCAGGATGAACTGGGAGAAGGTACCTTAGAGACCATAAATCCAACTGAGAGATGGGAGTGCCTTGCTTGGGGTCACTCAGCTGAAAGGTTTCTAAAGTGGTGTTTGAACCCAGGTCTTCCCATGCCCTGCCACATGCTGCTTCCTTCCTTTGTACTATGGCAGTAGCTTCTTTATAGATCCTTATTCCTCCCTTCTTTCCTGGCATTCAAGCCACAGCCAGATTTATCTGAAATATGCAGTAGATCTGCTTATGTACCTACTTTGTTCCAAAATCTAGTGTCTCCTTATTGCTTACCAAGGAAAACCGAATATTCTTTCCTTGGCACTCTGGGCTGTCTGTATTCTGATGCCACCCTCCCATTCCAACCTTACCCTTTATAGAACCCCACCTCTGTATGCTCTACACTCCAGCTCAATGGGGCAACTTACTGTCCCTGATTTCACCATTTGCCTATATGTAGTATAGCCCTCCTCTCACTCTTCATCACTCTGGAGATGATAATAATGAACATCTAGCTCACAGGAGGATAGCTAGATGGTGCAGTGAAAAGAACAGTGGGCCAGGCATCACCTGAGTTCTCTCACCTCAGACGTGTACTAGTTGCCAGTCACTTAATCCTGTTTGCCTCACTTTCCTCATCTGTAAAATGAGCTGGTGAAGGAGATGGAAAACCACCGCAATATCTTTGCCAAGAAAACTCCAAATAGGATCACAGAGAGTCAGACCCAACTCAGATGGCTGAGCAAAAACAGCAACAGCTCAGCTCACAGGATTGTTATGAAGATAAAATGAAGTAATATGTGATGTTTGCAAGTCTATTATTATCATTATTATTGGAAGCCAGATAAACTCATTAAATGCAAGTCAAACTTTTGAGATAAGAATTTTGTGGCAACTGAGGAAATTTCAATTGTATTAATATTAGCAACATTTTAGAAAGGCCACCCAGAAGATAGAGATGAATTTCTGAGATTACCATTTAAGCACAATCAGTCTAGTTTTTCTCCTTAGGAAAATAGTTTATGTATCCATCCTTTAAAAAGACTGTAATTTAAATAAGATTACACCAAGGGCTACAGATTGTCCTCAGGCCATTCTAAGGTAATAAGCCACATGCACTCTGGAAACTGTCTTGTTTATGGAAAGTGTCTGATTAAGCACTGGCCTGATTGTATAGGCAGTATTGTATAATTAAAACCAGATCACCTATATTATGAAAATAATGAATGGCACATGACTTTTTATCAGTATTTGGAAATACATGAATCAATTAGTGTACTTCCACTTTGGTTAAAAATAAATCTAGCCATTTGAATGTAGAAAATGTGCTTTTAGAGTGGAGAAAAAGGTAGAATAAGCCAGATGTGGCTCTAAAAACAAATTTTAACAGCACTGCCAGGACATTTACATCCAAAAGAATGGTGTCACCTTCAAAGTAATCACCTTGTGAAGTGATATTCTTTTGATGATGTCACAGCTTTATAAAATAATGCCACTCTTTTATTTACATTCCAAGCATTCTTTTATAATATCCTCAATGGGAGTTGCATTTTTGTCCTTTGAGAGTTGACTTTTCAAAGCAACCAGAGGATTATTCAGAATCAGGTTCGACAAATAAGGAGGCTGAACCAGCTGGTTAATGCCATTGTAAGACAGCAACAAATCCTTATAATGAGAAGTACTCTAAAGTTGAAAAAAACATACACACACATACACATATATGCTCAACAGACGTACACATATGCATAGTTATGCTCATGTATTATATGTCTAGATTGGGTGTATGCATGTGCAGACACATACACATAATCTTCTTTGAGCCCCACATACCATTAGGTCAATAATGCAGGTAGTATGCTCCTCATTTGATAGAGGAATACACAGAATCTCATGTATTTTAAGTAATTTGCCCATCATTGGCCAGGAAATGTCAAAGATGCAGTTTGTATACATATCTTCATGGCTAAATGTTCATCATTCGGTACATCATGCCACGGTTCTACTTAGTTAATGTGATTGATTTTCTTGTGTTATTGTGAATTGTCTCCAAAGGCAATTCCAAAGATGTCTGAGTGAGAGCCATCATTGGAATAAATGTGGTAGAGTGGAAAGTACTCCGAGGAGTAGAGGGCATAAGTTGAAGTCCTTTCGGAACGGCAGGGTATTAGTGTCCTCCTCTATAAAATAAAGGGGTTGGATCTGATATCTCCTGAGAATCCTGCCAGTCCCACATTTCTGAATGATCCTGTGATCTTTAGTGAAAAGTGTCCAAATATGATATTTGAATGACATCTCTTATTTTATATGTATTAGTTTTGGTACGTTTGTTCATGTTCTGTTTCACTACTTTATAGGCAACTCACATATATTAATTAACTTTTAAGTCTAAAACAGCAAATTCAAAATTGCCAGTGTGGCAAAAGCATTCTTAGGGTCAATACAGTTATTATTATAAATAGCCAAGCTCAGTTAATGGCATTTGTGAATTTCCCACTGCCTTTGTTTCTTTTTTCCATTTCTGCTCTCCTTTCTTTCCACCTTTTTTCTGCTTATTACCACCTCCACGGAAGATTGGAGTGTCTTGATGTAAGAAGTTCAACGTTCTTTTCCCATTGTTTATTAATATCAACTCTGACCAGAATGATACCTAACTACCAGAACACCTAACTGTTTGAGTTTCATCTGTCAGGTTCTGAATACCTTTCAGTGTTCCTTCTAACATCCCAATCTGCTTTCATTCCAAGCCTTGGACCAATCCATGAATGTCTCCCTGGGTGTCTCTTAGGTAACATTTAGACCCATGGCTCGCTGGAGAGTATGTCTGCTGAACTCTTTGCTCTAGTTTACAGGTCCCAAATCGTTGTGTAAAATTCTGCCCTCCATTTCTCTATATCCACATTATGGGTTTTAAACTGCAGTATAGAACATTTGTACAGCTGCTGATGTTTCCTAGAGGTGGCCAGATGCCACTAGTTTATAATAATATTATTGGTACAAGGTCTTTTATTTCAGCCAAAATATTCCTGTAGGATAGAGAAGGACAAATGTGTAGAACTCAGTGCAGGATCATTAGGATTACACACAGAGCAGCACTATCCTTAAGAGAGCATATCACATTTCTAATTTGTCAGACACAAATTACATTTTTACAGTGCTGGTTTCCATAAAGCCCTTTTGCTTTCAAAAAAAAATTGAGTGCCGGTTATTCTTTCCTTTAATATTTTAATGCATGATTCCTTCTAATTCTTTTTCATTTTTAATCCAAGTTTCTAATACAATAGAAATTGTTTCCCTCGATAAAGGTCATGAAAGTGGGCATTTTTTGTTGTTTTGGTTTGGTTTTAGCTATTTGCAGGGCAGTTGTTAGAGAGCCAGCCTGAAGGCCTGGAACCCTTGGGTTCAAGTTCACCCTGTGACACATTCTGACTTTGTAACCCTGGGCAAGTCAGTTATTCAATCAGTATGGTAGGCACCTCCATAAGAAAAGAAATTGCAGAGTAGGTGATACCTGCATTGGGGGTGGGGTGGGGGGGTGGAGAGAAAGAGAAATTCCTCAACCAACGGTACCCTATACCAGTAAAATTACTCATCCATTACCTGTCCCTATATTCACTTATTAGGAAACAACCAAATCCAGTCATGTGGTTTAATCATTTGAACTCTGTGCTCACTCTGCTGGTCTAATTAGGCACTCCATTTCCTTTCATACCCACCTTATGATTCCATCAGAGGAAGCCAAATTTTCTGAATATGGTATGTTTTATTCATTTTTTTACAAATATTTATTGAACATATACTATGCACATGAGGCTATGCCAGGTGATTGAGGAATACTCCAGAGAAAAATAAGAGAAAGGCCATGTTCTTGTAGAGCTATAATAAGATTTTCTGCAGTTACCTAGAATTATCTTTCTAGAGTTCACTTTTTAACTGTGTTTTAATGGTGAAAGTAATGATAAGGCATTAAGATTCTCATTTGTCCTATTCTCTTCAAATGAATTTCTCCCTATCTTTTGTGTCAAACTGGGGCTTCTTAAGCATAGGGAGACTTTTTTTTCCTCTGCTTATCTGCGATTGTGAAAGATCCTAACAGTATAAATTCAAACACTTTAAAGCTGTATCTTCAACTATTGAACTTTCAGGCATTTCACAGAGTGCAAAGCATCTTTTAAAATATGGGGTAACAATTTTTTCCAGACTACTTAAGTCCATATCAAAGTTTTCAAGTAATTTCAGGTGTGTTGTTGGGATTTTTTGGGGGGCAAGGGTTATTTATTCAAATATATTCAGTAACAGAACTTTTTTTAAAGATTTCTTGTACATCCTTTCTTTTTTTTTTTTTAAACATACATATTGCTCCTTTTCCAGATTGTTGAATTGGCCTAGGGTTATATCTGTTCTTTTTGTCAAAAAGATATGTTTTCCCCTAACATCTTGCGGATACTATTTCTGGGGCCTAGTATGTTTACATGTAGCTAGCGTTATGTCTTTGTGAAAAATGCATTGGATCTGGCTGTTATTGGTACCAGCTTTATTTTCAATCTTTTGTTTCTTTTTCATATTTTAGCAAGATTTTTTTTCCTTTCCTAGAGATTCCTCTTGTTTTATTGGCAAACAGGAAAGAGCAGCCAAAGTACCTTTAAGATATTTAAAAAATACTCCTAAAGACTTCATAATTATTGGATTCTACAATAAATTCCTCCATACCCACAGATTGTTATGCCAAAATTATAATAAGTTGATGCAGTAATGTGGAGACCTTTGTGTACTGCCATCCACCCACTTCACAGGAGCTATTCATACAGGTGAGATTACCTTTGTCTTCATCCTCAGAAGATGAATGAATGAATACTCTAAGGACATTAAAAAACTTCAGTTAGGCCATACATTGTTTTGAAATGCAAATAGTGCTTGATCTATCATTGGGTAATGTCAGTTCAGATTTCATGTAGGGTCCTTGCTAGCTGTGTAACAATGGAAAAGTCTAATGAATCTCTAGGAAGATCAGATTCCTCCTCTGGAAAAAAGGGATAATAATGATTAAGTTATCTACCAGACTGGGCTATTGTGAGAAAAATTTGAAATGTGTATTAGAACTATTTACTTCCATAATACCAACTTGTAAATGTAAAAGTATCAGAGAAAAGTCTGTTTGCTCTTTCTTCAGTTAAGTAACTTTTCAGGTAACATGTATTGATGTCCTGCTATGTGTAGGACACAGTGTTACTTGCAGTGGGAAACAGGTAAGCATAGGCACAGTCTCTGCCCTGAAGAAGATGTGTATTGTATACAAGTATGACCTCCACTTTGAACTTGCTCCCTGCAACTGCCATTCACATTGGCATGGGACATTCCCTGGGGGCAGCTGACTACTCTTCTTTTTATGGTTATGGGGGTATCTCTAAGATATTAAAGATTTCTTAAACTGTTGCTCATGAGCCCCAATCTGATATGTTCTCTCTTGATTATCAGCTGGCCTGACTTAATTAGCTATTAGAAAGAGGGATTTATTAGTGTAATAATTGATAGAAAATTATGGGACACACTCTCCCACCAGTATATACCATATCCAGAGGAAAGTGGGCTCCAGCTTACAGAGAATTAGTAGCAAAGAAGTAACTCATGTCTCCTGGTTTAATGGGATTCTTTTTCTCCCTTTGTGGAGCCCTCATGAAGCTTTTCCAAAGTATAGTTGTCTGCTGTGCTCAGAGGATCACTGCCCTCATAGAATCCTGAAAGGTGCTTTTTCTCAGGCTATCTAATTTGTGTTCAGTGTGTCTCTAAACTCCTGATAGATACATGGGCCATGGGCCATCAATTACTACTCTTCCTGTAGCATTACTGTTGATACTGAGTCCAAATCTTTTATCCTATTGAATTTCACAAGATCATCTTCTGGTGAAAAGGGCAGGTAAGAAGAAGGACTCTCTCTGGTTACAGGTGCAAGATTCCGCCTCCTAAAGCAGTCCTTTGTCTGATACACAGGTGTGTCTAATAACTAATCCCAATATATTTTCTGTGTATTTCTATCAATCAGACATTGGATGAAAAGCACTTCATGCCTAATTATTTAAGAATTTGTTCACTTGTAGTTTATATCTTTGAAGACTGGTTGTTCAATAGAACAACCACATAGAACTAATAAATTTCAGAACTCATGCAGACCTATACTTTGATCCAGTCAAGAAGTGTGAGCCTTATGAGATGGGGTGGATCCCAACTCAGTGTAGCATAGACATACATATATGTTTGTGTATACATACATATATATATATATACACACACACACACACACACACACACGCATACATACACACATGCTACCTTGAGATAGAAACCTGGTTAACAGAATCTCTGAGTCAAAAGGTATGGACATTTTAGTCAACTTTATTTGCATAATTCCAAATTACTTTCCAAAAAGTGCTAATTCATGACTCTGTCAGTGTGCTTTTGCTCCCCAACCCCTCCAACATCGACTCTTTCCTTTTTTTGTCGTCTGCCCATTTTCAGGGTGATGTGAAACCTCAGGATTGCATTGATTTGTATCTCTCTTAGTATTAGTGACTTTTTAGCATTGCTTTATATGTCTTTTAATGGTTTGGAATTCTTTTGAAATTTTTATTCATATCCTTTTATCATTTATCTGTTGAGGAATGGCTTTTGGGTCTTTATACATACATACCTACTTATACACACATGTGCATGTGCATGTATGTGTGTGTGTGTATGTCAGCGAGCATTTATTAAGTATCTATTATGTCAGGAACTGTGTTAGGCCTTGTTCATACAAAGGCATTCTTTGGTCACCAAGGAACCAACATTCTTCTAGCGACAGTCACATATACATACATGGATACACGTACTCATACAAACTAGATGCAAGATAATTGGCAGGAGGAATCATGAGGGCATCAGAGCGCTTGATCAAGATAAGCCTCCTATATTAGGTAAAGTGAGTTGAATTTTAATGGGTGCTAGGATTTCTAAGCGCTAACGATGAGGAGGTCATACGTTCTAAGAATTATTTTGCATGTGGGGAACAGCAAACAGTCCAGTTTGGGTGGATGGGGGAAAATTTGGACAAGAGTGGCATTGTTTGGTTTTTGTTGTTTTATTTTGAAGAGTTTTGAGTTGATCAAAGTGTACTTAGGAATGTCACTTTGGCAGCTGTGTAGAGGACAAATTATAGAAGAAAGAGAACTTGAGAGAGAGGAAGAGACAGACAGACACACTAATTTAGGAAACTGGTGCAGTATTCCAGATGAGAGCTGATGAGTATTCACACTAGTTTAGCAGCCTGTGAATAGGGAGAAGACAGCTGTGAGAGTTATTGGGTAGAATCAGTTAGATTTGGCAATTGTTTAGTTATTATGGTTTATGGAAAAGAAAGAGCAGAAGATGAGATTGAGGTTCCAGTCTGGATGCCTTTAAGGTCAGTGGTACACAGGACAGAAATGGGAGAGTTTTTGGAGGGATAATTTGGTGAAAGAGAAGAGAGGGATTTTATTTTGAAGAGATTGACTTTCAGATGCCTACTGATTATCTGGTTGGAAATGTCTGATAGTCACTTATATAGGACTGGGACTCAGGAGAGACGTGGCTGAATATTTAGGTCTGGAAGTCATTCTATATAAATATGATAATTCAACCTGTGGAACCTGTTAGGATCATGAAAAAAGAAGAGAAAGTGATTTATTTTGGTTGAGACTAGAGAACACTTCATAAAGGAAGTTACAGTTGACCTGAACTTTGAATAATAGCATTTTGACAGAAATAAAAGCAGGGGCTGGGGTCTGGGGTTAGGGTTGTATAAGGGAGTAGGGAGAAGAGTAGGATCCCTCTCAGCAAAAGTACAAAAGTACAGCATGAGCAAAGGGATGTGCAGAGCATGCTCAAAACTGATAGTCTAGTGCAGGGGTTGTTAACCTTTTGGTGTGTCCTGAACCCCTTTGGCAGTTGGGTGAAGCCTATGGATGACTTTTGAGAATAAAATTTTTAAGTGCATAAAATAAAATACGTAGGATTACAAAAGAATCTAGTTATATTGAAAGCAGTTTTCAAAATATTTTTTTTTTATTTATTTATTTATTTATTTAGCTTTTTACATTCATTTTCACAAATTTTTGGGTTCCAAATTTTCTCCCCTTTTCTCCCCTCCCCCCACCCCACTACCCCAAGCAATCTAATTTTCCCTATCTCCAATCTGTCCTCTCTTCTGTCATCCCTCCCTTCCCTTGTCTCCATCTTCTCTTTTCTCCTGTAGGTCCAGATGACTTTCTATTCCTCATTAACTGTATGTCTTCTTTCCTAGTTGCAACAACAATACTAAACAATTGTTCCTAAAACTTTGAGTTCCAAATTCTCCCCATCCCTCCCTCCCCACCCATTCCCTTTGGTACGGCAGACAATTCATTATAGGCCATATCTGTGTAGCTTTGCAAATGACCTTCCTGATAGTCGTGTTGTGTAAGACTAACTGAATTGCCATCCCTCCTAACCTGCCCCTCATTGTTTCTCTTCTGTCCTTTGATCCTGTCCCTCCCCAAGTGTTGACTTTCAATTACTCCCTCCTCCCTTTGCCCTCCCTTCCATCATCCCCCCCCCAATATCTCCTTCTCCCCCGCTTTCTTATACTGTAAGATAGGTTTTCATACCAAAATGAGTGTGCATTTCACTCCTTCGTTTAGTCAAATGTGATGAGGGTAAACTTTTGTTTGTTTGTTTGTTTGTTTGTTTTTTTCCCTCAGCTCTCCTCTTTTTCCCTCCACTAAAAACATCTCCTACTTGCCTCTTATATGACATATAGTTACCCCCTTCCATTTCCCCCTCTTTCCTCTCACTACATTTCTCTCTCACCATTTACCTTAATTTCTTTTAAGGTATGGTCCCATCCTATTCAGTTCAATCTGTGTTCTCTGTCTCTGCATGTGAATGCATGTGTGTATGTGTGTGCATGCGTGTACATGTGTATGTGTGGTCCCACCAACCACCCAGATACTGAAAAGTTTTAAGAGTTAGAAATATTGTCCTTCCCTGTATGAATGCAAACAGTTCATTTCTGGTAAGTCCCTTAATACTTCTCCTTGCTGTTTACTTTTGCATGCTTCCTCTCATTCTTGTGTTTAAAAGTCAAATTTTCTTTTCAGCTCTGGTCTTTTCATTAAGAATGATTGAAAGTCCTCTGTTTCATTGAAAGACCATATTTTCCCTTGAAGTATTATACTCAGTTTAGCTGGGTAGGTGATTCTTGGTTTCAGTCCTAGTTCCTTTGCCTTCTGGAATATCCTATTCCATGCCCTTCGATCCCTTAATGTAGAAGCTGCTAGATCTTGGGTTATCCTGATTGTATTTCCACAGTACTGGAATTGTTTGTTTCTGGCTGCTTGCAAGATTTTTTCCTTGAGCTGGGAGTTCTGGAATTTGGCCACAATGTTCCTAGGAGTTTCTCTTTTTGGATCTCTTTCAGGTGGTGATCGATGGATTCTTTCAATACTTATTTTGCCCTCTGGTCCTAGAATGTCAGGGCAGTTTTCCTTGATAATTTCATGCAAGACGATGTCTAGGCTCTTTTTTTGATCATGGCTTTCAGGTAGTCCCATAATTTTTAAGTTGTCTCTCCTTGATCTATTTTCCAGGTCAGTTGTTTTTCCCATGAGATATTTCACATTCTCTTCCATTTTATCGTTCTTTTGGTTTTGTCTGGTGATTTCTTGGTTTCTCATAAAGTCATTAGACTCCATCTGTTCCATTCTAATTTTGAGAGAACTATTAAATTCAGTGAGCTTTTGAGCCTCTTTTTCCATTTGGCTCATTCTGCTTTTGAATGCATTCTTCTCCTCATTGGCTTTTTGAACCTCTTTTGCTAATTGAGTGAGCCTATTTTTCAAGGTGTTAATTTCCTCAGCATTTTTTTGGGACTCCTTTACCAAGATATTGACCTTTTTTTCATACTCTACTTGCATCTTTGTCATTTCTCTTCCCAGTTTTTCCTCCACCTGTCTAACCTGCTTTTCAAAATCCTTTTTAAGCTCTTCCAAGGCCTGAGCCCACCCAACACCCCCCTGGGGTGTCTGGGGTACTGAGGCCCCGCCCTCCACATCTTTCCCTGATGGGAAAAATACGTTGTCGTCCTCCCCATCAGATCCGAAGGTCGGGATCATTTGCATTTGTTGGAAAAAACTCTCTAAAGTCTTATTTTTCTTCCCCTTTCTAGGCATTTTCCCAGCCAGTTACTTGACTTCTGAGATTCCTTTCCACCTCCGCCTGGATCCGCCCAGCTAGTCCTTGGCCTCTGAGATTCAAATGCGCTTTCCCGCGGCAAGCTTTAGATCTGGCGCAGGGTGGGGGCAGGGCCGCCTCCTAAGTTGGGCCCTCAGGGGCTTTCTGAAGAGACTTTCAGGAACGGAGCGTGTGGGGGCGGGGTGGGGGGCCCCGCCTGCTGTGCTCAGCTCCCTTGGGGTTTTATTCAGAGGCGTTCAGCAGTAGAGCAGGGTGGGGGCAGGGCCGTCTCTCCTGCTCGGCTCCCTCAGGTTGGAAAGACCTTCAGTACTGAAGATCCTACCTGCTGCTGGGGGATTCCTGAGTCCCGGGCCGCTGCCGCCTCAGCCGCCCGCCCACGCCTCTGCCTCCGCCGCTTCCTGCCCCCGTCTCTGCCTCCGCCGCTTCCTGCCCCGTCTCTGCCGCCGCCGCTTCCTCCCGAGGGGGCCTGCTCCCCTCCCCTAGCGCAGGCTTCTTTTTAACTGACCTTTAGCTTCTGTGGGCAGAGGGACTTTCCCGGCTGCTGGAGATTCTCCCGGAGCTTTCCTCTTAGCAGTCTGCTCGGGTCAGCTTCTCTGGGTCGCGGCCAGGGGTGGGGGTGGGGTCCGCTTTCTAGGGTGCGATGGACCCCGGGGACGGCTCTCCAGGGTTCAGTGGAACGGAAATCTCTTCCCCTATGTTTGTGCACCCCCTGCAGAGATTCAGAATTTATGGGGATCTCCGTTTACCTCAATTCCATGGGTTGTGGGCTCGGAGCTCGTGAATGTGTGTGCTTCTACTCCGCCATCTTGGCTCCGCCCCCTTTTCAAAATATTTTTAAAGAAGTTTACAAGACCCTAGGTTAGGAATGCCTGGTCTAGTTTGAGTGAAGGATATATTATCCTTGGTAACAGTGACAGACAGGGCCAGAAAGGTAGGTTGGGTCATCGCATGGAAGTCCCATATTGAATTTCATATTAAGTAGTTTTAGTATTATTTCTAGCATTACATATTTCTAGAACTGGAAGAAATCTTAAAAATCGTTTGATAGCAACTCCATTCTAAATATGAGGGAACTTAGGCCCAGAAAGGTAAAGTGATCTGTCCAGTCAGTCATTTAGCTAGTAAATACCAAGTAATAATAGGTAATTTAAAACTTATTGACCATTTGTTTTTTCTGTCATATTAATTTATCAATATACATCCCTCTTCATTATGCAGTATTCCGTACCTCTAGTATCCCAGCTTTCTCTCCACAGAGAAGAGAAAAATGTGTTTCATCATCCATATTCCAAGACGAAGATTGTCACAGTAAACATTTATTAAGTACCTACTAAGTACTGCACTAAGCACTGGGGATAGATACAAAAAGAGGCAAAAGTTATTCTCTGCCCTCAAGAAGCTCAGAGTCTACCTACCATTTAGTGTTCTATTCATTTTCAGTTTTGTAATCTTTGTGTATATTATTTTCCTGGTTCTACTTACTTCTCTCTGCATTAATGCAGTCTTATTTTCCCATATTTCTCTGAATTCCCTATTTTCATGGTTTCTTGTGATGCAGTAATAGCATTATTGCATTTATATTAATATTACATTTACATATGTATTTATAATTTGTATTATATTGTAATACATTTATATAAAATATATATTAATATTTACACATAATATATCTTTATACTATAATATATAATAACATATTTCAGCAGGCATTCTTCAAGTGATGGACATCTACTTTATTTCCAGTTTTTTGTTGTCATGAAAAATGATGATATGAATATTATGATATATATGGGATAAGGTACAGACTTTTGAAAATTTTGACAATGAACCAAAAACTAAAAATCTCAGTACTGTTGAATAATGTCAAGAAGAGACAATAAGGTCAGAGTAAGGCATTTTTCTTTAAATAGTTGTCAGTCAGTCAGTAAACATTTGTTAAACATCAGACACTGTGCTAAGTGTTGAGAATACAATAGGGGAAAAATAAAGACAGACCATGATCTCAAGTTGCGTATAATCTAATGAGGAAAGCCCACACACAAAAAGGAAGCTGGAGGGGGAAAGGGAGGTGCTCATTATAGGGGCATGATGAAGTCCAAAGAAATGCAGGCAGATGGGAAATGAGGTAGGTGGCCTCTAAGTCTTCCTTAACTGAAAGATTTGAAAGGAACTCTCCACTCCATCCAACATTCAGAGGGGTTCTAGGAACAAAAGGTATTGATGAAGTTTGAGTAACAGGAGTTTAGAGATCTTGTGGAAAGATGAGGTCTTTGTGGCCATGATGAAATTCAGATGGAAATGTCTAAAGAGAAGTGAAGCCTGAATATATTTGAAAGTAGATAGAATTATTAAATTAGAAGCATTTATTCACATGTTGAACAAAATATCCTCCGCCCTCAAGGAGCTTACACACTAACGGGGAAAGAGTAGAAATAGCAATAAGAGAGTGATAGAAAGGGGAGATGGAAATCTGCACAGGTAACATGATAAATGGCGAAAAGATGCCCAAGATTGAAACATGGTCTGGGCTGTTCAGTTAGCTCATAGGATCATAGATCTGGGCTAGATAAGACCATAAAAATCACTGAATCCTACCCCCTTATTTTACTGATAAGGAAACCCTCATGGAAAGAGGTTCAGTGATTTGTTTGAAGCCACATAGCTGGCAAGTATTCGGCAGGATTTGAACTTGTGTCAAGCTAGCCTGTTCTGTACACAGCATTCTATAACTTTTATCTTTGTTTTTACAGAGGCTGTTCTCCATGCTTGGAATGCTCTCCCTCCTAACCTCCATATCCATTCCTTCAATGCTGAACTGAGGGCCTCTCCCTTGTTTTAAACCTGCCCTAATCTTTTCCCAGTTCTTAATGCCACCCCAAAAATTGCTTTGTATTTATTTCATCTGTGTTTTATTTATCTTACATGATACTTTTCCCAAGTAGGAAGCTCTTTGACAGTAGGAACTTTTTCATTTTTGTCTTTTTTTTATCTCTGGCATCTAGGGCAAAACCCAGAATATAGTAGATACATAATGTTTATCAATTATAATGAAATTTCATTTCTGAAATCAAAATGTACTTGAAAAACAGGGATAATGTTATATACTTTTGTACTGAACACCAATTTGACAACATAGAATGCATGTGGAACATTGCAAATGCTGTCAGACTTTATTGGTCTGTTGAGAAGTTTTGTTGAACTGTGTTCTTTTCGTTCTTATTCTTTGTTATAAGAAATGACTTGGTGAGGAGGTGAGGGAGTGGAGATACATACTTTCAGAAATGAAGTTTATATAAAACAATTATTCACAAAAATTATTTGCTTGGTATCTAATAAATGCTTAACAATTTTTTTGTTCATTCATTTAATTATATTTTGTACTAATACTTCCTTTTCAACATCACAAAACTCATATTTGTTTCTTCTGTCTTTAGTACCAAAGTTTCCGATAGCAAAGTGTGCTTTTAGAACAATCCTTTTCTTTAATGGCAGTATTACTAGATAGATAGATAGATAGATAGATAGATAGATAGATAGATAGATAGATAGATAGATAGATAGATAGATATTATATGAGTATGTATCCATAGATAGGTGGAGAGATATTCTTGTGTGTGAAATTCTGCCTTATTGTTTGGTTGTGTCATGTTTACTCATCTAATTTTAATATATAGTCCTTGTACCTCCAACTCTTTTTTTACCTCATAGCGTATAGGATGTAGACACATGCCTGCTAAGGAAATGCTGAATTGATTGATTTTAAAAGAAATAGTTTGGCACATCCTGACCTACTCTTGGAAGATTCAAACATCAGGCAGTGCACTCAAAGAGCTGATCATTTTGCATAAAATGGAGCTATGTAATGGCAAAAAGCCATTTAAGAAAACAAAGATTTTTTGCTGCATTTAATTTCTTCATCATTAAATCTTTGATTAAGAAGATAGGGGTACAGATGTGTGGGAGAACTTAGTGACAAACGACTATTAGCTGCTGCCAGCCAAAACTCAATGAGAAATGAAGAGAAACCATTGCTTAATAGGTGAGGTTAGTCAGATGGGAAATGGTTTGATGGTAATGTGTTACTGAAAAGGGTTTGAATCATAATTAAACTTAAATAACTAAGGAGCAGTGCAGCCTTGAAAAGATTGCTAAGTCTCTCTGGGCCTCGGTTTCCTTACCTGTAAAATGAGAGCGTTGGTCGGAATGATCTGTAAGGTCCCTTTTGATTGGAGCTGAGATGTATATTCTTTTCAAGGACCAAGTCAGTTTGTTTAGACAGAGGTATATCTGTGTATTTGTGACATTTGATTCCTCTTTTTTCCCTTAAACATTGCTTTTGTTTTGGTTTTGCATAAGTAACTATATTTCTTCAATGTCCCTACATATGACTGTTAACTAAGAATGTGAGACAATTGTACTTCTGTGCTACATGCCAATACATGTTTTAGTGTGTGTTTTCCTACCCCTGCACAAGGACTTATGTGTGACTTTATGGAAAATAACTTCACCATGAGTAGTAAAATGCTGGTTCTGACTCTCCACTTTGACAGCTATAAATATTCATGTCAATTTGTGGATTACATACTTTTTTTGCAATTAGACTAGGAATTACTAGATAAATTCATTTCCTGTTGACCTCTCTCTTAGTTCTAACTGTAGCTTTTCGTAAATATATATTATACACACACATATATATCGTATAATATACATTATACATGTATATTATGTATGTATGTGTATATATGTATTGAACTAGCCATCCTTGAATGCTATTTACTTGGTATCTACCTCCTAGGTATTGCTCTTTGTAACCACATAGCCGATGAGTAGACTTTGGTGCCAGCTGCGTGGATTTAGCTGTGTCTAAGCTTTGGGTGCCCTATCACATTACTACTCTTCACTGTTTGATTCTGGCTTGAGTCCCATAGCAATCCTTGCCAATAAGTATGGGATTCGTACAGAGATTTCTAGATGTGCTTGGCAGTCTATGCACAATTACCTCACACTGACAGCTGTATCTGATCTTCCGTCAGTTGTGTGTTTTCTGCAGTCTTGGCGCTGATTTTATTTTTGCCTTAGGGTATTCTAGTGCTGCCTAGAAGTGGTTAGAAATGGAGCTTTCAAATATTCTGGCCTCTTTCTTTAATTTGCACCTCGTTATTTTTTGTGACCAAAAAAAATGGGATTTTTGATGTTCACGTATATTGTATTTGTCCAATATAAAAAAAACTACTTCTTGTGCAAATACAGTAAATAAAAAAGGAAAGACTTTGAACCTATCACAAGAGAAAAACTGAAAATACACACTTAAAAGAAATACTTAAGGGAACTACTTTTTATTGAAGATATGAAATTGATAGGAATTTTTGTCTGAAAAGAAACTTCAAAAGCAATACAGAACAAGCTTTTGAAATTTCTCTTTATACATTTTAGTGATTTAATATACAAATTTGGACTAAGTTTCTTTGCACATGTTGATATTTTATAAATATGCTTACATAATATTTTATTGTAATATTCATAAGATCTTAAAGCTAGAATTGCAAAGGACCTTAGGTAGAGAAGATCTGGTCAAATCCTCTCATAAGGAAGTGACAACCCATAGAAGCTGCATGTTGGACTTGCTCAGGATTTGCCCAGTCACACAGAGAGTAAATGGCAGAACCACTGATTCAAACTCTACTCGCCCTGTGCTCCTCCTTGATATTCTCTCAGTTTCAGGACACCACTCTCTCCTGGTTCTCCAGCCCTTCTGCCCACTCCTCAGTCTTCTTTGCTGGACCCTCATCCAGATCATGCCCTTCAGCACACAGGGTTCTTTTCTCCCTAGATTCTACCTCACTCAGTGATCTCATTAACTCCCATAGATTTAGCTACCATGTTTGTGCTGGTGATTCTCAAATCTACCCATCCTTTCCTCACCTCTATGCTGACCTCCGTGGTCACATCTCCAAGTGTCTTTCAAACATTTAAAACTGAATGCCCAGGAGACATCTTAACTCAGCATGTCCAAAATGGAACTCATTATTTTTCCCCTTAAATCACATCCTGCCTTTCCTCTTCCTGTCTGGGGCAGTGTCGTCTTCCCAGTCCCTCGGGCTCACAACCTAGCAGTCTTCCTCACTTTCCCTCACCCCGCACTATCCAGTCTGTTGCGAAGGCCTATCAGTTTCACCTTTGCGACATCTCTCCGATATGCCTTTTTCTTTCCTCTGACACTGCCACCGCTCTGGGGCATGCCCTCATCACGTCACATCTGGACTATTGCAACAGCCTGCTTCACATTTCTCCCCATCCCATTCCATACTCTCTCCAGCCACCAAAGTGTTTTTCCTAAAACACAGACTTGACTCTGTCAACCCTCTACCTAATAAACTCCAATTGCTCTTTCTCACCTCCATGATCAAATATAAAATAAGCCCCCCCGCCGCCTGTCCAGTCTTCTTTTACCTTGCTCCCTTTCTCAGACTCTTTAAGCCAGTGACAGTGATCTCTTCTCTTTCCCACAATAAGATACTCCATCTCTCAGCTCCAAATATTTTCTCTGGCTTTCCTCCATGCCTGGAATGATGTCTTCTCCTCATCTCTGCTACTGATTTCCTTGACTTCTGTTAAATCCCAAGTAAAAACCTGTCTTCTACAGTAAGCCTTCCCCAAACACTCTTAATCCTAATGCCTTTCCTTTCTTATTGACTGTTTGTCCTGTATGTAACTTGCTTTGTATGTATTTATTTTTATTGTCTCCCCTATTAGATTGTAAGCACTTTGAGGACAAAGTCTGTCTTTTGCCTTTTCTTGTATCCTCAGCATTTAGTACACTGCCTGGCACATGGTGGCCACTTAATAAATGTTTATTGAGTATATGTGTGTGCATATGTGTTTATAGTATTAGTACTTTTGGTTTTTTACATTACTTTCATTTCCAAATGTATTGTTCTTCCAACTTTATCCAGAAAGTTATCGTTTACAAAAATAAAGTGGGGGAAATATTAAGCAAAATTAATAGTATATCACCTGAATCTAACAGGATCTATGTATAATGTTGTATATGTTTCAGTTTCCTGGTTTTAATTATACTGTTCATTTGCCTTCATAAGCCTTAGGGCAGGAGTTGAAACTCCTTGTGAACTTTCATACTATGGAGATCATTGAGCCACTAGGAAGCAGTAAGCTAAACCAAGTCTTCATAGCTAATCAGGTCTTTTGTAATCTTTTTCTAGGGTTGTATTTACATTTTTTAGATTGATATTCATTTATTCCTCTCTAGTTCTATTTTATTTTATCCTTTCCCTGTTAAAGTATTAAGATGATATATATTTTGTAAAATTTATTAATTTTGCAAGTTTGGTAGTGTATTTTCTTTCTCAGTTTTTGAGAATAATATCTATAATACAGATAGATAGTAATTATTCTTTAAAAGTTTGATAGAATTCTTCTAAAAATCATTTGGATAAGATAATTCTTTTATAGCTAGATCAGCTTCCTTTAGTGGGATTAAATTATGTAAAATCACTACTTACTAGTCTATAAATTTAAATATCCTATTTTTGTTTGTAACCCTCTCTTTTGAATTTTCAGTTTTGTTGGTACATAATTGTGGAGCAGCTTTGAGAATTCTTTTCACTTCTTCCATATTGTAATTTTACCTTCTTGCTGATTTGATATTTCTTCTTTCTTTTTGAGATTTTTAAAGATTTATCAATTTTATTAGATTTCTCAGAGAATTAGCTTGTAGTTATGTTTATCAATCTGACAATCTTTTTAGTTTCCAGTTTATCTATTTCTCCCTATTTGTCTAGATATGCTTTTTTTGTGATGATTTGAGATTCTTTTTTGTTGTGGTGGTTTTTAATTATATATTCACTTCATTATTTCTCTCTTGCTCTGTTTTGTTAATGTACATTTTGGGGGATGTTTTTTTTTCACTCTGAGTTGTATTAGCCTCTTTGTTGTCCTAAGTTGTCTTTGTGATCTGTAGTTCATTTTGAATTTTAGCATCCTTGCACTGCCTAAAGAACTGTGACATACTTTCATATTCATATTACTTTTTTCTGAAATTTTATATGTATTTGTATATATCTTCTAAAGACTAAATTGATTGGTTAGTCCCTTGTGTACATTTACCAGCTTCTTAAGACAATTTCTTTTCCTCTTCATCAGAAGGAAGAAATATTTCTTTTTATGCCTTTCTCTTGCATCTCAAGAATGAAATTTTTAAGAATTTTTTTTTTCCTTTTGGAGACTTTCCCCATAGAATTCTCATCCAGAGAACTCTTACTATACTTTCTCTGCACTTTTAAAAATGTGCTGTACTGAATCTAGGGTGCCTAACAAACTACTTGGCTTTCCTCTTTCTCCCTATCACATATTTTAAGATGGAGTAGTCACTTTCTCCCAAGGTTAATATTATTTCCATCCCAGCACTCATTTCTGCTTTTGGGTAACAATCAGATACAGTCACTCTTAAATCTTTTGAAGTATGACATCATCATTAAAACAAGACAAGAAATTACTAGCTGTTGTGCTTTTGACCCTCTGATTCACCCACTCTGTGTCTATTAGCATATGGACATGGGCTTCATTAAGGATTCCTTTCTTGAATTTTAGCTCTTGTGTGTTTCTGTGCATTAATACTTATTCTTCCTATATTATTGGAAGTTTCCATTTTGGTAGATTTGGGGTTTGGGGGGGAGGAGCTGGCATTATTACAAGCCCGTGTTAATTATACTTCTTCCATATCCTTACTATATGTAATCTAGCACACCAAGTTCCCACATTGTTTCTGTCCCCAAAATTTTATGTCTCCATCTGAATGTTGAGTCCATCACCTACTTCTCTGTCTGGATATGGGTAGCATAAGTCATCACCGGTCCTCTGGGATTGTGACTCATCGTTGTGTGGATCAGAATTCTCAAGTTTTTCTTTCCATTGTTATTGCCGTTCTCCCGTTTGTGCTCACTTCTCTGTATCAGCTCACACAGGTTTCCTTGGGATCTCTGATCTCTTTGATGGTATATTTCCTCTGTTAGTTCAGAACGACACCCACTGCACTGTCTTCTACACTTACACTGGTCTGTGTTCTCCGATATCTCCCATCTACAAAGGGTCTTTTCAGTGTGTTGATACTTTCCTCAAGGTCCTTTTTATCTTATTACTAGCACATCTGAGCTGTTCATCTTTCATCCCTCATTCTTGATTCATGAACAAAGACTTTTTCTTTTTAATGGTCTGTTTCCTGCATGATAACCCTTACATTATTCCTTGAGTAAAAGAATTGTGAAAGAATGAAGGAGCAAAGGAACAGAGGCATTTTTTAAGTGTTTTCTATGTGATAAACCCTGTGCTAAGCATTTTACAAATTTCTCATTTGAACCTCCTGTCATCCCTGGGAGCTAGATGCTATATATCTCCCCAAAACCTTGGGAAATTGACTGAAACTATCTTATGCACATACATATATATCATATGTGTATATGATGTCATATGCACATATATATATGTATATCACAAACATAAATAAAAACATACTTGCCTGTTTTTATGGCCACCTTTAGCTTTGGATCTTGATATTTTCTTTTTGTTTTGGCCATAAGATTTACACTTATTTGGTAAAGTTTATGAACTGTATTTAAATATAAAAGCAATCTGTGTTTACAGATTTGCTAGAAATTATTGTGGCTGATAAATTCGAACATCCCAAACTAAATAATATATATCTTGTAAAAATCGGTTTCAAAGCACTCAGTTCTTAGATTTTTTTCTTTTTTAGTTATATATCCAAAGGAAGAAATATAGGGCAGAAATTTTCTTGGTATGTACTTCTGAGAGCAAAACTTTCTCTGCACTATTAAATGAATCTGAAATTCCACTTTTTTTGACTTCACGATAGACAGATTACCATCTTCTCATTTACTGTTTCACAGATTTTCTTGGAAATTTATAACTAAAGATCAGATATGTCATTGAATAAACCATAATGCAAAGGTTATTAATCATTTTGATGTCCAATGCAATGTGGTAAAGCACATGGATTTGCTTCCACTTAACCATGTTGTATATGCAATAATACAGTACTATAGATCTCTTTAATTTTTGTGGTTATGCAGTCATTTTTAAGTCATGTCTCATTTGTCATGATTCCATTTGAATTTTTCATGGTAAAGATACTGGAGTGGTTTGCCATTTCCTTCTCCAGATCATTTTACAGCTATGGAAACTGAGGCAAACAAGGTTAAAGTGACTTGCCCAACTTCACACATCTAGGAAGTGTCTGAGGCCAGATTTAACTCAGGAAGATGTCTTCCTGACTTCAGATATGGTGTTCTTTCCACTGTGCCCCCTTCACAGTTTTAGAAAATAGGAATAGCTCAGCCTTTAGGGGACATTTAATAGTCCTATGTTTATCTCTTTTAAGAAGAGTTGGATTTGGGTGTTGTTATTAGATAATTTGGAAGTTCTTTTAGAAATAATTGTTTTCCTTTTTTTTAATCTTCCACACTATATTTATCTTACATCTCAAAAATTTATGCATTCTTTTTTATCCATGCTTCACATGAATAATTTATAAGTCTAAAAATGTAGAAAATATACTTTTAATGTAAGAGAAAACTAAAAGTGAGATTTTTAGTTTATAATTCTAGTTTGTAAATAACTTTTGCCAATGTCACAATAAAACTTTCAGTCCATGATAACAAGTTTTTGAGAAATGGAGTACTTTTTGTATTTTTTTAAATTTAATGCTGTGTGTTACACAAATTCAGATGCTTCTGAACAACATTGGTTTCCTATTTAGAACCAGTGTTAGTGGGGAGGGGGGAAAGTGTCCTGAACATACAGTTTGTTTATTTTTGAATTTATAATTTTAGTTTGTAAATACTTTTTTTTTTTTAGTATATTCTTCTAACTTGTAAGTTACATACAAGAATACTCATGGAGAGGAAACTATACAGAGTCAATAAGAAAAATTGTAGCCAAAAGGAGAAATTAATTCTTCCTTTTCATCCTTTCTTCCCCCATAGCCTTATTAGTATACTTCTGGGACATTCATCAAACACCTCCTATACTCCATTCATTAATAATATTTTTGTGGTCCTTCATTCATCTATCTAATCACCTGATGGCAAGCCTCCTAGTGATTAGTTGACTGCTGATCTGGTCCTCAAAAAAACTGTCAGGGTTCATTACTTGGGCCTTATTCTTAATCTTTTCAGTTTGCTTGGGAAGTGCCACGACTTTTGCTACATTTACATAGCCTAGCACTCAAGAATAAGAAAAGAAAAAAGAAAAAAAATGCTTCAGAGGAAGGGAACATTTATATCAGAACTAATTTGTTAATGGCATTTATTTTAAATATGTTAAAATAATAATGTGCATTTAGTAGGTTTTGAAATGTAAATTAATGATCTTTTACTTTGAAATTATAGTCACTATTTTTATCAAGTAATTACTGAAGAATTAATCATCCTCTCCCCAATACCTTTGAATACCTAAATCCTTTAGTGAGAGTATAATTAGGCCATTCTAACTCAGAACTGAGGCAACTGGATGGCTCAGTGAATAGAGTGCTGGGCCTGGACTCAGGAAGACTTGAGTTCAAATTTGGCTTTAGACACTTACTAGCTGTGTGACCTTGGACAAGTCATTTCATTTGCGTTTGCCTAGGAGGCAGATGGGTGGCTTCATGTATTGTTTTTGGTTAACAGTATGTAGAGAGCTGGCCCTAGAGTAAGGAAAACCTGATTTCTAATTTAGGTTTCCAAAACAGGATCAGAGAACAAAGAGGTCTCAAAGGTGAGGAATTTGGGGAATGTAAAACAGAAGTAGTTTCAAGTAGGCATCATGGATCTCACACCACAAAAATACCACCACTAACAAAAATGTGAGCTATTACTCTATAGTCAGAGCGTTTAGGTTGTTGGATCATTGTTTGTTTGCTTGTCAGAATACCACACTAACACAGTGTATTGTAACAGGAAATTCCATCAAAGGTTTTAAAAAATGTTTTAAAGGTAATTTTACCTCTTGTCTAGTGTTAATATTAAGTCTCTGAAGAGTTATTTGGATTTTTACCCTGAGTATGCTGTTGAACAATGAAATACTGACAAAAAAGTAGGCAGACTAATCACCATGAACAATAAAATAGTCTGATTTTCAGAAATATAACTGTATTCTCTGCAATTGAACCATCTTAGTAGTTTCCAAATGAACCTGCTTGTATTGCAAGTATTGTACTATTGTGATTGCTGTATGATAGGGAAAGATTAATAAAAGAATCACTGTCAGAATTCATTGCAACACACTGGAACTATGGCTTGTTTAAATTTTGAGAGAAATTGCTTTGGTAGAATGGAAGACAGTGGAGAATTTAAAGCCTATGTGGAATGTGGTAGAATTCCTTTCTTTTTTTAAGTTTCCAGAGCAGATGGAAGCATTACAAAAAAGAATTCTTTTGAACTTTATAATGCTCCTGGTAATTTTTATACACTATTACCACTTGTTCTTTTAAGCCCCAGAGGGAACAACTAGGAACAATGAGTTGAAGTTTGTGGGGCCTACTTCAGCCCCTGCTGTCCCTTTGTTCTCTAACCCTCTTCTGTAAACTTGTAAATATAGAAATTTCCATGTCCCGTGGTATTTGGGAGCCTTACTGACTAATCCCTGATGGAAGGGAAAACTTTGTAATAATTATAGTTACATAAAAGTAAAATTAACTGTTTCAAGAAAAGTCATAGAACCAAAGGTGTAGAGCTGGAAGAAACAGTAGAGTTCGTCTCATCCAACCCTATGCATTTTTTAGATGAGGTCTCAATATGTTAAATGATTTACCAAGGTTTTATAAAGTAGTAATGACAGAGCTTGAATTCTAACCGTGGTCCTCTTGAGTCCAAATACAGGATGATATTACCCCTCTTTAGAAGCCTACAAGTAGAAGGTTGGTATATAGAATGTCTTGTCAATGATACTGTCATGGGAATCATGTGGGATTGGCTAGCTGTCTCTAGAGTACCCTTTCAATTCAGATACTATGATTGTACTACTATGACTACTGCGGATAATGAAAATGAAAATTATAGTAACAGTTCACATTTTTGTATAATTTTGATATTTATTAAAGACCCCAAAATGACCTCGTGAAGTCCATTGTATAATTGCTTTGAGTTAACCATTATATAAATGATGTACTATCAGATGCTAATTCAATTCAACAAACATTTATCGAGCACCTGCTTTGTGCTTTGTGTAGATCAACTGTAAAATTAGTCATTAGGGAAGATAGAGTGTTTAGAAAAGACATGCTCCATGTCCTCACTGACCTTAAATTCTTGAAGGAGAATATTACTCATTCCCTTCTAACCATAATGACTTAGAGAAACATGAGTGTCTTAGAGATAGGAAATTGACTACGTCGTGAAATCCAAGGGAAAAATGATCATTCCTAGTAAAGAGGACCAAAAACTTAAGGAATAGAAAATTGAGGAAACTTGTAAATTAGACATTAAATGGCACTTGCTTTTTAATAAACGAATGAGTGAGGGAATGGATAAATGAATGGGAAAAAACACCATGTATCAAGTGCTTACTGTATGCTAGACACTGAGAAAGTATTTAACGATCTAAAACTTCACCTGGAAATGAAGATTGATTATTTTAAACAACAATTATTTTTCTCATGATTCTAGATACCTAAATGTGATCAAATGCCACTAACATTCTTACAGATGTAGAATGTTTTGAGCATTAGTGAAATTATAGATAGAAATAAAGAATTCTTAACTTTTTTTCTGTGTATCATGGATCCCTCAGACAATCTGGTGAATCCTCTGGACCCCCTCTGAGAATTATGCTTTTAAATAGTTGAAGGAAATGCTAAATTTCAGTGAGATCAAGCTTTCTTAACCTTTTTTGTTTCCTGGAACTCTTTGGTTGTACAGTAAAATCTGTGGACTCCTTTTCAGAATAATGTTTTTAAAAGCATAAAATAAAATACATAGAATTATAAAGTTAATCAATTATATTGAAAAACCAAGTTTACTGTGACTAGGTTAATGAAGACAAAACTTCTACAGATAACTCCAAGTCTTCTTACAGTCAGTCAGCAAGCATTTATTAACTGCTCATTGTATAATTAAAAGGTCAATATAGAAACTTTGAACATTGAGAATGTAATGTAATTTTAGTAATTTAGCCATAAAATAGATCTACTATATGAAACACTGAATGTTGATTTGGGTTGTTGCTTAATCATCATTAATACATTTGAACCAAATGGAAATCGTAGTTTGGAGACTTTGCAACATGAAGAAATAAACATCTTTGCAGCTGGTCTTTTCTGGAAAGCAAATGTAATGGCTAAAAATAAAGTAGTTTGCAACACTGAGTGAAAATTGTTCGATGATGGATTGCCAAATATGCTATTTGTAGTAATTTATGTCAGAAAATTAGAACAGCAATAAGTTTTCTATGTTAGATATCAATGATATATATTTAAGGCACATATTAAAATACTTATTCACGAACTGTTTACCAGCATCATCATCATCGTTACTAATTATTATTATGTTTGCAAATCACTGATTGCTTGCTGCTTTTAGTCTCACCGTATATGAAGATTTTTTTCTGTACTAAATTGTCCTTGCTAAATCTTGGAGAAATAGTTTTGGCAAATGGGTTGGTTGCTTTCAGACCTGGAGCTTAAACACAAAACAGCTGTTGTTGAGCAAATACCGTTTTCATAACACTAATATGCTTTCAGTTAATGGACTGGAATGAACTGTTAAACATCACTGCTACCATGTTTAACTACTGTTTGTCTTTCTCAATAGATGATTTACATTAAGCAAAAGAGGAAGAATTTTAGTTAAGTAATCTATATCGTTGTTCTTCGTCTGTAGATTACACTCTGGAAATGTGGGGGTTTCCTATGTGCCAGTATTTAAAGGAAGAGGGCTGGTGCTGTGGTCGAAATGCCAGAATGTCAGCATGCTTGGTATGGTTTTATTTCCCCCCCCTTTACTGAGAGCTTTATCCAGAGGTTACAGAATTCATTGTCCTTGGTTTATTGTGCTAAAGTCATGACTCATATCCCAGATTCTATATAACATTATCATTAAATGTTGTTTTGCATCATAACTTATGATAAAAATTGATTAGCCTTCCAACTTTACACATTGAACATATGATGTTATGGTTATCCTTTGTGATTAAATCTAGATGACAGTATTTTTAATTTTCTGTAGAAGATCTTGAGTGTCAAGACTCAGTCACCAGATTAATTTACACCATTCTTTTATCAGCAGTTGTAAGATTTCTAAGATTTTTTTTTAAACTGAATCCACATTAAGGTTGTGAATATGTGTGTGTGAGGAGAGAGAGAGAAGGGAAGGATGGAAGTGGAGGAGGGGGACAGAAAGAGAGAGAGAGAGAGAGAAACCACTGTCAAAATACTTTAAAAAGTCACATATTTACGTTAGAGTATAATGTGCCAAATTCAACCAAGATTAGTAATTCAGTACCTACAAATTAGTCAAAAAACATGTATTGTTCCCTATTTATACTTACAGTGGATATTACAAAGAATGTATGAAATTAATATTTCTTCAGAAAGGGGAGGAAATGGTGAGGATAACTGCTATTCTGACCATGATTCTGAGTAATAGGGAAAAACTGGTTACTCAAATGGAAATGACAGAAACTTCAGCAGAAACTTTCTGCCCCATCTTAGAATTCATAATAAATAGGAGGAAAATTATGCATAGTCTAACATGAATGCTAAATTTTGTTAGATTATATTTGAAAGCACGTGGTGAAAGGCTAGTTAGGATTCCATAGTCCAAAGTCTAGTAGCTCTTAACAGTACTAAATTAGTGTGAATCACTAGGTACAGAGGAACTGCATCCCAAGATACTGATAGAACTATCAGATGTGATAACTGAGCTGATCTTTTTTTTAAAAAAAAAAGTGAATTGGAAATGAACACATATTCCTATTTTTCCAAAAAGGATAGAGTTTTTGAGCCATAGACTGTTAAGTGACTTAGATTCCTAACCAAATTCTAACACATACTACCAAAGTGATGGTTTGTAGACATTTACAAAGGGATCTGGTGATCGCTAATAGCTAGGATGGCTTCATCAGGAACAGGTCACGTTTTTGATAAAGTTATAATAGGGAGAGAATACCCTAGCTATAGACAAGCCAGGTTTTCTTTTTTAAAATTTATTGTTGCCTTTTGTTTTTACTTCACTATCATTTTCCTTTAACATCTCTCCCTCTTTTCAGTTGAACATTCCCTTATAATAAAGGAAAACCTTTCAGCAAAATGACCAGATACCATAGCCAAGTCTGAGAGCATCTGTCATCTTCTCTCCCGAGAGGAGAGAAATGTGTTTTATCATCAGATGTTCAAGTCCACAATTGGCCATTATGGTTAATTTGAATTTAATTTTGGTTGCCTTTTAGGGTTATTTCCATCTCATTATTATAGTCAGTGCTTGCATAACACTTTTTATTACATTGCTGCTGCAGCATGTCATACTTGGAGCACTCAGTAGGATAAGCAGCCCAAAGTGGTTCATACCCTGACTTCCGTTTGCTTCTCAGTCTGTCAACATATTCTGTCTAGGGTGTAGGGCGTATTCAAGTTGCATAATAGATGGTGCTATCCTTGAGCCAACAACCCAGTGCATGTGTGGGTAGCTAATAGTCTCTTTTCTCCCAGTTTCCTTTTCATTACACTGTGATCTGAATAGCTAGGGGTCCCAAATATACATTTTTCCCTTTATTCCCTCATAAATACATGAATATGAAAGCCTTCCTAAGGACTGAAATATCCCCATTGGCCACCAGAGGGTACTCAGTGTGCATATTCTCAAGCTTCTTCACTATCAAGCCTCCATTTCAGCGGTAGCTCCAAGTAATGCAAATGCACATTGATTGGGTTCAGAGATACCTAGGGAATAAAATTAAATTTCACTCCTTGAAATTTCAAAATTCTTAGCTCTAGAACAGCAGTTTGTAAATTTTGTTTTAATATTTTGATAACTGTGTATCCTAAGTCTGGCCTGACAACCTACATACAGGAAGCCAACAATATGTGACATGAGTGGGTATCATTTTATAGATGGTCACCTGACTCTCTCATCAGACTAAACTGAAAACTTGAACGCTTCACTGACTTTTTCATCCAGAGTCAAACAAACACCTTTTTCCGGCATGCAGTTTTCTTTTTTCCTGTCTAGTGTGATGTGAAATTCATATCAGATTTAGAGTCAGAGGACCTGGGTTTAACTGCCAGTTCTGTCCATTACTAGTGGTATGACCTTACGTAAGTCACTTAAATTCTCTGGACACAATTTTCTTAGCTATAAAATGATATAATAGAATTTGATGGGCTCTAAAGGATTTTCCAGCTCTTTTTATATATGATACTGTATTTGTGATCACTAACCTTTTCTGGTCATTGAATTTTTGTTGTTGTCATTTCGGTTGTGTCTGACTCATTGATACACATTTGGGATTTTCTTAGCAAAGATATTGGAGTGGTTTGCCATTCCTCCAGCTTTTTACATGTGAGGAAACTGAGGCAAATGGGATTTAGTGACTTGCCCAGGATCACACAGGTACTGAGTATCCTGAGACCAGATTTAAACTTAGGACGATGATTCTTCCTGACTCCAGTCCTTTTCCATCACTCTGTCTACTGCACCACCTAGTTGCCCCACAAGGTCACTGAATAGGGTTATTTATTTAGTTCTTTCAAGAACCTTGAATAGTTTGCACATATGGATGGGAGACACCTTGTTGAACATGAACATGTAAGCCAGTTTTTCAAAATCAACAGTAAGCACAGTGAGGTATTTTATTCTCTGCATCTTTTCATTTCTTGTGAAATGATTAAGATGTTGTTCATCTTTACCATAATAAAGTTCTCTTCCCTTAGTTTAGACACATGGTTTTGACTAGAGCACCAGCACAGCCAATATGGAGGCAATGAAGCTGCACCCAGATATATTAATGCAATAAAATGATACTTCAGTAAGTATCCTTAGTTGATATCTATCCTTTCCATGCCATGGCCAAGTAAATTTCTTTTTGTTAACTGGTAGCTTGTCTATAAGTGTGTCATCTCATCACAAATCCTGAACCACTAGACCAGCCTAAGTCCAGCCCAACCTACTAAAAGCCAATAGTATGTGACATGGCCAGCCACCTAAAATGTTAATGTATGCTTATGTTGCATTGAGAAGCAGAATTTACAATGAAATAGGTGATGTTTTATTGGACTTGTCCAATCAGATCTTGAGGATTGTGTTCATTTCTGGGGGGTATATTTTACAAAAGACATTGAACAGTTGGAGTGTTTTCAAGGCAGCTACATCAAGGATGGTGAGGGCATTGAAGACTGTACCATGTTAGGATTAGTTGAAAGATCTGAGTACGTTTCACCTGGAGATATATGAGAGTTGTCCTCAAGTATATGAAAGGCTGTCATGTAGAAAGGGGACTTGATTCGTTCTGTTTGGTCCCAGGAATGAGTGCCAATATACTAAAGTTAGGGGGAGACAGGATTTTGCTTACATAAGGAAAAGCTTCCTAATAATGAGAGCTTTCCAAAAGTTGAACAGACTTTGTTAGGAGGTATTGGATTTATGGTCGGTGAAATTCTCCTTAAATACTTACATGCTTGGGAATCGACTACTATTTGAGCCAGCCCATTCAATTTATGGATGTCTTCCCTGACATCAGGCATTTCACTGCTTCCACACGTTGCTTCCAGTTCTGCCCTGTGGGGCCAGATGGAACAAGTCTGATCCTTTTTCTCCATGATAGCCCTTCAGATACTTGAAGACAATGTCCCACCCCCACCTTGTCCTGAATCTTCTTTTCTCTAACTGAAATATCTCTAAACTGTTCAGCCTGTCTTCATACAACAATGAATAAAAGCCTTCACCACCTGTGTTTCCCTCCTCTGAACATCTTCTGTCTTATCATCGTTCATCCAAAACTGATTCTCAGAACTGAACATAATGTTCTAAATTTATCTGACTGGAGCAGGGCACAGTGGGACTCTTGCTTCCTTGTTGGTGGGACGAGTGCCTCTCTTAATGCAGCCCAAGGTCATGCTAAGTTGTTTTTGTTTTGTCTTATTTTGGCTTCCATATCACACTGGTGACTTAAGGAACTCACAGTCTAATATGATGCTCAGATCTTTTTCAAACAAACCGCTATCTCACCATCCTACCCACCTCCCCTGTCCTATTCTGTTCTTATGAATTTGCTTTCTTGAACCTAAGTGTAACACAATTTGTCGTTTCTGAATGCTATCTTTTTAGATTCAGCTCAGCTCCAATGCTCTACTCTGTCCCTATCAGTACATTTATCCAACCTCTAATAACAAAATGAACACCCCAAGGCCCAGCCCAAGGCACTCCTGGAAACCCCTTCCTCCATGTCTCTCCATCTTTTCCTAAATAATAGTGTGAACCTCTTTATCAATTCCTTTGCAAAAAACAGGTGTATAACATATCCATAGAATCCCCAGGTCTATAATTTTAGTAACCCCATTCAACAGGAAAATCAAGTTAGCCTGACATGACTTCTTCTTTGTAATCAGTGTTATGTTTTTACAGTAGAGACATTTCCTTCCAAATGTTCATACAGATTATTTGGGCCCAATATGGAGTAGTACCTTCTGAGCTTGTATTGGTTTCATCGGACACAATGTACATTGTGATGGCGCTTAGGTCCTCTTTGATTACAAGGACAACAATGAACAAACAAATGAACCATCTTTTCCAGTTGTTACCTAACCATCTTTTTTAATAGTCTACTTTTTTAATAATCTACTAAATCCAGTAGCATATAGCTAACAGAATTTCTTCTTTTTCCTGTTTTGAAAACTGGAATATTTTCCCTTCACCTATGGTACCTCCTTTTTTTTTCAGTACCCAAGTATATAGTTCCTCTGGTCCAGATGATGTAATTTCCTCAAGTACAAGTATAGTACTTATTTTCATTATGAGGAAGTTACAGTCAGCTTTTTAGAACTAAATTCTACAGGTGAATTTGCAAAGCCCTTGTGGAATTCGAGGCATATCCCCACGAATATCAGTCTCTCATGCCTTTGTTATTTCAATCAAATGAACCTGGCCATTTTTTAATTATCCAAGAAACACCTGAGAAAATGAAACTGACTTTACTATTTTTGTTTGTTGCCTTTTTCTCCAAATTATATTTTTTATGGTCAATGATTTTTTAAAATAAAAAAAGACCTATCTGTATGCATTGTCAGATTGATTGTTCGCATTGAGTCCTAAGTAGAAATTGAATATTAATAAAATTATTCAGTCAAGTCAAAATAACTTTAAACTTGATGAGACTATAAACAAAATCCTGCTTAATTATAAATTATAAAAGGAACATCTGATATTTTCCTCATTATGGCTCCCTGTTTTTAGGCACAAAATGTTTCTCATGAATACAATGTATACACCTTTCTTTTTTTTTATTTCACTGCCTATAATTGCATATTGAAATTCCTTTTATAATTTCTAAAAATAAACAAATCAGCCCTGCAGCCTAAAACTACTCTATATACAATACTCAGGCATTCTTGAAATAAAGCAACTGATAAGAGTCTGTCTGTAACCCTTTTATTTAGGTGGTAAGCCAAAACTAAGAAAACCTTGAACATTAGCTATTATCCTGATCATCAAAATTGAAAACAAAGGAGCCAATTCTGGGTACTCTTTAATTTCATTTAACAAATGTTAAATGAGAGTTTAGTTCTCTCTTCAGAAGTACTCTTTTTACAGTGAGAACCTATTGCCTTCCCTGGTCTGTTCTGACTGCTTGGGCATTCCTGGCTTCCTTGACAGCTCTTTTGACTTCCTGCGCATTTGGGAACAGCTCTGTGACACTCAAAGAACTTCATATCATTCTCTTGCCTCCTGATCCAACCTCTGGAGAAATTTTTGACTTTGTTACCATGTAAAGACAGAGGTTCTGGCCTTCTGTCATACATTACCGAATATATTAGTTCACTTTCTAACCTCCTTAATATTTTTCAGTCATCTAACTTGATCAGTGAGATCCCCTAAGTTGTGATCATTGAATAAAGGTTTCCTACGGTGCATGGTATGTGGGCAAGATTCATATGGACTCTTGTTATTTGATAACAGAAAAAACACTAGTGTGACCACATTAACAAAATGAGAATTAATACATTAAGAAAATGAAAAGGAGAGAGAAGGTGATATCCCAATTAGACCATCACAAAGGGTCAGAGGACTTGTGGAGAGTGAGAAGTGGGGGCATACTAAGTTGTTATGCTGACCAGACTTCAAAAGTATTTTTCTTTTAAATAGAAATGCACTGGCCAGTGCCAAAAGTACAAAAGCCTGGATTTTGATTCACCATCAATACTTATGCTTTTGGAGATTGTGACTCTTTTATTACCAGAATCAGTGCTAACTGCAATATTGTCTAACCCACATCTTTTCCACATGATGAACCTGATAGGCTTTGTTACAGTTGGAGAAAACCCATAACATTTCATTGGATCACCCATTCTAGAAGCTCTGAAAGAAAAGGAAATAAGGTCAATTTGTCACAACCTGTTAACGAATTTATGTCAGCTTCTTTGAGATCATCAGTTTACTTTTCTCTGTATTCACTCGCCATCCTTATTATTTTAGAGTTTTATTCACTGCCTTATAATTGCAGACTCTCTTCTCTTCCAGTTTATTGAAAATTAGGGCATTTGCCCTTACACCAATCCTAAAGGACCACTCCCATTCTCCATACTCCAGAGATCAGTGAAAGCAACTCACCAGTTGAATCTGCCAGTTCTTTCCATATCTTTGGATGGAGTTCATCTGAATCTGCCTGTTAACTTGTACTCATAAAGGGCAGCAAGGTCCTCTCTCCTTGGGTTTTTGACTCCCCATCAGCTCATTTTACGCTGTTCTTCCCTGTCCAAAGATTTGTTTTGGTTGGCAGAGAAAACAGAAGCAAAATCAAAGTGGACGAGTTCTACTTTCTGTCTCATCCTTTTTCATTATCAGTGCATTGCAGTCATTCTACCCATTCTTTGGTCTTCCTGTTATCCTCAAATAGAGTTTTTAAAAGCCTTCTTTTGTCATTGTTAGCAGTCCTTGCCAAACTTAGCTCCTTCTGAACTTTTATGTTTATGTCAGTCATCTCTTTCCAGCAAGAGTTTGACTCTCCACCCTGTAACTTTATTGCAGAAGGGTCTAATCACATCACTCCCTGGCAAAACCATCTGACTTAATACAGGCTTGATTCAGTTCCCTTTTATCCAGGTATCTTCTAACTACTACTACAAAGCTTCATCAGAACCACTAAGTCAAAGATTTCCACCAAGACAATTTGCCTTGTTTGAGATGAACCTAACCTCCCTATAGTAAGCATTTTTAAGTACCAACTCTATGCATAGCATTGTAAGTATCAAATACTAGTTTCAAATACCCTATATGGCTATCCAATTCTAAATGCATTCCCTAGAGACTGTTTGTGAAATCCTCTTACATAATAAACCTTGTTTTTGCTCTGAGTCCAAAAATTAGAAGAGCATTCCTTTCTTAAAAAATCATTGGATCATAGACTTATAGATAGAAGAAATATTAGAGCCCAATAAGTCTAACTCCCATCCCCCATTTTAAAGATGAAATCAGACACTTAAAATTGTCTCACCATGATGTAGTTTGGGAATTAGATGGAAAGGGGTGGAAGAATAATCAAGCAGGATAAAGTTAATTGGTATATAAAACTCCCACATTCCCACCCTTCACTCACGCCCTGGCTTGTCTGTGTACCCCAGTATTTCCTGATGTAAGGAGAAGGAGCAGAAGAACTTCAAGATTAACCCTTCGTTCCTGCTTTAAAACAAACAAAAAAAAACCCACTTGTTTCAACCAAACCCATTTTTCTTCTCCCTCTCTCTATAACGGTAAAAGCACTATCAGCTTGGCTAACTCATTTGAATTTTAATAGAGCTTTCTGAAAATGAAATAAATGCTCCTTTTGTACCACAAAAATTAGTGTGTTCTGGAGCTAACTGCCACCGGAGGATAACGTTGTGCCTGAAAAGACTTGAAGTCCTGTGATGCTGTGCCTTTTGCCTTTAACAGTGTAGGAACAGCGGAGTTATTTTTACTGGAGAGTAATAAATTGTTTTGTTATATAAATGAAATCAGACTGCTCTAACTGCTAAAATGAGCAAAACATTCAGACCACCTAGTCCACAACCAGACCATAGTTAATGTCAATTCAAGGTAACATATCAGATTCCATTAATGAAAATTTAAGGTATCAAATCCATTGCCCTTTTTTATTAGTTACATCATAATGAAATATATTCTGTCATGTTCACTTAGAGAAGAAGGTAAATGTTGACTGATTTTCTGGCCAGCTCAAATTACTGTCAGAATTGGTCAAGCCCTTCTAAAAATGCTGAAGTTTCATTTGCACTTCACAATGAAGTCTTAATATGAAGAACTTAGAGGGAGTTCAGAGAAGAGTCAAAGATGATTCAAAAAGCTGGAAGTAAAACCTTTGAGAAGTGTGTCAAACAATTGAGGTTATTCAATTAAGGGGCAGTAGTCTTTGAGTGTATGAACAGCTATTAAAGTGAAGATGGTGACCAAGCTGTTCTCCATTTTCTGTTGAGAAGGGACAAGAGAAAATAGATTTAATTATAGCATGAAGGATTTAGTTTAGATATAAAGAAGGCTTTTCCAGAGTAACTAAACCCTAAGACCAAATTACTGAGATTAAAGAATCCTCTCTTCTAAAGATATTTTTTTAAGAATTTAAATAAAATAAGAATTAAAAGTAGAATTTTATTATTATTTTTAAGTCTCCATTTGTCTTGTATGGATTATGTTCCTGAATGCAAAGAGGTAGAATAATTGACTTTTCTAATTTTCATCTAGTCCTAAAAAGAAATCTGTGATTCAGTGTTTTTTATTTCTACATGAGCTATATTTTTTCTTAACTGATAATCAGATTAATAAAATAGAAAGCATTTGAAGCTTCTTACTTCATATAGTAAGGCTGTTTGTCTGTGAAATACCTCTTTGCCACTGTCTAGTCCTTATGACATCTGTCATGTTGGTTTTCAAGAGACAGTGTGGCATTATGGATTTGAATGGAAAAGACTTAGGTTAAGCCATGCCTCAAATATACACTGCCTAGGTGACTTTGGGAAAACCACTTAAAGATACCACAATTCCTCAAGGCAACTCTCTATGACTGTAAGTTTTACAACAGTTACTGATCTATATTTGAAGAGGAATTTTTCTCACTGAGAGTCCTATTTTCTTTGAACTCATAGATTATATCCTCCTTCCTCCCCCGCCCCAAAAAAAAATGCTTTGCGTATTTCCCTCAAGAGACTGATTGTATGCAAGGACTTAAAAAAAATTCCCAATGTTCTTTTAAGGCAAAATGCCTTCCTCATCCAGAGAAAGAGCTATGGAATTCAATCGCAGAATGTAGCAGATCATTTTCTTTTGTATTACATTTTGGTTTGTTACATGATTTCTCTCATTCATTTTAATTCTTCTACACAGCATGACTATGGTGAAAATGTATTTAATATGTATGTGTAGAACCCATATAAAATTGTACGCCATCTCAGGGAGGAAAAAGGAAGGTGGGGGGAAGTAGGGGGAAAAAATATAAGTTATATGGTAGTGAAAATAAATAAATTTTTTAAAAAAGAGACTAATACAGTCCCAGTTCATATTGAAAATAACAGTTAACTTAATAAATAATGTCAATAAACACAATTTGAAAATCATATTTTCCTATTGTCCTGGAGTCAACTTCTGCTTATTCAAGGGTCAATTATTAAATTTTTAATTTGAGCATTTACACTTTGGAACTCTCCTCCAGTCACAGCTTGATTTCTTGTTATGCTGATTGTACAAACCTAAGAAAATAATAGAGAAAAATTAATGATACAGATTAAAGTATTGTGTAGACATTTCTTTTTTTCAGGAAGCAGTTGTTCAACATTTACCAGCACACCACTGTCTGTAGCCATATTCATTCTTTGAATGATTATTTGTAATTTCACCTGTATATATCATTTATCATTACTTCCAAGGTGCCCTCCTACCATTGGAATGTGAGCTCCTTGAAGGCTGGGGCTCCCTTGTGCTTTTCTTTGTACCCCAGCACTTAAAACAGTGAACAACCCATTGTGGGTGATTTATAACTGCTTATGGGTTATTGCCTTTTTTTCTTTAGCCTTGACTTTTAGCGTATTTTCAACTTTAGCATAACTTCTTTGTAGAGCAGGCCTAGACTAAGGATAAGTAAAAGATCACAACACACTATGGCATTGTACACATAGCAGGTATTTAGCCTTTTGTGCATATTTACTATCTTTTTGTTGACTGGTTACCATCAACATGTCATATTAAAAAGCTTTTGGGCCTATTTTAGCAGGATTTTCTGTTTATTTGTTTTATGATATCAGGTCTCCCTATCTCACCTAGTCTGGAAGTGCGGCAGACACTCACAGGCCCAACACTATTGCTGACTGTCATGGAAGATTTGACTGTCTCCATTTCCAACTTGGCCCAGTTCACCCCTCCTTAGACAATCTGGTGGCTCCCTTACTCCTTGGGGCTCCCCATATTGGTGTCAGACTTATGGCAGACCCTCAGTTGACTTTAGCCCAGCAGCAGCTCAGAACTCTCAAAATGAAGCTAAGTTTCAGCCTTGGCCTCCTCAGAATGGAGACTCTACAGTGTATGCCACCATGCCCAGCCCAACAGGCTGCTTTGTAAAGTATCTGTTAACTGGATTCTCTAACATAGTATTTTGATTACTGGAATTAGCAGCTTTCATGTATTTATATCAAGCAGTGATAATATTTTTTTCAATTAGAGAACCATTGAGTTCTTAAAATCTTAAAGTAGCCTTTTCCATTATGGTCATATTTTACAATTATTTTCTTAGTCCAAAAAAACAAATATATTGTTATTATTATTTAATGAAGATTATCATTGTTACTGTTATTTACTGTGCGTAATATGTAGATAAGCATTACATGCAAAAGATAGATTGTAGAAAGGAAAAAATGTAAGTTAATATGTTATAGCTTGTCTGGGAAGGGTTGCCCTACATTTCAATTTTAATTCATCCAGTTATAATCTTGAAAATATCTGGAGGAGGCTGTGTCTAAAATATGTAAATTACTGGCAGTTTATTTGGTTTTGAAATCAAATTTAAATTGACCAATCATCTCCTATTGACTACTAAAGAGTTTTAAAAAATACTCATTTATTAGGTAATTGATGTTTAGTAGAAATGCCAAAAAATATTATGCAAACATGCTTTCTGAATATAATAGGCAGCAATATGTCAAATGATAGAAAGTGATTCTTATTTCCTGTTCTAATTACTTGTCATCTTGGATCATAAAAAAAAAGTTCCAGTCTAAATGGAACCCTTCAGCTAAATCTGCAGATTTTAGTTTACTATAATATAAAACTAAATGCTTATCCAAAGATCTGGAGAATGAAAACATTGAAAAATATTGAAAAACATTTGGCAAAAATATATCCATATTTGTTTCTTCTTTCACAACACAAAGAATGGAAATATGTTTTACATGAATGAATGCATATAACCTATTTTAGATAGGGGGAAGGAAGGTTGAGAGGGAGAAAAATCTGGAACTCAAAAAAATTTTTAAATGAATGTTTAAAATCATCTTTATGTGAAATTGGAAAAAATGAAAAACTGTTTTAAAAAATGTATCCATAATATCTACTGAAACATTTAATAGTTTCAGTTATACTAGAAAGCAACTCAAGAGTATTTCCTTTCTTTTTAATTTCAAACTTCTTCAAAAATTCAAGCATATAAAAATGTGCCCTTCTCTACATACCTTATTAATAAGCACCAAGTAATTTAAGTGTGCTGATTAATATGCCTCAGTGGTACTAATACTTTTGAGTGTATAAGCATACAATGTATCACCTAATTAATCTTTTTTAAATGTCATTTTCACAAGCCTTTATATGGTATGTTTATAATATCTTGTAAGAGAAGTTTAAATATAACCACAGTCTCATTTCTTCTTTTTAAAGGCTTTGGAACGGGTTGCAGTCGGACAAGGGGTAAGTGATATTGTTTATTATAACCCAGTAGATGACCAAGATATTTTTTTTCCTTTGGAATGTTCATCATTTCTGACCTGTTGATGAACCTACTGGTTTCTAACAGCATTATCAGGAAATTCAAAGTTTTAGCTTGGTTAATCTTTGTTGTCTGCACCGTGACTCCTTTTATGTGTGTGTGTGTGTGTGTGTGTGTGTGTATAAAACATATGTATAGGGATTTTCTTTAAGCTCACTTTGAAAGCAAATTGATGGAGACTTTCAGTGCCAAGATGGCAGAATGAAGAAAGAACCCTCTGTTAACCTCCCAAGTTCCCCTCCAAACAGCTAGAAAACTGCCTCAAATTTGATCTAAGGAGCAGGGAAGCAGCTTACCAGGCCTGCTGGAAAGGTCTGTCTCACTGGGTTGGGAGGAGCAGCAGCATCCAGTCTCACAACAGGGACTACAGTAAGGCTCCAAGCCTGGGGTCAACCACCAGTGAGGCCCTGCCCTCCTGCAGTCCAACAGCCCCCTAGGCAAGTGAACAATCTGTGCAGCACAGCAAGGCCCCACCCCAGAGACCCCATCCCCAGCACAAGGCAAGAACTAGGCCTTGACCCCCTGCTGAGCATTAGTGAAGCCCCACCATGGGGCTGGCTCCCCCTAGGTCCTACCATCAGAGAGACCTTGTTACCATAGCAACCCAGGAGCAAGGCCCCACCCCTGAGACACACCCAAAGAAGGCCAACAGAGAGGCCCCACCCCCAGTACAGGCCAGAAGGGAAGGCGATCCTCCGGAGGAAGCAAGCAGCTAAAAGCAGCTCTGAAGCCCAGCAAAAGCCAGTAGTAAGACCCTGAGCCCCAGCACAAGAAGTTTGAGACCAAATGTTGGACCAAAGTCCAACATAAAAACACCAAGTGACCAAGGCAGAAAAAATGAGCAAAAAAAAAAAAGGTTGACTACATAAAATTACTATGGTGATGGGGAATATGAAGGCATAAATTTAGAAGAGGACAATACTGTCAACATGGCTACATGGGAAGTCTAAAAAAAATGTAATTTGGGCTCATGCCCTAAAAGAATTCCCAGAAGAACTTAAAAAGAATTTTAAAAAACAAATTAGAGAAATAGGGGGAAAAATTGGGAAAAGAAATGAGAGTAGTGCAAGAGAATCAAGAAAAATAGAGTCAGTAACATGGGAAAAAATATAAAATAATTTACCTAAGAAAATAACTCCCTAAAAAATAAAATTGGCCAGGTGGAAAAGGAAGTATAAGAGCTGAGTAAAGAAAATAATTCCTTAAAAATTACATTTGAATAAATGGGAACTAATGACTCTATGAGATATCAAGATAGGATGAAACAAAAACAAAAAAAGGAAAAAAAAATAAGAGTATGTGAAATTTTTCACTGGAAAAACAACTGACCTAGAAAATAGATCCAGGAGAGATGATATGTGAATTATTGGACTCTCTGAAAGCCATGATTTAAAAATAAAGGGGGAGGGAGGAGAGCTGGACAACATCTTTCCAAAAATTATCAAAGAAAATTGCTCTTATATATTAGAACCAAAGGGCAGAATAGGAGTTGAAAGAATCCACCAAATATTTCCTGAAAGAGATCCCAAAATTAAAACTTCCAGGAACATCATAGCCAAATTCCAGAGATTACGGATGAAGGAGAAAGTATTGCAAGCAACCAAAAAGAAACAATTCAAGTGTCATGGAACTACAGTCAAGATTACACAGGATTTGGCAGCTTCCACAGTAAAGAACCAGAGAGCCTGGAATATGATAAACCGAAAGGCATAGGAGTTAGGATTAAAACCAAGAATTACCTACCGTGCAAAATTTAATATAATTTTTAAGGAGGAAAAAGGGACATTTAGCAAAATGGAAGACTTTCAAACGTTTCTAATTAAAAGACCAGAGCTGAATAAAAACAAAAAATTGACCTCCAAATGCAAGACTCAAGGGAACATAAAAAGAAAAAAGAAACATAAGAAATTCAGCAATTCTAAACTTTATATTTCTATATGACAAGATATTCGTAACTCTTAATGATTTTATTACTATAAGAGCAGTTACAAGGAGTATATGTAGACAGAGGTTGTGGATGTAAGGTGGCTTTGATGGGATGATACCCAAAAAAAAGAATACAGGGAATGAGAAAGAAAATTGCACTGGAAGAAAGGGGATTGAATGGGGTAAATTATCCCAATTAAAAGAGCCATGAAAGAGCTATTATAATGGAGGGGGAAGATGGGGGGGGACTTGCAAGCAAAGCTTAAAACTTACTCATAAAAATTGACCTAAAGAGGGAATAATAGATACATTCAGATGGCCATAGAAATCTACCTTACCTTAAAGGAAGTAAGAACAGATGGGGTTAATATAAGGGAGAGTGGAGATTGATTAAAAAGGACAATAGTTTGGGGAAGGCAGTGATCAGAAGTAAAACACTTGTGTGTGGAGGAAAAAGGTGGGAGGTAAGCTAGAGGAGAGGATAAAAAAACAAATAACATGAGGGAAAATACAAAGTTTGTTATCATAACTATAAATATGAATGTTTTGCACTCACCTATAAAATGGAAGTGGACAGTAGAACAGATTAAAAACCAGAATCCTGCACTATGTTGCTTACAAGAAACACATGTGAAGCAGGGAGGTACACACTGCGAAAAGGTAAAGGGACTGGAGCAGAATCTATTATGCTTCAGCCAAAGCAAAGAATGTGGTGGTAGCAATCATGATCTCAGACAAAGCAAAAGCAAAAATAGATTTTATTAAAAGAGATAAAGAGTGAAACTATATCTTGTGGAAAGGTACCATAGATAGCAAATTCATATCAATACTAAATATATCAGTATTAAACATACCAAGTAGTATAACATCTAAATTTTTGAAGCAGAGGTTAAATGAGTTACAGGAGGAAATAGATAATAAATCTATATGAGTACAGGACCTCAACTTTCCACTCTCAAAACTAGATAAATCTAAACAAAAAATGACCTAGAAAGAAGTTAAGGAGATGATTAAGATTCTGGGAAGTTTAAATATGATAGATCTCTGGAAAAAATTGAATGGGAATAGAAAAGAATATACTTTTTTTTTCTCAGCAGTTCATGACACATACACAGAAACTGACCATAAAAATCTCAAAACCAAATGCAGAAAAGCAGAAATAGTACATCCTTTTCAGATCATAATGCAATAAAAATTATATTCAGCAATGTATAATGAAGAGATTAAAAATTAATTGGAAGTTAATCAGAAAATAAATCATAGGAACAATCAGTAATTTCATTAAAGAAAATGACAGTGAGAGAACATACCAAAGTTTATGGAATGAAGCCAAAGCAGTACCTAAGGGAAAATTTATAATTCTAATTGCTTGCATCAGTAAAATAGAGAAAAGGCAGATTAATGAATTGGGCATACAACTAAAAGAACTAGAAAAATAACAGATTAAAAAACTCCAATTAAACACTAAATTGGAAATCCTGAAAATCAAAGGAGAAATTACTAAAAATTGAAAGTAAGAAAACCACTGGAACTAATAAATAAAACTAGGGGGGAAAAACAAAACAGATAAATTGGCTAATTTGACTTAAAAAAAGGAAAGAAGAAAACCAAATTATTAGTATCAGAAATGAAAGGGGTGAATTCATTACCAGTGAAGAGGAAATTAAGACAATTGTTTAGGGCTGTTTTACCCAATTATATGCCAATAAATTTGACAAAATTTGATAAACCCAAAGATCTAAGCTTTTGGGGAAAAAAAACAACATTTGGCAAAAACTACTGAGAAAAATGGGAAGCAGTATGGGAGAAGGTAGGTATAGACCAACATCTCACACCATCTTCCAAGATAAGGTCAAATGGGTACATTATTTACACATATAAGATGAATAAGAGAGTATGGAATAGTTTTGTCTGTCAGATTTATGGATAAAGGAAGAATTTAGGACCAAAGGAGATATAGAGATCATTACAAAATGTAAAATAGATAATTTTCATTATATAAAATTGAAAAGTTTTTGCACAAACAAAATGCAACCAAAATTATAAGGAAAGCAGAAAACTGGGGGAAAATTTGCAACAAATATCTGTGATAAAGGCCTCATTTCTCAAATATATAGAGAACAGAGTCAGATTTATAAAAATGGAAGTCATTCTCCAATTGATAAATAGTCAAAGAATATGAACAGGCAGTTTTCAAACAAATCAAAACTATCTGTAGTAACATGAAAAAATACTCCAAATCACTGCTGATCAAAGAAATGCAAATTAAAACAACTCTAAGGCAACACTCCGCATCTATCAGATTGCCTAATATGACAAAGGAAAACGTTGGACGTTGGAGGGGGTGTAAGAAAACTGGAACACTAATGCATTGTTGGTGGAATTGTGAGCTGATCCAACCATCCTGATGAGCAACTTGGAATTATGCCCAAAAGGGTATAAAAATGGCATACCCTTTGATCCAGTAATATCACTGCTAGGTCTATATCCCAACGACATCCCCCCAAAAAGGAAAAATCTCTTACTTGTACAAAAATATTTATAGCAGCTCTTTCTGTGGTGGCTAAAAATTAGAAATCAAAAGGATATCCATCAATTATGAAATGGCTAAACAAGTTGCAGTATATGATTATAATGGAATATTATTGTGCTATAAGAAATAACAAAAGATGTTTTCAGAAAACTTGGATAGACATACATTAACTGATGCATAGTGAAGCAAATGAACCAGGAGAAAGTTGTACACAGTAACAGTAATATTGTGCGATGAAGAACTATGAATGGCTTAGCTATTCTCAGTAATACAGTTGTCCAAGACAATCCCAAAAGAATAATGCTGAAGCATGCTACCCATCTCCAGAGAAATAACTGATATTGATTAAATACAGACAGAAGCATACTATTTTTTGCTTTTATGCAAGTCTTCTTGTACAAAATGATTAATATGGAAATGTTTTACATTATTGCACATGTGTAATCCATATCTTATTGCCTACCATCTCAAGGAGGTGTGAGAGGAGAGGGAAGGAGAGACTAGTAGAATTTGAAACTCAGAACTTTAAAAATACTTTTAAAAATTGGGGAAAAAAGGTATTATACATATATATATATATATATATATATATATATATATATATATATATATAAAGAAGTAAATCGATTCCTCTTTTAATTTAACAAAAACCAGTTTTAATTATTATATTTTACAATGGTATTACACCTTTTGTTTCCCTTCTTTATACTGGAAACTTATTCTATCAATAAATCTTCCTTTGCTTGTATTGCTTGTTCTGCGTAATCACAATTTAAGAAGAAATGAAACATCCACAAAAGCTATTATTGTATGTAATTCAAGTTATGTTTTGGAGGGAAAAGGTCTTAACAGATGTTAATGAAAATTCTTTATTGAATTACCAGTTTGCATATACATCACAGATTAAGTGAAAAACATGGTTTCTTGGCTGAATAATATAATTATATACATAACAGTCTGATCTTTAATCTTATGTTGCATAGAATTTACCTCATGAACTCTTCTGATAATTTTTTATTATAGTCACATTCTAGCACTTCCATTAATGCTTATTATTGGAGACTGGTATGCCCATACTCAAGGTATAATTCAGAACAACTAACAGGGGGAAAAATAGTCTACATTTGACAGTCTTATAGTTACTGTAAGTAACATGGGACGGCCATGGTTGTCAAAAGAGTCAGGACACAAGCTCGTTGTTACTAGGAAAGCAGCCTAGATTAAATTTAACGGGAACGAATGTAAAGCCCTGAATTGGGTTCTGAAACTCAACTGCATAGGGGTTTAGGATGAAGGAAGCATGGCCTATGAAAAACATGCAGAGATTTTAAAGAGGACAGGTCAAAGACAGAGCAAGCAAAATGATAGGCCTGGAAACCATGGTCTGTGAGGAGTGGTTATAATGAATTGAGCCTGCATATTCTGAAACAGACATGGTTGGGGTCATTTTAGCTTCTTTGAATGTTTATTCCTCATAAATTATTCAAGTTAGGATTATCATATAGAAAAAGGGTTAGACTTACTCTCCTCTCCCCTCTTAGCTCCTCACCATCCACGCCACCCCCACACAAGAACAAAACTAGGAGCAGTGGGTTTAAGTCACGGAAGAGGCATATCTCATTTAAATATAATTTAAAACATTCTAGCAATTAGAATTGTCCTAGAAGTGGAAGAGGCCACCCCTGGGTATCTTCCTTACAAGTAAGTCTGCAGGCAGAGACTGGGATTATGACAGGCAAGATTCTTATTCATATAGGTTGAACTAAATTACCTGTCAGATCTTTCCCAATTCTGTGGTTTGTGATTGTGTTCTCTTCACAGAATTTACAGTTTTTGCTTTTACTTCAGCAGTAGGCATAAGTAAGGATTTTCAAACATATATACATACATATATATATATATATATATATATATATATATGTAATCACTAAATGATAACAGTAGGTGACTAAAGTACTGAGGTGAAAGAACCTATAATTTAGTAATTCATTTTTAAGATAAAAAAATGCCAGCTGGAAATTTTGTGTAAAATAGGAGAGTCCAAAATACTGCACAGCATATTGTGATTAACTTCATGCCATCTCTTCAGGGAAAAAAATGGCTAAAAATGAAATCGAAGCTGCTTACTGAGACTCCATGACCAGCCTGATTTTTGTTCATTTTACATATCAGACTCCTGAGCATATTCATGTCGCATTTTTCATTACTGTGTAATTTCGCTACCATTGCCTAACCACAAATAAAATTACAGACTTAAAACTTCTGAATTTTTCTTTTTGGATAGGCCTAGTTTAATGTAAACAAGATTATTGTATCTAACCATTTAGATATAGGGAAATATGATATGAAGTCATTGACGTATAATTTACTACAATTTCTCAACCCAGAAGGAATTTTGTAGGAAAAAAAAGATCTTTCCCTTTGCCTTCTTTATAACATTACTTATTCAGTTTACATTCTATTTTCTCATATAAATATATCATATTTAAAGGTATGAAATTTCATATGCTCTTACCCATGACAGTACATCACTTTTATATAGTGCTGTGTAATTTACAAAATGCTTTCTTCTCAAGGCCCATCTAAGGTATGCAGTGCAAGCATCACTGTTCCATTTTCCAAATGAAGAAATTAAACCTCAGAGAGGTTTAGTGGCTCAGCTATTACCACATTTCTAGCTGATTATCACAGCTGGAGCCCTTCCTAACCCCAAGGCCACTGATCTTTCCATTACACCATGTTGCTTGTCCAGGTTTCTCTGCAAAAGGGAGTGACGTGAAACATACACACACACACACACACACACACACACACACACACACACACAGATGTACACACACCCCTAGGACATTCATAAAATGTTCGTTTATTTGTTTTCTCATGATTTTTCATTTAGTTTGGTCTCATTCTTTGCTTTGTCTTATATATAGTTTCCTTTATTTTTGCTCACAATTACAGTTCCTTTGAGTCCTAAGTACAGAAGGCCTTTTCAACTCTAGAATGGAAAATATAAAAAAAAAATTGTTCTCAGTTTGTGGGTCTTCATATTTGGAGCAGCCAGTAACATATCAGCTTTTCTGGTCTTCTTTTGTCATTTTATATATATAAAACATGTATATGTGTGTGTGTGTATATATGTGTGTATATATATAGCATATATGTGTGTATATATATAAAACATATATATGTGTGTATATATACATATATATACACATATTTTTTCCTGAACTTGCAAACACCAGCCAAAATAAATACTTTCATGTACCCTGCAGAGCAAAAAAAAAAGAATGTATCATACATGAAATGGTAAATCTCTATTATGAACAGCTTGCTTTTCTTTTAAAATCATAATAAATATAACATGTAACTTTCAGAGCTGTCTATGTCAGATTCTTTTGGTACATAAAAAAATAGTTAGAAAAAATTCCTTCCTTTCTCCCTTCTTCACTTTCTCCATAATAAAACTAAACTGCCACATGACCATGTCCAAAAATAAATGTTTCATTCTGCATCTGGAGTTCATCTCCTCTCTGAAGTCAGTCCCCTCCACAGTCATAGTCCTGACCTTGATAAGGGTTCTTCAGTCTTTCAAAGTTGTTCGTCTTTGCACTATTATTGATAAATAAATTGTTCTCATGGTTCTTTTCACTTCTTTCTGCCTCAGTTCATATAGGACCTTCCATATTTCTCCGAAAATATCTCTTCAATTACATCTTAGGGTGCAATATATGTACAATAATTCCATTACATTCATATACCAGATTTTGTTCACCCATTCCTCATTTGATGGGTGCCATCTAAGTTTGAAGTTCTTTCCACTACAATACTTTTGGACAGACAGGTCTTTTTTTCTCTCTTCTTTTCTTTCTTTGTAGTGTATAGACCCAGTACTGATCTTGCTGGATCAAAGGGTTTGCAGAGTTTAGTAAGTTTTTGACCACAGTTCCAAATTGCTTCAGAAACACTTGACTAATGCAGAATGGATAGAGTGCTGGAATCAAGGAGATCTGAGTTCATATTTGCCTCAGATAACTCTGTGACCCTGGGAAAGTCACTTAACTTCTGTCTACCTCATTTTCCTTATCTGTAAAATGTGGATAGGGGCAGCAGTGGATAGAGCACCAGTGCAGGAGCACCTGAGTTCAAATTTCACCTCAGACACTTGACACTCACTAGCTGTGTGACCTTGGGCAAGTCACTTAACCCCAGTTTCCTCATCCTGGGTTATCTTCAGCCATCCTGATGATTATCTGGTCACTGGATTCATTTGGCTCTGGAAGAGAAGTGAGACTGGTGACCTGCACAGCCTTCCCTCACTCAAAACAAAGTCAAGTGCAAGTCCTGTCATTATTTCTCTGATAGCATGGTCTTCTTCAGCAACGAAGGACGAACACATAAAATGTGGATAACAGTACCCACCTCCTAGTGTTGTGAGGATAAAATGAGATAATATTTGAAAAGCCTTTTGCAAATCCTAAAGGGCTATATAAATGCTAACTTTTTATTTGGAGCAATTTTTTTATATGCTTTTGAAAGTTTGAATTGCTTCCCTTGAAAATTGCTTTTTCATATCATTGTATCGATCTGGTAAAATGAGGAATGGTTCTTATCCTTATGTATCTCTCATAACGAGACTTTTAGTGGACAGAACCCCAAAGGAGATTGGGAAGTAGTTGCATATGAGACTTTCTTCAGAGAAACTTTCAGCAGAGATTTTTTTTCCCCTTGTTATCTTTTTGTTTTCCATTTTTAACTGCATTTGTTTTATTTATCAAAAACTTTTAAAGTTTTTTTTGTAACCAAAATTATCCATTTTCTTTTCTGTGACCTTCTCTAGCGCTTGTGTTTCTTTCTTTATTTCTTTTTATTCCTGCATTTGTATTTCAGTTTCCAATCAGTTCTGGCCTTTTTATCAGAAATTCTTGGAAATACTCTCTTCCATTTTTCACTCCATAGGATTATACTTACTTTTACTAAATAGGCTTAATACTTAAATCCTTAATACATGAACTCTTTGTTGTTGTTTCTTCTATCGCCTTGTTAGTTCGTTATTGGCTTGTTTTGCAGGATTATACCCCTCAGCTTCTAACATGCCTCCGTCTTCCCCATATTCCCATGTTTCTATTTTTTCTAACATGTTCTTCCTGTTGTGTGGGCATTTACATATATTTTGACTTTCTTTTTTAGCTGGCCACTGAATCTTTGTTCTATCGTGCTGTCCTTCAAGAGATTATTAAAGAATGTTATGGCATCACTGAATGGTAAGAAGATTTTAATCCAATTCCATTAAATTACATATGTAGGAGGCATATTATCATTAAAGATGAACTTGTATGGTATCAGATTAATCAATGAATGAAACCATATGTATGTTAAAGTTGTTCCATCAACTGATGCGATATATAGGTAGTCTCTTAGTGGCTATCCCTTGAGTTTTTCATCACTAAAATGAGGACCATAATATTACCTTTCTATTGTGCAATGCTGTTGTGAATATAATGAATTTCAAAATTTAATAAATAAACAATTGATAAGGAATATTACATATTATCACCATATAATCTCCCTTTTTTTCTTTGGATTTTTGTACCACTAAAATAGAGGAGGGAAGGAAATTATTCAGTGCTTCTCAGTCTGACAGCTGCTGGTTCTAGGAGTATCATCATCCTCCTTCAGTAAGGGGTGTGGATAGGGCCAGTTGTGGCTGAGTAGACAGAGACCTCGGTTTGAGGATGTCCAAAGACCCGAGTCCTCATCTGCTGTGGACTTGCTGGTTAACATAACTCTCTAAAAAAGAACAGCTGTTGGAAAAGTATGTCATGTAATCAATCTGAAAGAAAAAAATCACTGCGAACATAAACATAATTACTGTTATTCTTACTCTGAGAAGGCCTATCCAACCTTCAAGGTCATCTCTTCATAAAAGGAGTTCTCTGTGTGTAAAGTAAGACCATTTTGACCAGAAGAATAAAGCTATTGGCTAGATATGACCCCCAGCACTCCAGGAGGTGGCACCTTGTTGTGACTAACCAGCAGGGCCTATGATCTCTCCTTCTCTAGCTGTTTCTCCATCTTTTTTCTTTTTTGTGGTCCACCCTAAAGTTTCCCTTTTCAGAATTCAATTTTTCCTACTTCTACCTAAACAACGTAGTTCAACATTTTATTACATTGTTCTTTTGTGATTCTAAAACAGTACTGACTGTTTTAACCTCTAACTGTATTTAATCATGAATGTAATTGTGATTATAATATCCAGTCCAAGTGCAGAGATTATTCTTCATAGTAATTGGCAATGTATTTTAACTTCTCCTGAAAGTGTCACTGACATCCTTCAGAATTGGCTAATTGTCACCCATCTTGATATCTTGCAACTTTCTGTTATGTCTTTGATGTAGGTAATGTGCTACTGCAATTATCGCTAGGGAACAAGCAGCAGAAAAACAATTCATTATCAAGGATGCATATGGTCTGAAAAGTATATGGAAGAAAACCCTCTAAACTTAGCTTTGTAGCCAAATCTGTCAGAAACAATATGTTAACAGCCCAGCATTTCTGCTTAGAAAGAGATTCTGAGGGACAAATTCCCTCTGACAGATAACTCTCTGACCAATGCAATTTCCAATTTACATTTCATAGAAACTGTAAAGCAGAAGTAGATAAATTCTAGCTGCAAAGTAAAACAAAGAACAAAGCAGAAATTTAGGGCTTTAGATTGACCAAATAGAAAAGTAGTCGTTAATGCCAGGGTACCCTTGGAAAAAGTGACTTCCCTAAACTATTCCCATGAAAATTGCCCTCATTCAATCTGGTCTGCAGTAAACAAAAGAGATACCTCTCTTGTTTAGAGTAATAAAAAGATCTCCCACTCTTAATTTGGACCTGATAAATAAGATATTTCCATTCTGAGTTTAACTTCTGTCAACTTTAATGATTAAATCTCAGGGAATTAAGATCACTCCTTGAAACTGATTAAGTCTTTTCTTTAAGGATTCGTAATTCAGAAGAGACCAAAGACTTTAGACCTGGACATTGCTATAGTATTAGTCTTAATTTTTAATAGATAATAGTTGCTTCTCTAGTGTCAAATAGGGGAATTGTTTAGGCCAGACCTGGGTCAGTCTGTGTCTGCAATTAAGCCTACAATTTTTCTCTATTAATCATAATTGAAATTTAGCATCATTTTGTGTAATCATCATCCAAATGGGGGCATTTGTGTTTTAGATAAAGAAATACGGCAAATAAGAAATTTCCTAGCCTGTGAACACCCAACATTAAGAAAGAAAATTGTGTCTAATGCGTAAGAGAAAAGTTTTTTGTATGCTTACTTTCTTGAAATGAAGGGCACCATCATCTTTAATGAATCCATTATACCCAGTCTTTGGAGAAATCTGAGTCACGTAAGGTTTCTATAATCATGAGTTATTTAGCATAATTTCTAACTTTTAGCTTACTGCATAAGAAATTTTTTTAAAAAAACATGAAAACTAGCTTGTAAAATGAAAACCCAACATGACAGTGAGGAAGATCAAGACTGCTTTGAAATGAATAAATGTGCATTTAAATTGAAAAGTGGTTCGGACATAGTCTTAACTCACCAAGTTAAGAGGTCACCATTTTCAGTGACTTAATTGATAATTTTTCTTCTGTCTCTGAACTTTTAAGTCTACTTTATAGTCTTAAAGATTTCCTGTGCAGGAGTACATAAAAAGAGTACAAAGTAATTGTTATCATAACATAGTTTGGGATAATACAGAAATTGCATTTCTTTCCTTAAGTTACTGTGGTTTTTCTTTTTCCTTGGATACAGTATTTGTTCCATCTTCCTCACAATTCTCAGTCTTTACTTTTGCTTCTTTATTGCCTTATGTTCTTTCCTTTTTGACACTGTTGTACCAAAAATTTCAGTCAGTTGAGTCTCACACCATTCACAAACTTTCTGAAAATGCCTTTTTTAAGAATGTGACTCAAAATTGAACCCTTGCATAGCTTGGTGAAAGCTTGGGATAACCAGTAGATGACACTAAGATTGACAGGGGTTGTTTGCTCTGTCAGAAGGACACTACATTTCAAAATACAAGACTTTAGCAGTCATGTCATACTAGGCACTTTTCCCTCTAATGCCAACAAAAAAGACGCACTGTCTTTTGGAAGGAGAGATGATGTAGGCTCTGCTGGCTAGCCAACTAAACAGAGCATCTAGAAGGGGCATAGAGACGGACATGCGCCACCAGCCATCCAGCCATCAGGTCTGCTTTTTTCACTTCCGACCCAGCCTCAGTAATCTTGTGTTTGTGGTTGTTCAGTAGTTTCAGTCATGTTTGACTCTTTGTGAGCCCATTTGGGGTTTTCTTAGCAAAGATACTGGAGTAGTTTGCCATTTCCTTCTCCAGTTCATTTTACAGATGAGGAAACTGAGGCAAACAGGGTTAAGTGACTTGTCCAGAGTCACACAACTAGTAAGTGTCTGAGGCCGATTTGAATCTGATTCCAAACCCAGTGATACTTAGCTACCTTGGTGAATTTGCTTAGGTTTATACAATAGGCCATACTTAAAATTTCCTCTCTCTTCTCTACATCTTGCGCTTATTCTCCAATTCTTCCTTAAGATTGGGAGGATTGCATTATACTCTTTTGAATCTTTCTGAATTGCTTCCTATTCAGTCTAGCTTATGATTACTCAGTTTATGGTCACCGCTCCCTGGGGTTATGGTTAAATGTCTTTCCCACATTACAGAAAGCTTTTTTTATAGATTTCCCTTCCTTTAGGTACACCAGCAAAGAGTTGGAATGAAATGGTGTATTAGTAATGTCCAATAAGAGCAAAATATTGTTATTCTCAGTGCTATCAAAAATGGTTCAGGCTGTCCTAAAAAGTACTTTTTAGATCTTTAAGCAAATTCTGAACAATCATTTCTCAGGGATCTTATAAAATGCATTCTTCAGATAGGGGTTGGTTCAGATAACCTCTGAGATAAGGGAAAACAGTGTATTTAAAATATTGTAGGAACCTTAAAATAGATATGAATGTCACCATTTCTAAGTGAAAGATTTAAGAACATTTGCTTTAAGCAACTACAGAATAATAATATGTGGGATATTCTTAAATCCACATTCATAAACTCAAGAAGTGAGCAATGATAACTTAAAATCTTCTAGATATTTCAAAATGATCATGCAAACATACAAAAGAAACTTAAACATTTATTGACAAATCTTGAGACTTGTGATACAAAGAAGAAATGGTTAAGAGAAGGCAAAGGAACTTCAATATTAAACAGTATCTCCAATGGGTATTTTTTTAATGCAATTGAAAAACTTTTTGGACCAAATATACTTCCATATCTATGTGCACTTTTACCTCAGTAGGATGTATCCCCAGCATTTTTCACAGTATTTAGCGAAGAGTAGATGCTCAATAAATGCTAATTGAATTGAATTAAAACACTGGAAGTGCTGATGAAAGATAAGTGTACTATTAATGCTAATTGAAAGAAACATTTTTGACAATCTCCTCACACTAATAATTGGATGCAATATATTTTCACACTACTTCATCAGGTCAGAAATGACCTTGCAAAGACACTAGCCTTTGAGATAAAGACTGCAGTTTGTTCTGAAGACACAAAATGGGATGACTTCTCATGGAAATATACTTAGCTTGTTCATCCTGTCTTTGAGTAGGACCTATCTCATGTAAAGTGAAAATGTTATAAGGTCCAAGGTCTCACATTGCATCCTGGGCCATCTCCAGTCATCCTGATGAATATCTGGTTACGGGATCCAGATGGCTCAGGAGAAGAAAGTGAGGTTGGTGACCTTGTACAGCCCTCCCTCACTCAAGTCAAAGTCAACTACAAGTCATGTCATCATCCTGGTGCCATGGTCCTCTTCAAGAACAAAGGACAAACATACACGTACACACACACACACACACACACACACACAAACACACACTGATAAATTAACTCCCTAGGTGTTGTCATTCAACTTTGAAAAAACTTTATTTTTAGGATTTTTGTACCCCAAATTGACCTCTCTATATAATAAAAGAAATAGAATTATAAAATGAGTTTAAAAATTAGAAAAAGGGAAAATTTCAGGTGACGACAAATACATCATAATTTTTAAAATAGTTTTAAAAGAGATTAATGTGTGGTAGTTATAGTCAAGTCATCTTGAATTCAATGGAAGAATTATCTTAAGATTTACTTTGAATTAAATCTACTACTGTCCAGTCTTCTTCCTTTTCCTATATTTGCTAATATATATCATCTTTGCCTCTCTTTTCATCTCTCAGATATTTCTTAACTAACTCATTTGTTGCCCACATCTTCGATTAACAGCAAGAATCATTGAACATTAGATCTAGAAGAGACTTTTAGAAATTCTTTTATCCAACTCATAGAAATCAAAGTATTTCCTAAAGGCTGCACAAATAGTTAGTAACTGTGTCATCAACAATCTACTGTACATCTCTACCTGGACATCCCATCAAGATTACCATGTCCAAAATGAGATTTATTATTTTTGCCACAAATCTGCCTCCTCCAAACTTTTACATTTCTGGTGAAGGCACTACCACCCTTCTAGTCATTCAAATTTACAACCTCAAAGTCAACCTCTCTTCTCTCTTTTCCTTTACCCAACATATTCAATCAAGCATATCAATTCTAATACCACATCATCTCAACTATCCATCCCAAACTTCATGAGCGTAGATTCCAACCAAGTTCAAACCCTCATTGTCTCTTGCCTGGACTTTTGTAACAGGCTCTTAATTGGTTTTCCTGTTTCCAGTCTCTCTCTCCCCTCTCCAGTCTAACCTCTATACATATTCTCACCATATTTCTTCTTGCTAAGTATATTTCAATTGCACTCCTACCTTCCCATACTTTTTTTATACACTTTTCATTCCCTCATCTCCATTGTACCCAAAATGGCCTGTGTGCATTCTCCCCTAATGGGCAATGTTTGCCTCTTATCTTTGCACATGTTTTGCCTTCTCACTTCTGCCAGTTTGAATCTTTGTCTTCCTTCACATTTATCTCAGGTACCACCTCCTCCTTGAAACCTTTCCTGGTCTTCTTAGTCATTAAGCCTTTCTGCTTCCCTCCCTAAGTTACCTTGCATGTACACATCTGTGTGCATGTTGTATACAGAAGGAGGATGTCAGCTACTTGAGAAGCAGAGATGGTTTATTTTTGTCTTTGTATTGCTTGCATCTAACATAGGGTCAAAACTCCAGTAAATTAATATCCACAAGGAAAATCTGAGGAGTTGAAAATGCTTTCCTTGCCTAAGAAGCTGCTTCATTCAAAATGGCAGATGAAAAAATTAGCATATTAAATGCAGTGTAGCCTTTATATGTCCAGAGAAGAAAAAAAGACTATATGAAGAACGTGATGTTGGACCTCAAATTAAATCCATAGTTTATCAGGATATACCACTAGAGTAGAGCACATAGACAATATTTCAAAATGTAGAAAAATCCAATCAGGATTCACATTTGCCCACACTGCCAGGGTAAGGAGCAGTGTAAACAAAAACATGAAGGTGGGAAAGTTATATTATTACAGTGGGAGAACCTACAGTCCTTATATTCTTAGAAGCAAATTAAATTTAACATTGCATTTATAATCATTAGACATTAACTTCCTTTGGCCACATCTGCTCTCCTTGATCAGACCTGTGCTTTAAGTTAAGCAGAAGGTGCTAGAGGAGGGTAATAAAATTTATAACATTATTTTCCCACAAGCCAGCATTCACAACATTACCATATTAACTTCCCTTCTTCTTTCAAAAAGCTTTGATGATTTCCTGTGACTTGCCAGTTAAATTTCAAACTGCTTAGCATGTCCTGCCTTCGAGGCTCTCTTCACCCTCACCTTCTTTTCTGGAAATATTTGACATTATTCTACCCGAGATTTAACCACTCGGTGTCTCCAGTATACATTCAGCGCTTTCCCACCTTTGTGTTTTTGCTTATACTTCTCCTTACCCTGGCAGTCACCCCAGCCTCGACTACTTGACCACCTATTAAAATCCTCCCCCTCCTTTGAGATCTAGCTCTGCTCTTGCCTTTTCCATGAAGCATTTCCTGATTCCCCCCATTTAAATGTGCATTTCCTTCCTCAGACCTTACGTAGCCCTTTGTTTATAGTTCTCTTTACCTCTTTGGCACTGTGATTACTTATTAAGAATAGTTACATTAGTTAGGAATGTTACATGTTAGTGACTTGTTAGGAAAGTTTTCTTCCTAGTTACTTTTTAATTACTTGTTGGGAAGTTTTTCTCATATTGAAGCACTGCATTTCTACCACCAGGCATTTCTCCCATCAGATCCACAAAGGAGAAAACCATAACTTGCCTGCCTTTATCTTTCCCTAGGATCTTGTATACTCTTCTGCCCATAGTGGGTTGAGTTGAATTTTCTTCATCTGTTCACAAACATAAAATATAAATTGTATATGTATATACACACATACATACTTATACACATATATACATACATATACATATATATGCAAATACGTCACTAGCACCTTGATTTATAATTCATATGACTTTTGGCGAGTAGTTCAGCTTACAGAGCTCATTAATTATTTTAAGACCCTATGTCTCATTGATATTATTTCACCGGAAAAGACTTCCAGGTGAGGTGAAGAGTCATCTCTTTTCTGACAGTTTAACATTATAAAACAAAAGTGCCTGAATCATTGACTTACAGCTAGTGACTAGCTGAGAACCACACAAAAAAAGAACCTTTAATCTCTTACCACTTGTCAGCAAATACAACATCAGGCCTCAGAGGTGAGGATTGGAAAAGCACTGTCAGAACTGGTTCTTGTTGATTACTCACAACTGAAGCTTTGTGACCCTAAATAGGCAAATGTACTGGAGTGGTTTCCCATTTCCTTCTCCAACTCATTTTACAGATGAGGAAACTGAGGTGAACAGGGTTAAATAGCTTGCACAGGTGCCACAGTGGATAGAGCACCAAGCCTGGAATTAGGAAAACCAGAGTTCAAATGTGGCCTTAGACATTTACCAGCTATGTGACCCTGGGTTAGTCACTTAACCTCTGTTTACCTTAATCCACTAGAGAAGGAAAGAGCAAAATGCTTCAGTATCTTTGCCAAGAAAACTCCATGGAAAGTGTAGTCCAGGTGGTTATAAAGAGTCAGACACAACTGAACAAAAATAACAACTTTAAAGCCAAAAATGTCGCTTCATGGTAGAACACACACTTTGCATATGTGAGGTCCCGGGTTCCATCCCCGGAATCTCCATTCATTTTGTAGTAACTGTGTGGTGCAGTGGATAGAGTGCCAGGCCAGGAGTCAGGAAAACTCATCTTCTTCGATTCAAATCTGTGTGACCTAGGGTAAGTGATTTAACCCTTTTTGCCTCAGTTTCCTCATCTATAAATTGAGCTACAAAAAGAAATAGCATATCACCCCAGTATCTCTGCCAAGAAAAACCCAAAAGGGGTCACAAAGATCCAGCCACAACGGAAAGCAACTAAACAGCATTTTAAGGTCTCGGTCCTTTGTGCCTCTCATCTTAACTCTTTCTGTAATTAGGATCACACAATGACTTCTGGGTAATATCTGTATCAAGTTACTTAAAGGCATATAAGATAGCACTGTATAATGCTAGGTGTGAGTAGAAGAAGTGGGTGACAAGTAAAATAGCAAAGAACTAATGGAGAAGAAAAGCAAAGAGAAAATGTTGCTCATCAGATCTAGAGATACAATGAAGTCAGGAGGGGTAGGGAGCTTTTGCATGAAATAACAGGATAAAAATGCCAAAAGCTTTCATCCACTTGGCATGGTCCTCTGAAGCTAACTAAATTAATTTAATAGGAAAAAATGGAAAGTTCCATACTTGGATTTTTTAAAAATCATCTGCATAAGTACAGAATGGAGATGCGGTTACAACACTGATCATATGGAAAAGGACCGGGGGTTGAACTAAAACTTCTGTAGCTGTCTGTAGTCTGGCATAGGGAGAAAAACTAATTTGATGTTAAAGAGCATTAATAAAATTATAGTGTGCAGAGAAAGGGTAGTACAAGTCCCATTGGACTTTGCCCTACTCAAACCACATCTGAAGTATTGTGTCTGGTCCTGGACTCACCATTTTAGGAAGGACTTTGGCAATCTGGCATGCATTTAGAGGAGAAGAAAAATGAAACCATGTCACATAAAAAGCTTTGAGGGAACAAGAAATGTTTAACTCAGAGAAGAGAAGGCATCCTGTAGCTGTCGTTAAATAGTTCAAGTTGTTATAGGCAAGAGTAGTTAAGACTCCTTCTTCTTAAATTTAAAGGACAAAACTAATCAATGGGAGGCAAAATTTCAGTATAAGAAAACTTCCTAATAATTAGAACTGCTCAACACTGGATTGAATTGCCTCAGAGAGTATGAGATTCCCATCACTGAAAGTGTTCAAAAAGGGACCAAATGACCAAAGGATTCATACATTGAATTACATGGGGACTTAGAAGATGACTTCTAAGATGTTTCCTTTGGATTATATATTTAGCTTTGGAAAGGACATTAGAGACCATGCACTCCATCCCCAGGCCCCCATTTTAGAGGTGAGAGAATTGAAGCCTAGCAGATTTCAGTAACTTGGCCAAAGTCACAAACATAAAAAGTAGCAGAATAGAATTTGAACCTGATTCCTCTAACATCATATCCTGCCCTCCTCCCTAACTCGCCAAATCTTTCATTTGTTCATATGTTATTTGCTGAACACTGTTGGGGAATATGGAGAAACCTAAGACTGAGCCCTTACTATCATGAAGCTCTCTGATTATGGAGATACAAAGCATAAAAAGGTAACTCACCTTTACAAGTGCAAAGGAACCAGATGGCCATGGGCTGGTGTGGTCAGGGAAGGTATTCTAGAGCAGGTATGCCATGACCTAGGATTCAGCTAGGCAAAGCAGGGAAAAGATGAGTTCTAGACAAGCAGCAATGACAGCATGCTACAAAGACCCATAGGTAGGATAGATGGCTATACAGTGTATGCAGGGTACAATGTGTTTGATTGGAGTACATGTCTCATGTATAAATGTAATCACAAAGAAAATTAGAAAGGGCTAGTCAATCCCAAATTGTACAAGACCTTGAACTAAGAGGATAAAGAGTTTAAATGTCATACTCTGTCCATACCATGGGAAAAAAATAGCAGGGAAATAACATGAATCTTGTGTTTTAAAAAGAATAACTTTACTTGTCACCCAACTCTTCAACTCACACTGAGTGTTTTTAGAGTTTTGTCATTGTACAGATATGTAGAATGGGTAAGAGAAAGAATAGACCAGAGACTGCATGGTCAGTTAGGAGAAATAGCACGGGAAGACAAAAGTATTTCATTCACCATTAGGGTAGTGAAAGTGGGAGTAGAAAGGAACAGATGCAAGGGATAGTACAAAGGAATAATTGAGAAGACTTTGTGATTAAGCATGAGTGGTAATATACAGCACAATTCCAAATTCAAATTAGCTCTTGTTAAGGGATTTTAAAAGGTGGTTATGACAGTGATCTGAGGTTCTGTCTCTACAGTTAGATCATATTTCTGAAACTGTACCCCAAATTATAGGGGGTTACATTCTGGAATTGTGTCATTTAAATAAGGAAACTTCATTATTCCATTTCCCTTAAACACCCATACACACACAGAGAGAATTTCTGGGCATACATAGTAAGATCAATAAGCCCAAACTCTACATGTGGGACTTGATCAATTGTAGACACTGAAAGTCCTCATCATTTATGTATTGAGTTCTTGCCACTATTTGCAGGTATGGCAGTGAAATGTGGGCACTGTGAGTATGAAGCAGTAAATTACAAATGTGTATTTGTATGGAATGGAATGGAAATTCCTACAAGACAGCTCTTCCCAAAAATATCAGATTTTTGTTAGAATAAGTTATTAGATATAAATGATTTTGTCCCATATTACTTATCTTCCATTGTACTATTTTAAAAAGATGACAAAAAGCAATTTTAAGATAATTTGTAACATATAATAAAAAGTGTTTAGTTGAGACTATTACTGTGTTTAGATCAAATCTGAAGTTTATGTTTTCACCTAATAAATACTCAATAAATGTCTGTTGATTGAGTGTAAAACATGTATATATTACAGTAGAAAAAAGTACAAGATGATTCCATTTTGTCTTTCAGTGATAAACATGTTGGTAAAGTTTATTCCAAGTCTACTTCCTTTTTGGATTATGTCAGAAAATCTTTGAAGAAGCTTGAATTAGATGCCTCCAAGGTTGGTATACAATTATCCAGTGTTTTACTGAATTACAAAACAATTAATGAAGTGAAGTGCCACAGAACACTTTGCTTCCGTTTTCTGCCCTGGGTCTTTATGAGAAACAGTAAGTTGTGTAGAGAACAAATCCCAGTCTCTTCTGTTAGATGCATGTGCCATCCTGTGAACATTCAGAGGACCACCCCTTTTTGTGTTTACATAGCTAAAAAGAAACTAAGTCTGACATCAAACTTACACCATTTGTGAATGACAATGAGAAATAGAAGTAAATTAAATATGAAATGATTTAACTTTGAAAATTTTCTGTTTTAAATATATATAAATTGTATGTTTTATTTGATACTGAAATTACTTCCCTCTAACAAATTAATTACTTAGTTAATTAATTTGGCCTTGAATGAGAGAATCCTGGAATTTCAAAACTACCTGAAAGGTTTAGGGTAATAATTGAGACCATTTTATAACAACCAAAAAAAGCTTGGTACATAGGATTGCTTATTCTAGAATGGGAATGGCAAGGTACTACTCCATCTACCAGATACTTCTTGTTCTGTAGCAAGAATATTAAAATGTATTTGAAACATCATAATATTTTAAAAGATCTATAAGCTAAATTGTCATGAGAGGTGAGTCTTGCTCAGGTTTGGGTTGGAAGAACTCTCCCTTGAGGTCCTTGCCTACCGTGAGACTTGTTGATTCTAAAGATCAGGGAAAATTCTTACAGGAAATGAAAAAATTGTTTTGTGACAAGAAGTTAAGAAATAACAGAGCTATAAAGAATGGGATCGTGTTTTTAATTCTTGAGATGTGTTTCAAATGCTGATTGAAAGCTAAGTAAGGGCTTATGTAAAATATATTTAGTACAGTTTCTACTTGGAAGTAATGTATCTAGTGTGTCATTGGTACTGGCCATATTCCATCTACCTCCAAAAGGTTTCCTGTGCCTCTTTGTTTATAGAACAATGTGGTTAACTTTCAGTTCAATAAATATTCATTAAGCACTTGACTATGTGCCGGAAACTGCTAAGCACTAAGGTCACAAATAAGGAAAAGGAAGACAGTCCCCTGCCCTCAAGGAGCTTACTGCTATATAGGGAAGGCCACGCCAAAGGAAGCGGAAAGAGGGGAAGGGGTTGGGACCATAGGGTATCTGACAGGGGGCAGGATATTTCATGGAGTCAAGAGCCAGGAGAGCTGCTGATGAAAACTGGAATTACCTGGAAATTTTGGTAATCATCTACTAGAATCTAAGAGATGAAAAGAACTTATAGACCAAGTAGTTTAACTTCCAACTCAGTAAAAGAATCTCTTCTTCAGCAACCATGATGGATTGCCCTAATGTGCTTGATTTTAATCAGTTCACTGAGGGGAGGGAGCTTCCCAGTCAGTTCATTCTCTGTATAACAAATGCTTAATTGCATGAGTGGAACTTACTAGTTAAGCGAATCTCATACTATATTATTACTCCCTAGTGTCAGTGATTTTAGTTCATTGGAGAAAATGCTAGATGGACTCTGAAGATCTGGGTTCAGATCCTCTCTGCTAATAAGTACGTGTATGCCTTTGGGCAAATCACTTAAACTCTCTGAATCTCATTTTTTTTTTCAATCTACAAAATATGGGGATTGTGCAAGAAATAGGTCAGCAAACAACAGCCAGGGGACCAAATCCCTCTGCAGCTTGTTTTTATATGGCTTGTAAGAGAATAAATAAATAAAACTTATTTAATATTTTAATAAACCTAAATAAAATGCATTTAAAAATACAAAACAGAAGTAGGGTGTATTTGGCCCTTGTGGGCCATCTATGCCATTGACCTCCTGGTGCAGATGATCTCTAAACTCCTGATCTGTATTCTGATAAACCTAAATATTTTCATATATCACAAGAAGCACCCATATGCATACATTAATTGTATTTCATCAAATATTTTAGCCTCTCTTTAACCATAATATGTAAACGTTAGAGGGGCAGAAATATTTTGCATGGTACATTTAGCGTAGTACTAGGAGAAATGAAAAAGTTAAGACAAGAGTAACATTAGGTACTAACTTTCATGAAAGTCTATACTACCATGTAAAAATAAAGTCGTAAGTGAAATATCATCAGGTTACAGCAATGGTGGCCTGAGCCTTTCAACTGATTTTGCTGGTGGTTGTATTGATTCTCTAGAGCAGAGTTTTCTTAACTGAGGGGTCCATGAAATTGTTTTGGTTTTTGAAGATTTTGATAACTTCCTATATGTTGATTTCCTTTGTAATCCTTTGTATTTCATTTGAGGCATTTAAAAGCATTGTTCTGAGAAGGGGTCCATTGGCCTCACCAGATTGTCACAGGAGTCTGACCCCCAATATTTAAGAACCCCTGCTGTAGGGGTAAATGGTTACAGAAACATGAAGGAAAACGAAGGGAGACAGGAAGACCGAAGATGAAAAGATGGAGATAAAGTGTAGATATTGAAAAGTCAGCGAGTGAAAAGAAGTAAGCAGGAACAGAAAGAGAACAGAAAAAAGAAGAGGAAGCTAGGTAAATAATCAGGAATACGTGGAATGCCAGCAGAGAACTCAGCTTCACTTCATATCCATTTTATGGATCCCGGTCCTTGTCATTACAGCCTAGAAGGGAACATTTTAACCACGGCCATCTGAAAATAGATTCTACAATCTAGTTTTGTGCATAAACGCAATCACATCAGTGCTTACATGAGTTTCTAATCATGGAGTATAACAACATGCCTTCAGAAACTTTTTGATTAAGTTGGTGTTATAGCTTCCTAATATTTACAAACTATTATATTTATACAAATGAATCTTTGTTGAACAAATACCTATCAGTGTGTTTCTGATCCTGCAGTGAACATCTGTTAACGTTCAAAATTATGTAAACATGGAAAGTGTCTAGAAAATCTTTTAACGTGCTTCTGGACAGGTTCTTTTCCCAGAAAAATTACTTGAAGACATATCAAGTAAAACAGAACACTCTCAGACAAATCATTATCATTCCAAGTAGGCTAACTCAACATGTGCTAGATTTGCGTATGACCAGTATCCAACCTCAATGAGGAATCCAATCTAAAGTCATTTATGAAAGACAGCTCTGGGCCTTCTTCTCACTTAGAGTATTTGTCATTCCAGTGGTTCCATTTGGAGACAGATAAAGGGATTGCCAACATTTTCATCATAAATCCCATTTTTTTTAAACAGGCATCTAAAATATTGCTGGTTTAAGTGACCTCCCTGATAATTCATGAATAGAAAGTTCTGGAAAAAGATGTCTCAAGAATTTAGTTTTAGAAGCATAGGCAAATTGATCTTTAAAATGGTCCCTATTTAATGAATTCCTTCCCTTTTTGTATCTTTTGACTGAATTGTCTGCTTTAGTAATTGGATACTGTTACAGACTCTTAAAGAATGAAGTATTTCAGACTCCAGAGAAGTTAAATCTAGCTAAGTATTTCAGGATGCCAACTACACTGTAGCAATGTCACAAAATATACCTTATGTACAAAATTACCTTCTCAGAATAAAACTACCACAGTCCTTCTTAGTGTTATTCTGATAAAGATGTTCTTTCTTGTGATAAAATATTAAGATTTGCTAATACTTTAATCACAAAGTTCTCATAATTCCCACCTCACTCAGTGATATTCAGACCTATAATTAAACTAGTTACTCCTCAGCCTTTTTCTACTGTGAATTTCTTGGGAATCTGGGGAAAAGTCAGTTTATATTTTTGTTGTTTCTGAACCAGTGTGTTTTACTTTTCAAAATATTCATTAAATCTCAGGATCTCATTCTTTCTTATTCTCTCTCTCTCTCTCTCTCTCTCTCTCTCTCTCTCTCTCTCTCTCTCTCTCTCTCTCTCTCTCTCTCTCTCCTGTCCTTCCTCTCCCTTTCCCTTTCTTTCTCTTTTTTCTCCTCTCCCTCCCTCTCTCCCTTTTCCTCTCTCCCTTTTTACCTCCCTTCCTCCTTCTCCTTTCTCTCTTTCTCTGCCTTCCCCTTTCTCTCTGTGTCTCTTTTCCTCCCTCCCTCCCTAGTAAGTCTTTAAATGTGTCATTTTTGGAGGGAGGTCAGTAAGGGTTAGAATATTGTTTCTTGAGTAGTATTGGAAGAGGGGAATCAAGTAAACAGTGAACATCGGATCTCACAATTGGAATTGACCTGAGAGGCTGCCTGGCTAACTTGTCCCACTTCTCTGATAAATGATAATTTTATGTCTTATTTTCATTAATCATAACTATGCTTTTCTGAGCACCCCTTGGTTATAGAGTTCTTCATTATCTTCTGTTATTTCCTGTGCAGGTTGTCTCTAGGTACTTACAGGTACTGTCAGACAGAATTGTTGGAATGGCTTCCCCAAGGCTCTGAGTTAACATACAAATTGTTTCCTGTCCCTGTTAGCGTTAATTTCATAGCCAATGAAAATTCTGCATCTCAGAAAGTCCATAACTTGTAAGACCACAGATTGTGATAAGTTACACAGGTGATCTGAGATCTAGAAATGAGACATCAAGATCTTAAATTACTTTCAGTTACTGTGGTATAACCAGACAAAAGTTGATTGAGATATACTTATGCATATGAAAGTTATTTAAACACATAGTGTGTATACATGTGTATGTGCACATGTATATGTGTGTATAGATATGTGTCTATAGATATATATATGTAAATGCATACATATATGTGTGTATAGATATGTGTCTATAGATATACATGTAGATGTATACATATATACACATATGTGTGTATATACAGACACATATTTATACCAAACTGGATTCTTCGTTCTTTTCCTGTGTTAACCTATAATCTTTCTCTGAAATCTGATATTCTTCTCTTCCACAGTCTTCATTTTGTTCTTTATTGTACTGTTCAGTCTTTCCTCACTACTCAATGATGCAGTGAAGTCAGGAAGATTTGAATTCCAATCCTGCCTCAGATTCTTAACTAGATGTGTGACCCTGAGCAAAGTACTTAACCTCTGTTTGCCAGGATTTCCTAATCTAGAAGATAGAGATAATAATAACACCTCCCTCCCAGATAAATATAGCCCTTTACATACCCTAAAGTACTATATAAATGCTCGCTAATATGATTTATATTATTTCTTCTGTCCGTGTACTCTGTGATCCAGTGACAGTGGCCTTCTGGCTTTCCCTCATGCATGGCTCTCTGTGTTCTAACTCCATGACTTTTCATTGGTTGTCTCCATACCTGGAATGTTCTCCTTCCCCTGACCTCTCCACAGTCTGACTGCCCTGGCTTTCTTAAAGATGCTACTTAGATCCCACCTTCTGCAGGATGTCTTTAACACTCCTTCCCTCTGCTCAAGCCTTCTCTGTGTTTACCTTCCATTTCGCTCCTATAGATCTTGTTTGCAAATAGTAAGTTCCTTTAAGGCAGGATCCTGTTTCTGACTTTCTTTGTCAAATCAGCACTTCATACAACAGTACTTGCTGGGCTTATGTAGAAAATGATTAAAACCTCAAAGTAATTTGAACTATAATTATTGTTATTTTGACTCTACACTCCTTCACATCCATGGATGAGTCCTCTGCCCATATCCATTCACACCTTCTCATTCTTTACAATTTGGTTGCACGTTGTCACATGGATCCTCTCCAGAGGGTCGGCTTTGTCTTCTAGAGAGCTTTCGTGATGAGCAGTGTGGTGTAGTGGGAAGAGAGAGGATCTGGGCTCAAGTCTTTCCTCTGATATATACTGGCTTTATGAACCTGGTCAATTCATGTAATTCAGGGGTGGGAAACCTATCAGCCAGAAGGTTACACGTGGCCTTCTAGGTCCTTGGGTACAGCCTTTTGAGAGAATCAAAGTTTTACAGAACAAATCCTTTTATTAAGGAGATTTGTTCTGTGAAGTTTGGATTATGTCAAAGGGCCATACTTGAAGACCTAGAGGGCCACATGTTGCCTCCAGGCCACAGATTTCCCACCCCTGAATATCTCTCACAGTTCTAGGCATTTCCCTAAGGTTTTAAAATGCAGAGTTAGTGCTAGTCTTTTTTCATAGAAGGAGCCTCCTTCATCACCTTTCCACAAGTCCAGTCCCCATCTCTTAGCATTTTCTAAGTACCTATGGAGTACCCAGGATATCTTTTTAACAAGGTAAGCCAAAATTAATTGAACACAAAATAATACTAATAATAATGATAACATTACCTAATATTTTATAGCATTATATTATGCTATACTTTTTTTAGGGTCCTTTCCTATACAACAAATGATGTAGTAAAACTCTGAGATAGGTATCTGTTTTATAGACAAAGCCCCTTAAGAAAGAGAGAAAGTGAATTAATCCAAATTATAAATCCAGTTAATGACTAACTAGATCTCCTGTCTCTTGTCTCTGTGTTCTTTCCTCTATATCAAAGATTACTTGGGTACCATGTATACCCTAGGTGTCCATAGATAGAATTCAGGAGGTCTATGAATTTAGATAGGAAAAAAAACATTATACCTTTATTTTCCCTAAAATGTAACTGAAATTTAGCATTTCCTTTGATTTTGTGAAAACATTTTTCTGAGAAAGGACCCACAGGCTTCATCAGACATTGCCAAATGGGTCTGTGATACACACAAGAATCTTAAGTACCTATGCTCTAAACCAACAGACAAATAAACATGTCTATGAATACTGTTCATCAGTCTGTAAACACTTAATTTTTATGTTTTTCTATATCTTTGAGATTTCCTCAGCTCTTTATTATGGTTTCATAGAAAGTAAACAAAAACAGAAGGGAAGAAGAATTCATAGACTTTACAGAGAATTTATGAGAGAATTAAGTAAGAATGTTAATAAAACAAGATGTGCTGATATAGAGGAATAAAGAATAGATTATCACCCAGTAATGACTTGAGATAAGGGTTATTATACATTGATTTACTCTGTACACCTTACTTAGTGCTTTCGCTCAGTGTTCACTCTTCCCTTGACAGTTCACTAAATAGCAACTTTGTGGCAAAGGCAACATGGTTCCATTATACAGTGTGCTGGACTTTTGGAACTTTTATCATCATGGAATTAGAAATGACCCAAGAGGTCATTCTGACCAACCTTCTACTTAATAAAGGAATCACCTTCTTACTTTTTGTGGAAACTAATCCGATTCCCCATGGCTCTTTGCCTACACCTCTCTCATTTGTAGTTATTTTACTCCCTTTTATCACATTTATTTTGTCCTTTTCTTTCCTTCAGTCAAATTATAATCTTTTTAGAGCAAGATCTATCGTTATTTTTCACTCTAACAAGTTAGTGGCCTGATTGTACACTGACAGCTAACCAAGCAATCATATCAGTAGGAAGTCTTAAAATATAACTAATTACATTGCTTCTTATTTACTGCTTGCCTTCCCACTTGTTCTTTAAAGAAAATATACATGCTCTGTAGGGGTGAGACTTCTTTGTAATCTACAAATCTTTGGCTTCTCTCATTCCTTATTCCTTATCTGTATTTTCCAATATATCTCTGATATTCTTCTAGTTTTTCACTGAAGTTACTAAATATCAAAGCATAAGTAGATTGAATGTAGAGAGTTTTAAAAAAAAGTCTTTATAGATTTTCTCTCTTTGTTCTCTACAACAGATGTTGGGGTATGAGCTATAGTTATTGTCATAGTGACTTTTTTTATTTTTGTGAACACAAGCACATCTACAGTAGATGTCCAAATGTCCCATAAAATGTTACTTGTTGCCTTTGGGCACATGATTAAGTCAGCCCTGCCAAGTCCTTTATCTTCCTCTCCAAAGAGAACCTCTGAGCCATCCTTCCATTGAGCTGCAATTTCCTTCTTTCTTCCGGTTTCATTTATAGCAAAAATGTCAGTATTGATACGTTTGGTATCTCTAAGGCATGACCATTTGTCAGTTGGATAAAGATTGCATATTTAGAGTACTAACATCGAAGATAATGTTTTATGGGAAGGGGCAAGACTGGTTTTAGTGGTTTGAGGACCTCCCCATGAGAAAATCTCTACCAATGGAGGTCATAATATTCTCAGAAACTTACTTTTAGCTGGTTGCCTGAAGAACTGAAAGGGCCAGTATATCAAAGGCAGAATCTGCTGAACTCAGATCCTCCTGACTCCAGTACCATCCTTCTATCTACTACACTGTAATGCCGTAATGTTTATAAGACATAAAAATGCATGATTCTGGAGACAGTCGAGTTGTCATCAAGTCTCTCAAAAGCCTTTGCTCTTCCTCTTCTCTTGAGCTGTCCTAGGTAATCAGTTAAAATGGTGAGGTACTCTCTTGATCCAGAGAACCCCACAAAATCATGCAAGTAAAGGGGTTCAAATCTCTGAGTTCACTTCAAGAACACCCGTGAAACAGCCCAAACCATCAAGGGCATGCATATCCGAAAACTGCCAAGTACTTGAAAGATGTCACATTGAAGAAACAATGTGTTCCCTTCTGTCAGTATAATGGTGGAATTGGAAAGTGCCCAGGCTAAGCAGTGGGGTTGAACACAGAGTCATTAGCCCAAAAAGAGTGCTGAATTCTTGCTGCATATGCTTAAAAATGCAGAAAGTACCTCAGAACTAAAGGGTTTGGATGTGGATTCTCTTGTCATTGAGCATATTCAGGTTAACAAGGTTCCCAAAATGCAACAGTGTACTTACAGGTCTCATGGTCGAATCAACTGATACATGAGCTCTCCTTGCCGTATTGAGATGATACTTACTGAAAAGGAACAGATTGTTCCTAAACCAGAAGAGGAGGTTTCTCAAAAGAAAAAGATATCCCAGAAGAAACTAAAGAAACAAAAGCTTATGGCATGGGAGTAAATAAAACATTAAAATGCAAATAAAAATGAAATGAAAACAAAAAAAATATGTTTCTTAGCACCCTTCCTCTTTTTCCACCACTGTGTCCCCATTACAATAAAAGTGGAGAGGGGCAGCCCAGGGTTGAGGGTCATTTTGTCTTTTTCTTTGTTCCATCTGTTGCTATGGCCAACAAATTCATCCTTAATGGTCCAGCCTTGTAAAAATATTTCGTCCCAAAGTCCAGAAAGTTAATACTAGACTAAGAGTTAAATTAAGCAATCAAAAGTCATGCATCAAATATAATTTTTGGAATACACTACTTTTTAATGGCACATATATAAAAAAGTTAGATTTTTTTTCCTCTAAAGAGTAGAAAACTAATCATCAAGCTACTCCAAAGAGAATATACTCTTGCATATCAAGGTCATTCTCTCTTTCTCTCAGCTAACTACATTGTTTACAGATGTCTCTATGGTAACCAATCATCTTAGGAAATAGTATAATGTTAAGAGAATGCCGTTGAAAGAATAAGGAGAAATAAAAGAGAAAAACAGGTTATGACTTTTTTCTCATTCAGGAAAGGAAAAACAAAAGCTCCTTATGTCAACTTATTTTAATCAGTGCAGTACTTTCAGCAATAAAAAGAAAACATTTAATTCCATAAAAATAGCATTCCTTGGAGCCATTATTAATTGAGTAATCCACTTTTGTTAATTCCTCTGCTCATAGAATGTGAGGGTTGTTCCAAAATGTTTCCTCTTTTCTTAAGCCTCTAACCCTTATCCCATTCTTCCACCCTTAGAAGCTCCTTCTAAACAGAAAGAAATTAAAGTCATTTTATGATAGGCAATTTCCTCCACTCTTTTTCTTTTTTTTAAAAATATAAATGTATTTATTTAACTTTTTACATTCATTTTCACAAAATTTTGGGTTCCAAATTTTCTCCCCATTTGTCCCCCCCCACCCCAATACACCGAGCATTCTAATTTCCCCTGTCACCAATCTGCCCTCTCTTCTATCCTCCCTCCCTTCTCTTGTCCCCATCTTCTCTTTTTTCCTGTAGGGCCAGGTGACTTTCTATTCCCCATTACCTGTATTTCTTATTTCCTAGTAGCAACAACAATACTAAACAGTTGTTCCTACAACTTTGAGTTCCAACTTCTTCCCATCCCTCCCTCCCCACCCATTCCCTTTGGGAAGGCAGGCAATTCAATATAGGCCATATCTGTGTAGTGTTGCAAATGACTTCCATAATAGTCGTGTTGTGTAAGACTAACTATATTTCCCTCCATCCTATCCTGCCCCCCATTGGTTCTATTCTGTTTTTTGATCCTGTCCCTCCCCAAGAGTGTTGACTTCAAATTGCTCCCTCCTCCTATTGCCCTCCCTTCCATCATCCCCCCCACCCTGCTTATCTCCTTCTCCCCCACTTTCCTGTATTGTAAGATAGATTTTCATACCAAAATGAGTGTGCATTTTATTCCTTCCTTTAGTCGAATGTGATGAGAGTAAACTTCATGTTTTTTTTCTCAGCTCTCCTCTTTTTCCCTCCATTAAAAAGTCTCCTGCTTGCCTCTTGAATGAGAGATAATTTACCCCATTCCATTTCATTCCCATTCCTCTCTCCTCCCACTACATTTCTCTCTCACCATTTACCTTAATTTCTTTTAAGATATGATCCCATCCTATTCAATTCACTCTGTGCTCTCTGTCTCTGTGTGTGCGTGCATGTGTGTATGTGTGTGTGCATGCATGCATGTACGTGTGTGTGTGTATGTGTATGTGTGTGTAGTCCCACCAACTACCCAGATACTGAAAAGTTTTAAGAGTTACAAATATTGTCTTTCCATGTAGGAATGTAAACAGTTCACCTTTGGTAAGTCCCTTATTACTTCTCTTTGCTGTTTACTTTTTCATGCTTCTTCTCATTCTTGTGTTTGAAAGTCAAATTTTCTTTTCAGCTCTGGTCTTTTCATCAAGAATGCTTGAAAGTCCTCTATTTCATTGAAAGACCATTTTTTCCCCTGAAGTATTATACTCAGTTTTGCTGGGTAGGTGATTCTTGGTTTGAGTCCTAGTTCCTTTGACTTCTGGAATATCCTATTCCACTCCCTTCGATCCCTTAATGTAGAAGCTGCTAGATCTTGTGTTATCCTGATTGTATTTCCACAATACTGGAATTGTTTCTTTCTAGCTGCTTGCAATAGTTTCTCCTTGACCTGGGAATTCTGGAATTTGGCCACAATGTTCCTAGGAGTTTCTCTTTTTGGATCTCTTTCAGGCGGTGATCGATGGATTCCTTCAATACTTATTTTGCCCTCTGGTTCTAGAATCTCAGGGCAGTTTTCCTTGGTAATTTCATGAAAGATGATGTCTAGGCTCTTTTTTTGATCATGGCTTTCAGGTAGTCCCATAATTTTTAAATTGTCTCTCCTGGATCTATTTTCCAGGTCAGTTGTTTTTCCCATGAGATATTCACATTCTCTTCCATTTTTTCATTCTTTTGGTTTTGTTTGGTGATTTCTTGGTTTCTCAGAGAGTCATTAGCCTCCATCTGTTCCATTCTAATTTTGAGAGAACTATTTTCTTCAGTGAGCTTTTTGAACCTCTTTTTCCATTTGGCTAATTCTGCTTTTGAAAGCATTCATTGGCTTTTTGAACCTCTTTTGCCAATTGAGTTAGTCTATTTTTCAAGGTGTTATTTTCTTCAGCATTTTTTTGGGTCTCCTTTAGCAAGGTATTGACCTGTTTTTCATGCTTTTCTTGCATCTCTCTCATTTCTCTTCCCAGTTTTTCCTCCACCTGTCTAACTTGATTTTCAAAATCCTTTTTGAGCTCTTCCATGGCCTGAGCCAATTGGATATCTATTTCAGATGTTTGGGATACAGAGGCCTTGGCTTCTATGTCTTTCCCTGATGGTAAGCATTGTTCTTCCTCATCAGAAAGGAAAGGAGGAAACATCTGTTCACCCAAAAAGTAACCTTCTATGGTCTTATTTTTCTTCCCTTTTCTGGGCATTTTCCCAGCCAGTTACTTGACTTCTAAGATTCCTCTCCACCCCTGCCTAGATCCACCCAGCTAGTGCTTGGGGGTCTGGGATTCAAATGCTGCTCCCCAGCCTCAGGGCTTTCAGCAGCGGGGCGGGGCTGGTATTCAGGGTAAGATTAAATTCAGGTTCTCAGGTGGGGGCAGGGCTGCCTCCCAGGCTCTCTTCCCTCAGGGGGTTTATGCAGAGATATTCAGTAATGGATCTGAGGTCCTGTCTTCTCTGGGAGCTTCTGGCCACGGCTGCCTCTGCCGCTGCCTTCTGAGGGGACCTGAGTTCCTGAGCCACCCCGCTTCCCCCTCATCCAGCCCAGAAGTCTCTCACTAACCTGTAGCACCTGTGGGTGGAGGGACCTTTGCGGCCACCGGAGATTCCGTCCCTGAAGCCTGCTCGGATCTTCTCCTCTTGGGGCCGCATTGCCAAGGCAGGGCAGGGCTGGGCTCTGCTGTCTGGTGCGCGACGGACCTTAGGTGCCGGTTTTTCAGGGCTCTCTGGAACAGAAATCTCCTCTACTACGTTGCTGTGTGGCTTCCACTGCTCCAGAATTTGTGGGGAGTTCTTTTTACAGGAAATTTATGGGCTGTGGATTCGGAGCTAGCATATGTGAGTCTTTCTACTCCGCCATCTTGGCTCCTCCCCCTCCACTCTTTTTCAGTCTTCAAAACTGATTATCATCACTTACTTTCCCCTTGCTTTCTGTATCCGGAGATGTCTCTGCCTCCTGTAAGACTCATCCATCTAGCTGTATCTTCTCATCTGTTCATACCTCCCCTCCATTCTTCCTCCATAATCATTCCCCTCTCTCTCTCATATATCTTTAATCTCACTTTCTTTACTTGTCCTTCCCCAGAGCCTATAGATTTGCTTAGGGTCCTTCAATCCTAATTTTCTAAAAAATCTTTCCTTGACCCTGTTCTCATCTATGAGTCATTATATCTTAACCTTCACCTGCACTGCCAAATTATTTTTGAAATGTTTTTTTCTCAACAATGCCTCTTAATTCTTCACCATCTATGCTATCCTCAACTCTTTGTAATCTGGTTTTTTCTCTGTTCTACTCTAAGTGCTTTCTGAAAAGTCACAGCTGACTTTATGATGGGCCAAGCCTGTGGTCCTTTCAGTCTTTGTCTTAAACCTCTCTGCGGCATTTCAGGCTAGGAGCCACCCCTCCCTGTCTGCTCTGTAGCCTCTTTTACCTTCCTGAGGCTCTACACTCTCCTGGTTCTCATTTCTCTTCACTTATTCATGATGGGTAGGTATTACCCAAGTTTCTATCTTTGACACTTTACTCTTCCTAAACCGTCTCCATTGACAGTTCTCATTCACACATCCATTATTTCAAGTATTTCCTCTGTACAGAGAAATCAATCTTAACTTGTCTGTCTGTCTGTCTCTCTATCTCTTTCTCTCCACCTCCTCTCCTCTCCCTCTCTCTTCCCCCTGTCTTTCAAACTCCTAGGGCCTTTGTTTCCCCATATGTAAAAATAGATTGGATGCTCTCCAATGTCTCATACAACTCTAGTTCTGTGATCTTATGGTCGAATGAATGAGATCAGTTGGGTAGCTGAGTGGAAAGATGGACTGGTAGAGAGATATGAGGGAGGCCACCCAGCAGGATATTACGATAGTCCAGGCAACCGATGAGTTGCTGCATAAGACACCTGGCAGTGTCAGAGGCTTTATACAAGCTTTTATACAGGAGGTGTTGCAAGGTAGATTCAGCAAGAAATGGCTACAGATTGGATGTGTTAAATGAGAGAGACTAGGAAGTGGAAGGTGATGCCTAGGTTGTCTTCTTGGGTGAATGGAGGAATAACAGTGCCCTCAGTAGTAAGAAGGAAGTTATGGAGAGGGAAGAATTTGGACATGCTGAGTTTAAGGTGTCTACAAGACTTTGAAATTTAGGTGTCTAGTAGACCATTCTACATATAAGACTGGAAGTCTGCAGAGAGATGAGGGCTGGATACATTGACATAAGAGTCATCTGCATAGACATTCTGATTGAAAACATGAGTGCTAATGTGATCCTAAGCTTAGTAGTATAAGGGGAGAAGTGAGGAGAGCCCAGAACAGAATCTCTTAGGATACTCATAGGTAACAAACATAATCTAGATGAAGATCTAGCAAAGGAAACTGAGGAACAATATGACAGGAGGAAAACCTGGAAAGAGCAGTGTTATTAAAACCTAGAAAGAAGAAAAAGTCAAGGAGAAGAGGGTGATCCATAATGTCAAAGGCTGTAGAGGTCAGTGAGGAAAAGGATTAAGAAAAGGCCATTAGATTTGTCAATCAATAAAGCTCTATTTGAATGAGATTTGAAGCTAGATTGCAGAACGTTAAGAAGAATGAAAGGAAAGGTTATGGAGGCACCAGTTGTAGAAAATCTTCTCAAGGAGTTTAGCTCCAAGAAGGAGGAGAAATATATGATAACTCACTTGGATGAACAGATCAAGTGAGTGTTTTTGTGGATTAAAGAAACATTACTATCATTGTACCAGCAGGGAATTAACAAGCAGACTGGAAAATATTCAAGATTAGTGTGATTGAGGGTGATATGGGACATTGGAGAAGGCAGTATGGCAAAAGATCCCTTGTGTACCTAGAGGGATTTGTATTAACAAAGAGAAAAGTCACATGTCCTCCAAGGCACGGGTGAACGAAGAGATAGTGGTAGGAAGCAAGTGAGTGATATGAAATGAGTCTGAAGAGAAAAGATGGAGCTCTTGGTGAATGACTTCAATTCTTTTGGTGAAATATGAGGCAAGATACTCAACTGAGAGGATTGGGGAAGGTAGCCATAGAGGTTTGAAAAGGGCTAGAAATGTTTGGAAAGGCTTTTATGGTGAATTGGATAGCCATTCAGTTGGGAAGGTGTGAAAGCACTGCCCTCCATGGCGAGGGCTAAGTTGGGGTTAAGTAGCAACTTTGTAATGGACCATTAGCTTCATGATTTTCTCCAGTAGGAGTGAAGGCAGCAGATGGTGGGAGTAATCCAAGGATGTTGCTTACTGGGCCAAGATAGACAGTAAGATGAGTAAGGAACCCTAGAGAAAAGGATAGTGTATAGTGGAACTGGTTCACCAAGGAATCAAGATGAAAGGAGGAGACAGCAACTAGTGCAGGGGATGAAAGCCTGGGAAAGTCCAAAGGGGTGAAGTGAATCTAGGTCATGATGATGATCCAGAATAGGAACTGAATCATTGCGGATCAAAATTTAATAGTATTTTTAAGATAGGCATAAAGGGATTCATTGGTAGAAGGAGTATGCACAATAATGAAATAATGGTGCTTCCAAAGAAAGTCTGCATGTCTATTTGGTTTAAAGAGGAGTCTGTCATGTTTGGATTGGACAAGATGTCTTCTAAGGGCCTTTCTGAAGTCAAAGTAAGGAATAATGGATGGTACCATTTTGTTTTGTACCATTGCAGAAGATGAAAAAGATTTGTTAAGCTGAATTACTTAATGCCTCTTGACAGAGGACGATGGTGGACCACATGTACAAAGTGCAGCATGACCGGTGTGCTGATTTCTTTTGTTTAATGGTACTTTTTTTGTTACAAGGTTGAGTTCTATTTAAGGAGAGAGTTGAGTCACTGGAAGGTGAAGTAGCAGCAATTTTGAAAAAAAACGTTGTCTCAGAAACCAATTACTCAACAAATGCTTATTGAGCACTTACTACATGGGGTCAACAAGCATTTATTAAGCGCCTATTCTGTGGAAGGTACTGTGCTATTTGTCAGTTTGTTAAGTATTTGGGAATTCAAGGAAACGATGAAGAGAGTCACTATCCTCAAGGAGCTTACATTTTAATGGGAGAGTAAACGTACAATAAACACGTATACAAAATATATGCAAATTAAATACAAGGTACCTTTAGAAGGGAAGGCACTGTTATTTTTTAGATTTCAAGAATCATCAGTCTTAAATTTTTTTCATTGCATTTCTTTTATGCCTATTTTGTTTTAGGAATTATTCCAACTATTTTTTCATATATTTCATTGTATATTTTTATATATTTATATATGTATTTGATATGTTTTATATATATATATATATTTTATCTTACAGCTTACAGAAAAAATGATAATGGAATACTATGAGAAGTACAAGCCTAGAATGAATGAACTGGAAGCATTTAATATGGTAAATCACAGAATTCACAGTAAGATGTGTGTGTCTACTTGTGTTTGTGTGTGTGTGTGTGTGTGTGTGTGTGTGTGTCTGCCACAGACTAGAATAGGATCATGTGAAATTTTGTGATGGGGTAAACTAACTTATTTTTTGATACCCTGATTTTAAAAAATACTGAGTTGGATCATATCCTATTTCAAAACTGTGTTAGGTGTCAGTAAAATAAGAAAAGAACACATGAAAGCTTCCCTTTTAAGGAATTTTGTAAATGTGCAGAAATATTAGAGTTCTTTGAAAACGTATTTGTCTTGATGCAGTTATTTCACAAGCATTCCTTTTAATCAGTGTCATTCTTAGTGCCCTGTAAATGCTTCCTGTCATATTTGCATGATGATGATGCTTCAAAGCAATTTAAATAGTAACCATTTTCCTTCAGAAGACTTTTGATCCATTCTTTATCCTTTTGCATGATGGGCATTTGCCATATCTAGATAGATAGTTAGATCTGTAATATTTTATCAGTATTTTCTTCAACAGGACAAGTAAAAAAGGAAAAATTTTTCATTCTGCTGTTTGGTGAACGATATAACTATATCCAATCTTTCTTTTAGTTGAAAGTCGTTTTGGCTCCTTGTATAGAGACTTTGATACTTATGGATCGACTTTGCTATCTTAAAGAACAGGTATTTTTGCACTTTTTAAAATATCTGAAAAACATCTTAATTGAATCAGTTATCTGTTTAATTGCTAAAAGGGTGCCTTCTAAAACTAGCAGTACAATTATTTTCATCATATTTTCAAAGTTTAAGTATTCATTCCATCTCTTTTTCAACATATGTACAGCAGATGTTGTTTGTAGCAAAGCTGCAATAGTAAAGTTTATGTTCTTGTAATTGTATGGTAATTACTAGTCACTAGACAGTAAACACACAAAGCACTGTATACTGAGACATTGTGTGGCTAAAATTAGTAAGGGCTAGACAGAAGATACCCTCTATAAACTCCATTTCACACGGATTAGCACATTTATTTGAATTTTCCTACTTGCGTACTTGCAGGGCATTATTCTCTCCTGAGCAGTGTTGATGGCAATTCTTTTTTTAGTAAATCATAAATGTATGGTTCTTGTTTGAATGGTGGGGGGAAATGGCCCTTTTGGTTAGCTTTGAGGGAAGTGGTTTTTGCAGCTTCTGCTCTGGGCTATGGTCAAAATAAAGTTTTGTGACCTGTTTAAATTAAACACATTCATGGGAACAGCCCTGTTTTTCCACTATAAACCCTTCATTTTAACAGTTACACTTTATCATGAGGAGAGCTTTGCTTTCTTCTCTTTGAGAGCCTACTTGGACCAAATGGATTGTAATAAATGTTTGCTTTTGTTCTAACTGGTATTTTTATAGAAAAGGCAATTTTAAAATATTTAAATAATGATGTATTTTTCTCAGCTGCCAGCCAACTATAAATCAAAGAGTATCCTTGATTCTCAAGATGGAGGAGGGGGAGGGCAGATCACGCCTACTCTACTGAGCACTCATTTTTCTTTTCACAACTCTTTCCATTGACTTAGGTATGGTAGTTGGTAAAATGCTACAGGCTAAAGACTATCAGAATGAAAGTTAATTTTTAGAAGTCATGAGAAATGCTCATTTGGTTTTATTGCAATTTATAGAAGAGGTTTCTGTTTGCTTGTGTTGACCATGTAAAATATTTCCATTTAATAAATAAGAAATAGTTACTTTAAACCACAAATACCTTTAATTTGTTTTTTGTAGTTGCTTTGTATACTTTAGGATGCAACTCTTTATTAGTCAAGGAAGACTTTTTCTCTTTTTTTATGAAATTCTAGATGTCTTGTTTTTACATTACAAAAATACATGCGTACTCCATTATTTCCTTTTTTAGTCAACACATTGTTATGTATCTAAAGCTCGTATCAATTTACAGGACAACATTGCCTGGTCTGCACTAGTGAAGTTATTTGATCCTGTGAAATCCCCCAGATGCTATGCTGTTACTGCTCTGAAGAAACAGCCATGCTTTCAAGATGAAGCCAGTTGTTAGATGGAACCAGGCTGGAGACTTGATGCAATGATTGCTTTTGTTAACCATCTCTTTGTAGTTTGGTATTAATAATAACAGCCGCCAGTGATGATTTTTGTATGGATTTTCTTAATGAATAATAATAAATCATGAAAAAATAGGATTCCAGTTTTCTATTGTCAATCGTTTGCCACCCTTCCCTTTCCCCAAAGAATCTACTAAAGGGTTAATTGACTTAACTGGCATAGAAGCTATACAGTAATATGATATTATAATGTCTTCCCTATTTTCAATATTTTCAGGCCTTGAATATTTGTTCTTTGTCAAAATTTTGGCTTTTTCAATGACTTTAAAAAAGCAGTGACATCAATAGAGTGAATTCAAACTTCCAGCATTTTTCTCCCACATTTTGGTAGGATTTTGAAAATTTTCAGTAGGGAAAATCTACATCAAAAGTATATTGGTACTTTGGCAGTAGACCAGATATGAAAGATGGATACTATTTTTAGATTATAGATTCAGAATATAAATAGTTATAAATAATATAATTATATTATATTATTATATTATACTAACATTATATATCATATAATATATATTATGTTATAATATATTATAAATATAAATCATAAATTTATGTATATATAATATATATAAATATGTTATAATATATTATAAATAATATAATATATAATTAATGTCAGTAATTATAAATAAATATATTTAGATTATAAAGTTTCATTCTTTGATTATCAGCTGTATGACATAATTAGTCAACAAGCGCTTATTAAGTGCTTCCTGTGCGTTAGGCATTGTTCTGGACACTGGAGATACAAAGGAAGGCAAAAAGAGAGTCTTTGTTCTAAAGGAGCTCACATTCTAATGGAGGTAATTGTCTATATTTGCTAAAAATCAGTCTGTCCCTCAGAGGTTTCTTGGGTACGTATCTAATTTTGAATAGTGTAGTATATATCTTTAGCATTATTAAGCCTGTCCTGATTATAGTGGATCAAGTGGAGCAAAGGGTGGCTCCTCAGTTAGCAAAGACCAAAAGAAAACAATGGGGGTTGTTGCTAAGGTTATGGCAAGACAAGCATGTTGTATGCTGTTGGTACACCTTTAAATTGGTCCTGCCATTTGGGAAAACAATTTGGAACCATGCTATAAAACTCTACATGTCCTTTGACCCAACTATACTCCTATTGGGCAGATATCCCATAGAGGTGAAAGACAGAAGAGACACATGTGCAGAAATAGTTATAGAGGCACTTTTTGTGGTATAAAGTGAGTACCCAAAGTTTGGGAAATGGCTGAACAAATTGTAGGTTACTTACTGATTTTGAAGATGGTGTCCCATGCAAGTCACTTAACTTCAGGGTGCTTTAGGCAATTCTCCAAGACAGTAAATAGGTTGTAGAGAAAGTGCTACCCTTCATTGGTAGATGAAATTTCTTCACCCAGAAGTTCACTGTGCCAGTATCACAGGTCCACTTCCTAGACTACATTCAGAATACTGTTGATACAAAGATAAAAGCAAAATTGTCTGTGTCCTCAAGGACCTAGTATTGTACTGGGGAGAGGTAGTAATTGGGTTAATGATAAATAGATGGATAACATTGATGAGGAGGAGGGTGAGGAGGAGGATGATGATAACAGAGAAAGGGATGGTGACCATGATTAATGTACGGATGGTGTGAGCTCCAATTTTGAAAGTGCTGTAGGGTGTGTAAAGTGCTTTACACATAGTATTTCACTTTTTTAAGCATCATTGTTTGATAGGAGATATTATCCTCATTTTATAGGTATATACAGACTTTTGACTCACTCATGACTTATACTGACAGGTCAAGTCCCCAGAGCTCAGCTGCTAGAACTCCTTTCAGAATCTAGAGGTTGTTCTGAGGGACTGGAAGTATCTTTCTAGTAAGAAAAAAAAAAGAGGAAGGAAGGAAGGGAAGGAAGGAAAAAAAAAAAGGAAGATCCTGAGCCCTTACTTGTTTGCTTCAACATATAATTATCAGTTTATATCAATTAGCTAGATTTAATTAGCTTTTTTAAAAGAGCTATTTTACTAAGGTGGAATCATAAGAACAGAGGCCCAAAATACCCCCCCCCCAAATTCTGACATACTTTCCTACCAGTACAGAGTTAAAGGGGAAGTGAGCTCAAGTTTAAAAGCATATAAGGTAAAGGGGAAATGTGTAGCTCCTGCTTTCTTTTCTCCTCTTTTGGGGCTTCCTCTGAAGTTTTCCTTAGGCATTATATAGCTTTTCTGTTGAGCTCTTCCTCAGTGTGTCTAATTTGTAACTGGTTTTCAGTGAAGACAGTACATTTTTCTATGACGGCTGCTGCTAAGACTGGGGTGCTGATAGGAATTCCAGAGTCCTCCAACCTGCTGAAACCAGCAGGGGCCTTCTGTGACTAGGGCAGGGAGAAAAGAAGCTGAAATATTTTCTTCTCTCTCCAACCCCTCCAAGTAATTTCTTGTCAAAGGATTGTCTCCCCACTAAGGTACCAGATACTTGAATGCCCAGTTGCAAACTAGCTTGCTGATTTTATACAGGACTCAAAAGATATCACCAGATCTCCTCAATCAGTCATAACAAGCTTCCTGTTGTACTTAGTTGAAATGTTTTTAATTGATGTATTCAGTGGAGATGTTCTCACCTGATAAAGGCATCTTGAGTTAAGTGGGGTGGGGCAATTGATTGACTCAGTTGGTAACTCCCTACCCTTACACAGATGAAGAAATAGAATGGTTAAGTGACTTGCCCAGAAGTAAACATAATTTCTTAGGCAAGATTCCAGTCTTACATAGTTTATTATTTATCTACTCCTTCACTCTGCCTACAAAGTAACACAAATTAATTTCAAAATAGAATGTTAAAAATGCAGATGAGAGGCATAAAAGACCTTCTGTAAAAGTAGCACCTGAAGTTGGCTTTCAAAGAAAGTAGAAATTCCAAGCGACAGAGAGGTAAGGAAGATATACATTCTAAACACAATGACACAGAAATTTTGACTAGAGTGTATATCAAGAGAAGTAATGTGAAATAAGTCTAAAAAGGTACGTGGAAGGTAAAATGTGGAGGGACTTAAATTGTATCCTTTTCTCTTGGTAACAATGGCAATAACTTAAAGGGTTATGTTTTTTTTAGTTAGTGTAGGTGGCATCCTTGAATGTATATTTAGAGATTAGTCTGACAGATGAGTAGAAAATTCATTAGAGGAGAGACTTGAGTCAGGGGGACCAATTACAAGGCTATTAAAAGTCCACAGAAGAATGTATGACACCATGACATTCAGCCAAACTTGTTTGAGTAATACATTTAAGACATAATACCTTTAAGCAGCACTGTATAAAGAAATGGAAGGGAATGGGAGGATAGGGGATCACCTCAGCACCTAATCAGGTGGACTTAGTTTCAAATCCTCCTACCTCTGACATTTGTTGCCTTTGTGACACTAGGCATATCATTTAACCTCCTATGTGTCAGGCAACTCCTCGAGACTTACCTGCTACAGTATGGTGGAGTGGGGGGAGTAAAAAAGAGTCACCTTGGTGGAGGGAGTTCCCACACTAGAAGTTCTTTAGCTTTAACATCATTAATTTGACAGATGAGTGGAGAGTGACCAAAGAAGGAAGAGAGGCAAGCAGGAAGACCTGTTGATTGCAAAAATCCAGTAGAAATGTGATGAAAGCTTAAACTAGGGTGTGGGTGTCTGTGAATGTTATATATTCTGTCATTCAGGAGTTATTTATTAGGCTCTAAGTATGTGCAAAGTATTATGCTAGGTGCTGAGGGGGGAATAAATGAGATGAATGTGCCTGCCCTGCAGAGGCTTATTCTCCATATATGAAACAGTTCAGTTTACCATAGAGGTAATAACAAACAGGGAAAAGATCGTCCAAAGGGGTATTGTGCTACTTACTACCTCAAGGTGTGTTAAGATCATATACATTTGTCCTATAGTCTCCACAAATGGCAAAAATTTCCTTTTTTCTTAAGAATCAGGATGTTTTTCATATTTTTGTTTTAAATCAATCTCAATGGCTTGTATTCATGAGTGAAGACTGTTTGAGGAAAAGTCTGCTGTGAAGAACATGTGCTGTGTTTAACCTGTGACAAAACTGGCTCCAACTCTCCAAACTTCCCCAGATGGCTTCTACTTGGCCAGGGATGCTACTGGCTGCATGTGTGGGAATTTAGTTGATGTCTTTATCTCAATGGGTTGCCTCATTAAGTTTGCAGATGTTCTGTCAATGTAAGACTTTTTAAAAAATCATACTGTTTTTATTAGAACTTTCCAATGCACAGCACAGCCTGATAGAGTTAACTCAGTACAATGGAGAACAAAGCAACATGTATTAAAGTCTCATGGAAGGGGGATGGGGTAAGGAATACCCCCTCAGTTGTACTAGGGAAGCTATGGTCAAGCATCTAAAAACTGAGAGGAAGAAAGTACCCAAATGCTACATTGAAATTCTTTCCTGTTTGGTCTATGTATGATTGGAATAAGGTGAAACGACTAATGTAATAGTATACCAGCCAATTAGCTGACTTCATGTATTCGCCATTGAGGTTAACCATGAGTAGGTTAACTCCTCTTTTAGGAGAGGCCATAGCCCACCATAATTGCTGCAAGGCTTTTAGAGACTCAGTCTTAGATGTGATGTTCCATGAAGCAGAGCATGCCCAAGTAACGTCTTTCAAGGGAAAGATAAAACAATTCCAGATACCAACTGATTTTTATAAGAGAACAATATGGTGCCCTGGTAGCTTCAGAGCAGTCTCTGATTTTCACAAAGAGCAATTATTTATACATATGAGCAAGAGCAGATGTAGGAATGAAGTAAACTTAAATCTTAGAGGAAAAAGCCATAGTTCTGTTTTTAACGAGCAGGTTTCGAGTTGTTTGTGTGTGTGTGTGTGTGTGTGTGTCTTTGTATGTCTGTGTGTGTGTTTCCTTTTTCCACTGCTGGACTTGAAAAATTAAGTGAATTTGTGTGGTTTCACTCACTCCAAAAGATTAAGCTGACCATGGCAGGTGACACAGGAAAGAGAAATTTTAATACATGAAATGCAGACACATTCTAAGTATAAAAACTGTTCTATTCAAGAGACCATCTTGATGTTAACGCAAGCAATCCATACGTGACTGTGAAAAGTCATGACTTGACAGCTTTCCAGATTACATAAGAAATAATGAAAAAGAATTTGAATACCAACATTAGAGAGCACATTTGTGCCATAAAGTCTCAAATGCCTTTGATACTACAAAAGAATTGTGATATCATCATCATAATAGCTATTGCTTACATAAGTTTACATAATGCTTTGAGATTTACTAAGTAGCACTTTACATATATTATCTTGTTTACTAATAACAACCCTATAAGGTTAGGGCTACTAGCCCCGTTTTACAGATAAGAAAAGGAAAGCTAAGAGGTTAAATAGATGTCTAGGATCACACAGCTAGTAAACAGTTGAGGAAGGATTTGGATCCAGGTCTTTCCAGTGCCATACGTTATCAGATAATGTATTTAATTTGAGCAGTTAAAAATATGTTTTCACCTTGTGGCCAACTTTCTGAAGTTACTTAGCCTGGCCCTTGAAAATAGCCTCTTGGTGAGCCAGTATTTGAAATCTTGTTAAATCAGTAGCCTCTGTAGTTGACTGGCACAAACTTATTCACTCCATATCATGGCAAGGCATGAGACGGAGCTTTGGTAGAAGAAAATCTTTTAATATACAGATAAGGGAGAGGCAGTCTGATAATAGTTGATAGAGATCTGGCCTCCAAGTCAGGAAGACCTGAGTTCTGTTTCTAAAACAAACAGGCTATGTGACCCTGGATGAGTCGCCTAACTCCTTAATTCCCTAGGCAACTCTCTTAGATGACATTTCAGAAAAGGTGCCAGTGTGTATTAGTAAAGGGAGTTTACATGGCTGTCTTCCTCCATAATCACGCGCAACCATCTATAGCATAAATATTTGAAATCCAGTAGACAAAAAAAAAAATTCTCACTTAAGGGCTCATCCCATAGAATTGTAATATAGGCTTTTGTTTTCAATGAGATCATCAGTAAAGTGTTCCCACTATGATTTCAAAATTGCAACTACCTAGGTAAGTAAAAGTATTCCATTACAATTACCCATAGATGTCAGTAAAATGCCTTTCTACCTCAGGGTTAAACATGGTTAAGTATTAAAAGCAAACAAAAGCTCCTTACTGTTCCTGAGCTGTGAAAGCTATAACTATAGCCAAAAACTATCAGACTTCATTTGGTGAAGATATATGCAGACTGTGCCACGAGTATCCCTGTAGTGTGTTTGAAGGGGATTACTATTCATTTTGTCTAGACTACATTTGCAGGTCTCCATGAGACACCTGTGAAAAGGTCAGCTTTCACTAGACTGCTCAGAAGTTAGCCTAATTGGCCCAGGGATAAGAATCCCACTGAGATTGTAAATAATTTTCCAATTGCAACCTAATTTTATTTTAATCACTTCTGGAGAAATGCTCTATTTTATATTTTGATTTTGTTATTTCATAATTGCAGGATGTTACAATTAGATGTTAGCTAAAATGAATGAAAAGATTCAACTTGAGGCTGTCTCCCAAGAATGATAAGGCTGTTAGTCGAACTTTAAGAAATTTCTATCAAAGTAACAATATTCTTTTGCAAGGTATCTATCCTCATCTTCAACACAAAATAAATATTTGTTAAGTGCTGTTGAAGAACATTCAAGAATTAAACATTCTAATTATGTTCATGCAAATTCCTACTATCTTATAGCAACTGGGAGTTCCTGGACTCACCACAATGCTTTTATTTTTCTGACTCTTTATCAGATTACTCAGAAATGTCCCAAACTTTTTCCTCGCTCCTCCATCCCCTCTTCTCCCCTCATCCCTTTTTCTCAGTAGATGATCTTTCCTACTTTGTTATTTTAAGAATGCTGTGGCCATATAATATGGTCTTTATCTCCTTTTTTCTACCTTTCAAAATCTGTTTTCATGCATCTTTCCTTCTTGTTTTGCTGTCCTCAATTGTGACCCTATGAATGAGTCTAAATTTTCCAGGACAAATTATTTTATTAAGGGAATTTATTCTGTGAAGTTTGAATTCAGTCAAGGGACCACACTTGAGGACCTAAAGAGCCACTTGTGGCTGCAGTTTCCTCACCCCTACCTAGTCCTTGATCCCCTGCTTTCCTCCAGGACTTAATCCCTTTGACTCTTCTCGATCACATCTAGAATCTCTCCCTTTCTTGAAGTTTTATCCTTCTCTCCCATCCTCAAATACTTCTTTTTACTCTGCTACTCCTTCAAACAATTATTCCAAATCTTTCCCATCACACTGCCAAAGTTCTAGAAAAAAAGTAATCTTTGATTACTGCCTTCATTTTCTCACCAGTCACTCACATCTCAATCACCATCACCCCATCCCCACCCCCAGCAATATAAGTAATTTCCTTCCCACTTTGTGGAAACTACTTTGTCAAGGTGACTGATATCTTAATCACCCGATCCAGGATCCTTCCTTCCTCAGTCTCCTTGACCATTCTTTTAGCATTTGACAGTGATGGCTACTTCTTCTGACTGTGTCTTCCAGGGCAATCTGATGCGTTCCCAAGGTAGTTCTTTTGTATTTGTAACCCAGTCAGTAGAATATAATAGGTTCAAATACTTGTTTAATCTATTGATTAAGACAGTGTAAATGTGGATTTAAAGTCACCTCACCACATTTTACCCTAGATACCTTCATAAACTAAGATCATGTCTCCGCAGAGGTAGACTCTAGAGTAATGCATAAAGTCAGTCAAACATAAGTGCATCAGAACCCTATTTAGATAGTCTGAGGAAACTTGACCACACTTTAGGAATCTTTATAAATTACCAAACTAGTTAGAGGAGGAGTCATTCTAGTTATGGGAGCAAGTAGGGCATTCTAGCTAAACCCCCTGAGAAGGAACATGAGGATGGAAGTTTAGGAGAGGCTTTGGGTCTCCTTCCCCCACACCTCTAGCCAAAGAAGGACATTATTCTAAATGAGATAGAGAATGTTAAACTTCTCATCTTTCAATCTATGACTTAATCTCTAGATTAGCTGATAGAAGAGTCTGCAATGGAAATCAAGGACAGCCTGAATATAGATTCAATTCCATAAAGAACCTAAAAAAGAAACTATACCATGTATAAGGAACACTTCACCGCCTCACAAATGAGAAGACTTCCAGCAGCAGCAACTGTGGCTACATGGATTTTTGCTATATGGACTGTCTAAGGTGGAACCCACTTTCCCCTGGACTCTGTATGTGCTTGTGGGAAAGCATGTCACACTTCTGAGAGGACATTTTATACCAACTGTTCTTACTGTACTGCTCTAAATATTCCTTTCTAAAAGCCACTTAAGCTTGGCTGACTAATTTATTATCATAGTATCATAGTAATCTTTCAGGGAGGGGGTCAATTCAGGGATAGCATACTTGAGTCAATGAGAGTAGAAAATCGCCTCCATTCCATAAAAGTAACTGTTTCTCTTTCCCTCCCAGTTTGATTTAGTTATTTTTTTTCTTTGACTCATTAAAAGGGCCATTCCCTGACTACTTCTTAAAGAGGCTTATTCACTCAATGGGAATTACCTCCCTATAAGTGAGTAGGTGAAAAGGCCTAGCCTAAAAAGGTCAAGGTCTCCCATTACATCCTGGGTCATCTCCAGTCATCCTGATGAATATCTGGTCACTGGATTCAGATGGCTCTGGAGAAGAAATGAGGCTGGTGACCTGCACAGCCCTCCCTTACTCAAAACAAAGTCAAGTCCAAGTCATGTCATCATTTCTCTGATGGCATGGTCTTCTTCGGCAACGAAGGATGAACACAGCAATAGCAACCTTTGATGAGATGATGAAGGTGGAAGGTGGTTCTAGTTTCCTTATGGAACTGAATCTATAGAGTCTGTCATTGCCTCAGGCCTACTGACCGCAAAGCCAGCAGTCTTTATGCTGTTCTGTGTTACCTTCTATAAAGTGCTAGAGTTGTGCAGGGAAAGCAGGGAGACAGGTTCACATTCTGTCTTTGACACTAACTAGGGAGGTCACTTAACTTGTGATTTAGAAGCAATGTGGCATGGTGGAAGGAGGACTGAATACAGAGTCTGAAAATCTTGGCTCATATCCCAGCTCTGCCAATAAATCTTCATGTTACCTTAGGGCAAGTCATTTAACCTCTCTAGGTCTCAGTTTCCTGATCTGTCAAATAAGGGTAATGGACTAGATGATCTCTAAACTCCCTCCTAGCTCTAAATCAATGACCAGTTAAATGATGGATAGGTTGCAATTTGTCCAATGGAAAGAGTTCCAAAGGCTGACTAATTCACAAATTCTCCCTAAATCCACATAATATAGTGCCCAGCACATAGTTGTGTTCAATAAATGCTCACTGATTGATTGATTCATTTGTTCCAAAAAGATACTGGACCATAACTTTTTAAGAGAAATACATAAAGTCCCTATGCTTCTTTGGGCATACTAATATACATCATCTTTTTTGTTTACCCTTGAATCAGGTTTCTTTTGCACCCAAACCCACGGGACCTTTTCATGTTAATAAAGTTGTCAAGCCAGCTGGTATCGAGTTTTGCACAGAATTTATCAAGAAAATCAAGACAGAGTAAATCTACCCAGGCAACAAATCAGAGTGCTTGGCTGAAGCTCAAATTGCCTTAACACCCAAGCTGTCAACTTCCACAAATCATGGATAAAAGAGCAAGGAAATTGGCTCTTTTAATAACTCTGGGGGGTATCTCACAGCCGAAAAGCAAGCCCAAGTCAGGAGACAGGGAGTTTTACCTCATCTTACAATATAAAATTCCTGATGATTTCTTTTAAAAGTATTTCACATTAGCATTTTAGGAACCCTACCTACTCCTTTCAGCACCTTGGAATCTGCCAGTACATATTGCCTATTTTGAAATAAATGTATGGGAATCATGAGTTCAGCTGCTCACCTCATAAAAATTGGGTATGTCAGAAATCAGTCCTGATTACACACAAGGAAATCGTCAAATAGCTTATGACAATGGACAGCAGCCTAGGAGGGTTTTATTGCCTGGCTGTGAAGACCCAGAACTCAGGGAAACATCTAGTAAGCAAAATGTCTAACTAATCAACTGATGGCTATACAACTTAATGGTTTGGCTGAAACTAATTTGGTTAATTTATGAGTTTAAAGTCTCATGAGCATGAAAGACAGTAAACTGAATAAAAAAAAATGCAAGGAGGTACAATGAAGACCAGGCCAGACATGGCTGCTGTCCAGCAGACTCACCCTGACATCCTTGGACAAACCCAATAACAAGAACACCACTACACATAGTCCAAAAATCTCAGGCTTTGTATTCTGGACTTCCTCTGTCCTCTCATGCTACTTGGCAACATCCTCTGCTCAGAAAAAATCAAAAGTTCCAGGGCAGGCAAAATCCTCTTTCTCTAATCTAATAAACATTAGAAGTATAATAAAATATAATATAATAAACAGCAGTACAAGATGCATAAAAATTACAGACTTCTGACTCTGAGAGACAGATTTTCTTTGAGAAGTAGCAGCATTGTTAGCTTTTAGCATCTCCCTGCTACAAAATAGACTATCTTTCACATTGCAAAGTATGCTGAGATCATTAAAATGTTATTCCTGTATGCCACCCTCCAATCTTTCTGTGCCTGAGGCTAAGATAGAGAAATCTTTGTACCTTAGGGATGCTTTGAAAAAAGTGTGGATGTGTCCCCATTCACCATTCTTTTCAGTCCTACTAATTGAGTTTGGTGTTGACTCTGCAAAATCATTTACACCCGTCCCCTCCAATTTTTTCCCATTGGCAGTCTAATACAAACCTTCATTATCACCTTCCTAACCTACTGCAATAGCTTCCTAAAGGATCTTCCTTCCTGCCTCTATCTCCCTATATTCCATTCTCCATACTGCTACGAGAATAATCTCCCTTTTGTGCAGATCTCATCTTGTCACTTCTTTGTTCAAAAGTCTTCATAGTTCTTTACTACCTAAGTTCAAACCACTTTTTGTCAGATGCTCAACTCTGAGGAAGAAAGTAATAGAACTGACACTTGCAGATAATTAAGTTCTAAGGTCCAAGGATAGAGCCCTTCCAGGAGGACAAAGGAGCATGATTCAAGCCTTGACGGAAAGTATTTAGTAATAATAATATTACGATAATAGATAGCATTGATAAGGAGCTTTAAGATCTCAAAGCACTTTATATGTTCTTGAATTCAATCTTATTAATACTAATCTCTTTCACATATTCTACAATCTAGCCAAACTGGACTTCCTGCTATTTCTAACACATGACAGTCCATCTGTCATCATTTCTGTGCTTTTACTAGCTTTCTCCCATGCCTACAATGTATTCTTTCTCACATTCACCATTTAGAATCCCTATTTTTCTTCAAATTTCAACTCAAAGGTCTTTTCTATAGGAGACCTTTCCTGACCACCACTATTACTAACGCTTTCTTAATCCTTTCCTCTCCCCCAGTTGCCTTGCATTTGAATTGTTTTGCCAGATTCCAGTTCTAGATTACATCCATCTTCTGTGTCCTCCAATTCTACTCAGATGGTGCAGAGCAGAGCTGGAAGAAATCACACAAATGTGCTGACTGGGTGGACTAAAAATTCATGTTATCCAACCTCTACTGGTCCCTCACTGCAGAAAGGCAAATCTTATATGCCTCCCTAATTGATTACCTTTCTCATGCTCCAAAAAAACTATTCCAAATCTTCTCTTTTCCCCTTAGGCTTTTCATATATTCCCCTTTACCATCTAAGCTACTCCTCATCTAGGGAACTCACCTCAGAATTTACTGAGAAAACTGAGGCTGTTTTAACCTTCTTGTCATCTCAAAATTCTTTGACATTTGCCCTTCATTCCATCCTCTCCCAGCTCCAAAAGATTGCCACTTCAAATATCCTGTCTCTTGATCTTCCAGCTTTATGTACAATTTCTTCTCTACTGTCTTCAAATATGCCCAAGGTTCCCCTATCCTTAAGAAACCTTCACTGGACCCTACCATCCCTTCAAATTATAATTCTCTAGATATTTTACTGCTCACAGACCATAGAGCGATGCAAGATGCTTGAGTAAGCAGTTGGTTGGGTGGATGCAGGGTCTAGCCTAGTTCTTTCTAGTGGAGAAGAGGTGTTGGGTTCTATTGCTTCTTCCCCAGTATCTACTCACTGATGGAGCAATGGGGTTGCAGAAGTATATTCACAAACAAAAAAATCTAGCCAAAGGGATTTTATGAACACTCATATGAGAAGGCAGAAATCCCCAGTAACCTGAATGATTTGAACTGGCCTTTTGCATCCCTCCTGCCATCCACTGCTGGACACAGGTCAGCAGGGTTCCTATTAGGGATCTGCAAAATTAATTAGAGCTACCTCATTTGTTGCATTCAGTATTCTGATTTAGAGGAGAGCATGCACTTAGAATAGAAGGAGATTCAACACAAAACTCCTTGTATCCCAGGACCTATAGAAGCTTAATCATTCGGTTGGTACTTTGTAATTACTCTCCAGTACGTCTTAGTTATATGTGTGTGTGTGTGTGTGTGTGTGTGTGTGTATGTATCAGTGGAGAAGAGTTGGAATCACTTTCTTCAACAAGGAAAAAACCCACAGGCTACTTTATGTATAACTAGCCCCATTGCTTCTGGAGTTGATAACAACCCCACCCCATAGCTGAAGTACAGAAGAGAGTCCTACCATGGAGGTACTCTTTACAGTCTCTTGCATCTCTAAATATTGAGGGTCTTTCTAGCCATAGACTTTCTAGCCAAGACTGCAAGACACAAAGAGAAGGGGAGATATCTGGAATAATGTCCAGGAAGAATCTCTCCAGAAAATCCAATTTATTGGTTGGTGAATGGAATTTCTTGAAAGTTGGAAGAATCGGTTGCTTGTGTGGCTGGAGATGGATAGTGACATTTTCAATAGAAAAAGAGATCAAAGCAAGAGTGCTGTATGACAGTCTGTTGAAAAGACAAGGTAGCTTCCCTCTGGAAACCTTACCTATGATTACCCTGCCCCAAACTTAGAATTCCATTAATTTTCAGAAGAGCAGAAGAAAGCCAAGTTCTTCATACCATGACATAAATAAGTTTGTGCAAAAAAAAATAGAAGGGTTCTGAAAAATCTGTTTACTTGGTGTATATATTTTGATGAGGTGATGATGATGATGATGATGATGATGATGATGATGATGATGATGATGATGATGATGATGATGATGATGATGGAGGGGAGCACTGGACTTGGAGTAAACAAGACCTGAATTAAAATCTTGTTTCTGATACTATGCTGTCACTTAATCTCTATAAGCCTCCATTTTCTCCTTTGTAAAATGGGGGCAAAAATAGCACATACCTCATAGAGACGTTGTGAGGACCACATAAGAAAACATGCATAAAGTTCTTTACAAACTTTAAAGTGTTATAGTTGTTACTGTTACCATTGTCATCATGCTTACTAGACTATAAAGTGAGATCTTCCCACTAGGAATGTGTCCTTGGTTGAATAAGAGGACATAGATCATCCAGTTGATGAAGTTAAGAAGAAATCTGGACATAGCCCATGGATTTAATGTAAGAAGAGCTCCCCACAAGTTCTGGATCACTGCAGGGTGTGCAGAAACACAGTGGAAGAGATTTCCGTTCCAGAGAGCCCTAGAGAGCTGTCCCCAGGGTCCGTCGCACCCCGGAAAGCGGAGTCCACCCCTGCCCTGCCCTGGCCGCGGCCCCAGAGGAGCAGATCCGAGCAGGCTTCAGGGACGGAATCTCTGGCAGCTGGGAAAGTCCCTCCACCCACAGACGCTACAGGTCAGTGAAAGAGATGTCTGGGCTGGCCTAGAGGGGAGCAGGGTGTCTCCGTGACTCGGGCCCCCTCGGGAGGAAGCAGCGCAGGCAGAGGCAGGGGTAGGAAGCAGCAGAGGCAGCGGCGGCGGCCCGGGGCTCCCCCAGCAGGCAGGATCTTCATTACTGAAGGTCTCTGCATAAAGCCCCTGAGAGAGCTGAGCCTGGGAGGCAGCCCTGCCCCCACCCCAGCACCAGAACTTAAGCTCACATTGAATAGCAGCCACAGCCACCTCGGAAAGCCCACTTGAATCTCAGACTCCAAGCACTAGCTGGGCGGATCTAGGCAAGGGTGCAGAGGAATCTCAGAAGTCGAGTAACTGGCTGGGAAAATGCCCAGAAAAGGGAAGAAAAATAAGACCATAGAGAGTTTCTTTGAGCAGGTGCAAATGTTCCCGCCTTTCAATCCTGATGACGAGGAAATATTCTTACCATCAGAGAAAGACGTGGAAGGCGGGGCCTCAATACCCCAGACATCTGAGGTGGATGTCCGGTGGGCTCAGGCCTTGGAAGAGCTCAAAAAGGATATTGAAAAGCAAGTTAGACAGGTGGAGGAAAAACTGGGAAGAGAAATGACAGAGATGCAAGAAAAGTATGAAAAACGGGTCAATACCTTGGTAAAGGAGACCCAAAAAAATGCTGAAGAAAATAACACCTTGTATAATAGGCTCACTCAAATGGCAAAGGAGGTTCAAAAAGCCAATGAGGAGAAGAATGCTTTCAAAAGCAGAATGAACCAAATGGAAAAAGAGGTTCAAAAGCTCACTGAAGAGAATAGTTCTCTCAAAATTAGAATGGAACAGATGGAGGCTAATGACTTTCTGAGAAACCAAGAAATCACAAAACAAAACCAAAAGAATGAAAAAATGGAAGAGAATGTGAAATATCTCATGGGAAAAACAACTGACCTAGAAAATAGATCCAGGAGAGACAATTTAAAAATTATGGGACTACCTGAAAGTCATGATCAAAAAAAGAGCCTAGACATCATCTTCCATGAAATTATCGAGGAAAACTGCCCTGATATTCTACAACCAGAGGGCAAAAATAAGTATTGAAAGAATCCATCGATCACCGCCTGAAAGAGATCCAAAAAGAGAAACTCCTAGGAACATTGTGGCCAAATTCCAGAATTCCCAGGTCAAGGAGAAAATATTGCAGGCAGCTAGAAAGAAACAATTCCAGTACTGTGGAAATACAATCAGGATAACTCAAGATCTAGCAGCTTCTACATTAAGGGATCGAAGGGCGTGGAATAGGATATTCCAGAAGTCAAAGGAACTAGGACTCAAACCAAGAATCCCCTACCCAGCAAAACTGAATATAATACTTCAGGGGAAAATATGGTCTTTCAATGAAACAGAGGACTTTCAAGCATTCTTGATGAAAAGACCAGAGCTGAAAAGAAAATTTGACTTTCAAACACAAGAATGAGAAGAAGCATGAAAAAGTAAACAGCAAAGAGAAGTCATAAGGGACTTACCAAAAGTGAACTGTTTACATTCCTACATGGAAAGACAATATTTGTAACTCTTAAAATTTTTCAGTATCTAGGTAGTTGGTGGAATTACACACACACACACACACACGTACATGCATGCGTGCACACACATACACACATGTACACGTGTGCACACATACACACATACATGCACATACAGAGACAGAGCACAGAGTGAATTGAATAGGATGGGACAATATCTGAAAAGAAATTAAGGTAAATGGTGAGAGAGAAATGTAGTGGGAGGAAAGAGGGTGAAATGAAATGGGGTAAATTATATCTCATTCAAGAGGCAAGCAGGAAACTTTTTAGTGGAGGGAAAAAGAGGAGAGCTGAGAAAAAAACAAGAAGTTTACCCTCATCACATTCGACTAAAGGAAGGAATAAAATGCACACTCATTTTGGTATGAAAACCTATATTACAATACAGGAAAGTGGGGGAGAAGGAGATAAGCAAGTGGGGGGATGATGGAAGGGAGGGTAATGGGAGGAGGGAGCAATTTGAAGTCAACACTCAGGGAGGAACAGGATCAAAAGACAGAATAGAAACAATGAGGAGCAGGGTAGGATGGAGGGTAATTCAGTTAGTCTTACACAACACGACTATTATGGAAGTCATTTGCAAAACTACACAGATATGGCCTATATTGAGTTGCCTGCCTTCCCAAAGGGAATGGGTGGGGAGGGAGGGATGGGGACAATTTGGAACTCAAAGTTTTAGGAACAACTGTTTAGTATTGTTGTTGCTACTAGGAAATAAGAAATACAGTTAATGGGGAATAGAAAGTCATCTGGCCCTACAGGACCAAAGAGAAGATGGGGACAAGAGAAGGGAGGGATAATAGAAGAGAGGGCAGATTGGTGATAGGGAAAATTAGATTGCTCGGTATATTGGGGTGGGGGGAGGGGATAAAAGGGGAGAAAATTTGGAACCCAAAATTTTGTGAAAATGAATGTAAAAAGTTAAATAAATAAATTTTTATTTCAAAAAAAGAAGAAGAAGAAGAAATCTGACAATAACTTTCTCCAGATTCTAGTGAGGACCAGGTACCAAACTTTAGAGCTTTTTTATGATGAGACTTAGAGAACAATGACCATTGGTGGTTTATCACTCATTATCAAGTGAACAGAATAAGGAGAATATTGGAGATAATGAAATATGAGAATCAGTTGAAGGACCTAGGAATATTTAGTTTAGAAAATAGACAATTCAGGAAAATATGATAGCTGTTTTCATGCTGCGGCCAGCGCAGGTCTGGGGCGGTAACAGGCTCACAGAGTGAGGATGAAAAGACAGGCAGGACATAGCAGTCTGAACAAGCTGAGTTTATTCTGGACATACTGAGCCAATAAATTAGGGGTTCGGGGTGCTTAAATAGTAAAAAACCATAGGGGTAGCAATTGAGACATGAAACAGAACAGATTATGATAAGTAGAAAGGGAGGCCTCAAGGCCTCTTTATCGGAATGTTATCCTGTATAGCAGGAGCCCTGATTCCTGGAACTTCAACACCCGAATTCAAGGACATGCACCTGAGAACAATATATCACTTAACTTCTCAAGCCAGCTACTCTTCTCCCTTGGAGGAGGGGAACTCTTGATCAGGGGCTCTTTCAAACCCCTCAAGGTTCTCTACATTTTCAGAATATTATCACACTGAGGACAGAAACTCCTTATTTTCCTATGTATCCTAACATTTAGCACAGCATCTGGTCCATATTCAGCACGTAATAAATGCCTGTTGTATTTGACTGGAAATTATAGAAAGATATCATTTGACTTGATGTAAAGATAAAATCCAATTTGATGTGAAGACAAATTTCCTAACAATTAAAAGTATCCCAAAGTAGAATGGGCTGCCTCATGTGGGTTCTGCATAAATAGAAGTCTTCAAGTGGAGCATGAGTGATCATTATATGGGGTTATTGTAGAAGAAATTACTGTTCAAATAGCCTCTTCTAACTCTGCCATCTAATGGAGTGTTTTAATTTCGATATCCCCTTCAAGGAGTGAAAATTTGGTAGGGGGTAGCTGACAGTCTTCCCAGCCATCCTGCCCCTAATCAATCATTTCCTCCTGGAATGTTCATTTTAAGGAAGGTATTGAGGCCATATTCATCTCTTCATTCCTGACTGTTTGGGGATATCCATGGTACCACCAGGAGTGAGTACCTACACCCATTCCCCACACGCTCTTCAGTTCTCCTTTATATGTTGTCTTCCTCATTAGAATAAAAGTTCCATGAGGACAAGGGCTATCTTTCTTTTCATTTAGTGCCTAGCACACAGTTGGCACTTAACAATTTGCTTGGTGACTTGATTTGACCTGAAAGAAATGGAAGGTTGAAGTAGAAATGAAGTATACTTTAGTCATTTTTGTTTCAGTTGGGACTTATGGTCAGATTGTCAAAAGCAATCAGCACCCAAGTGCATTTTTTCTTCTACTTTGACAAATTCTCTTTCTTATGGTTCACAGGAGATCAACCAGGAGGACTTTTGAAACTTGGACAGGGGTGTGGGTGTTGAGAAAAGATGTACTGTTATGTCTTCTTTACAACCTCAAAAGATTGATGAGAGCTGAAGATTTAGTGAACATTATAACTCTTGATTTGGATAAGAAGTTGTGAGTTGATTCCTAGATGCAAAAGATGGCAAAGATATTTAAAAATATATAATTTCCTATAAATTTTCCTAAAATATTGGTCTGACCATGTCATCCCTCTTATCCAATAAATTCAAGTGGTTCCCTACCACCTCCAGGATCAAATACAAAATCCTCCGTTTGGCATTTGAAGCCCTTCGTAACCTAGTCACCTCCTACTTTTCCAGTCTTCTGACATGTTACTCTCTTCTGCATATTCTTCAGTTTAGTGACACCGGCCTCCTGGCTGTTCCGTGAACAAGACACTCCATCTCTTGGTTCCTGATATTTTCCCTCGCTCTCCATAACCAGAATATTCTCCCTCCTCATCTCTGCTTCCTGGCTTCCCAGTCTCCCTTTAAATTCCAACTAAAAGCTACCTTCCAGAAGCAGTCTTTCCCAAACTCACTTAATTCTAGTGCCTTCTTCTATCTGTTAATTACTTCCTATTTATGCTGTATATAAATTATTTGTACATAGTGTTTGTTGTCTCCCTCATTAGAATATGAGCTCCTTGAGGGTAAGGATTATCTTTGGCTTCTTTTTTCTATCCTTGGCACTTAGCACAGTTCATGGCACTTAGTAGGTGCTTTAAAATGTTTATAGTTCGGTTGATTAATAAACTTAAGGCTTAAAGAAACTCACTGTATCCTGGCTGATATTTTTTTAAAAATTTAATCATAGTATCTCTCAGGAAAGCCAAAGGTGTCTTATAGATACTCCATTAATGAAAAGATACATAAATATTCTCTATTTCTTGGAAATGTTATTGTTTTCTCATTTAGGGACTGATCATGTGAGTCTATGTTTTTCTGCCCATGCTAATTGGGCTTCTCTGATCTAGGAACTTGCCTGTTCCCTAGTGCCAATATATACATCGTAGACACTAATAAAAGAATTGGGAGTGAACAAATGATTCCTGTTGCTGGCTAGTGGTTAAATTCAGAAGTAGCCAGTTGAGTGAGGGTCCATTTTCTTGTCAGTGTCTTTGAAGATATTTAGATTTTATTGTCCTTAGCCCCAATGGTCAAACATGGAAGAATCTCTCTTAATAAGGTTCTGTTCTCTATGTCTACCTGTGAATAGCTTAGTTGTGGGAAAGGTATCAGTGGTGAGAAGGATTTTTAAGTTAACTGTAGTTAACTGTAGTAAATAACTACAGATTGGAAAATGAATTTTAGGATATCCCCAAGCTAGGAAGGATTTGTGTACTTCACACTTAGTGCTAAAATTTGGTCATACCATCATCAAATTAAAATCATAGACTTGGAATTGATAATGCATCTACATTAGCCCTCAGATCCAGCATTGTTGCTGGACTCCAGTTGGATACTGCACGCAACCTCTCCTCTCCCTGTCTTTATAGTTTTCTTATTTTATTTGTTCTTTATAATTGCATTTCAAAGATATTTCAGTTTTTTTAACAAATTGAAGATTTGAAACAACTTTCCATTAAATTAGTCTATTGGTACCATTTTTCCGGCAGCATGTGCTCACACCATGTCTGTGTCGCACTGACTGCTCCACAACCCAGCCGTTCCCTGTCTCTCTACCTCTCCTCAGGTCTCCCATTCCCTGAGATACAACAATGATAAAATTAGGCCAATTAATAACCCTACAACGACTGCTAAATTTTCAAGTGAAAGGAAGAGTCAATTGATGAGGCATACTTTACTGTTTTCTTATTTTGAGAAAATGCCACCCTGGCCTTCAGCAACTACCACGCTGCTAAGTCAATAGCTATCAACCTTGAGGCAAGACTTTCCACCAGCAAAAAAGATTACAAATCACTGAAGGCTCAGATGATGGTTAGCATTTTTCTGCAATAAAGTATTTTAATTAAGGGATATACATTTTGGACAGAATACTATCGTACACTTAATAGACTACAGGATAGTGTAAACATAATTTTAATATGCACTGGGAAACCAAAAAAAACTTGTGTGGCTTGCTTTATTGTAATATTTGCTTTATTGCAGTAGTCTGGAATCAAATCTGTGATATCTCCAGGGTATGGCTGTACACTCTAGAAACTAGAGTTTAGTCATACTGGTCTCCTTGCTGTTTCTCACACACAATATTCCATTTCCCATCTCTATACCTTTTCATTGGTTGCCTCCCATGACAGGAGTATTCTCTTTCCTTCCTTTTGTCCTTCTTTCCTTCCTTCCTTCCTTCCTTCCTTCCTTCCTTCCTTCCTTCCTTCCTTCGTTTCTTTCTTTTTCTCATGCATACACATACAAATACATATCTATCTACCAGTCTATGTATCTATCTGATCATGCACTCAATGCAGCCTCTGAAGCTGAGATGCAACAAAATATGGGTCAATTCTTTGCTGCTTGTGCTAATTTTGACCCAACAATTCACACCAAGAAAACACAGGTCCTTCACCAGTCAGCACCATACCATCCATACATGGAACCATTGATTATAGCAAATAGGGAAATATTGAATGCTGTGGATAAGTTCACTTACCTTGGCAGCATCCTTTCCAGGGATGTACACATAGATGATGAGATTGAATCACACAGTACCAGAGCTAGTTCAGTGTTTGGGAGGCTATAGTAGAGAAATAGTAGAGCCTTCCAAGTCCATATTGATCTGATCAGTGACAGCTGAACACACTGTATGTACCTTGACTCTAACGTAGTGATGCCATTTTAGTCCTCTTTGAGAATGAAGAATACCATCCAACTATTTATCTCTTAAAGTGGGAACATTGAGATTGGGAAGTGACCTCTTGTTATGAAAAAGGGAATCTAATTCCATTCTCCTTATAGGAATCTGTATTTATATTCTCAATTTCTAGAAGTCATTTTCATGGATTTTTATGTTTGTCATTGAGCAAGAAATTTCCCTAAAAGTTAATCTCCTCCCTCAAGCAAAAATGCCTGTTTTTTTTCCCCAAGGAATTCAGTCTTTTCCACTGACAAAAACAAAAGCATACCAAAAAAAGGTAAGGAGAGCACTGGCCATTTAACAATTTTTTTGGTACAAAAATTTTATACATAGTACTTGTAACATTTTTGGAGGAAGAAATAAAAGCATTACTTTTAAAAGAAAATAAAAGATTACTCTTAATAAGTACATCCTTTAGATTTAAAGCAAAAAAGTAAATGTCCCTTATGAGCAGATGATGATATTTGGGACAATAGCACCATGTAGGGTGTTTTTGTTTTAACCACAAAACAACAGACCCTCTAAAGTGTGTGTTTGTGTGTGTGTGTTTTTAATTTTGTCATATTCCTTTCAACCCCCCAAAAATCCAACAAGTATCTGGATTGCTTTGGATTTTAGTATGAGTTCTATGAAATGAGAATGGTAGCACTATATGGAGGGAAGATAACTTTGTTTGGAGGGAAAGGTATGAGTCCAAGATCAACCCTTTCCCAAGTAGGACCTTAGACAAGATTCTTTCACCCTCTAAATATCAATTTCTTCATTAGCAAAATGGGGATAATACTTGGACTACCTCATGAGTGCTATTGTGAGAATAAAGAGAAATGTTTATAAAATGGTTCATAAATCATAAACTTCTACAAATTGTGGGTTAACCCTATCATATTCACCAGTCATCATCATCATCATTGGCAGCTACAGCATCATCACTTACGTTATTAAAGCTTTTTGGTTTCTTGAATGAGCTCATACTATGGAAAGAAATTAGAGTGAGAAGCAAAAGGTCTGATGGAATATCTCTTTTTGCTTTTGGGTAGTACTCTAACATCCCTGGGTGGGCAGAGTTGAAACTAAAGCAAATAAATAGGTTCTTTGTGATAGGGAATTAAAGTTTAGATAGATGTAGGCAGCACTTCTGGTCATTTAGCATCATGGAAACAACTGAGTTGTGCACCTAGTCTGAAAAAAAATCATTAAAATATGAAGCAATCAGATAGGGGCTCCCTCTGTCTGGGGATAACCTTTCCTTCAATCCCCTCTTCCTTTTCCCTCACTTCTCCCTTCAATGAACTTCTACCTTACCCCACGTCTCCCAGACAGTGGCCATCTAACAGCAAGCAAAATTCATGTTTTCCCTGGTCAGAAAAATGGTTGTCTATGGAACTGCTAGCAGGTCCCAGATTGCTATGGTTCTGCCATTTAAGAGACTGGTAAACTAGAGGGGGTCTTTTACTTTAGGGAGCAGGGTATATACACAAATCCTGGCCTGCCTGAGTGGGAATTAAATTCCTCTTGTCACTCTGGGTCTCAGATATTACCAGTTTGGCTTTGGTCATCAATTTCTCCTTCCTCAAGTTATCTAGCAGCATGGGTTTAATCCTAGGCAAGGGAAAAGGCTAGTTTTGTTCATGGCATTTCCCAAAGCTGACTGCAGCTGTGACTGATTCTCCATAGGATGATCTAATGTAATCTAAGGGTGGACAGGAAGTTTGGAGGAAGAATGGGTTCAGTGTGGAATATGAGCTCAGTTTTGGATATGTTGAGTTGGAATCGCCTGCCAAACATCCAGGTGGGGATATAACAGGCAGATGGAGATATGGAACCAGAGTTCCATAGAGAACTTAGGGGCAGATGTGCAGATTTGGAAGTCATTGGTGTAGGGAAAATAATGGAATCCAATGAGATCAAGGGAACTAGCATAGAGTGAAAAGAAAATGGGGCCAAGAACATAACTTTGGCGGATAACTAACCCCCATACTTAGGGTATGAACCAGCAAAAGAGGATGAGAAGGAAAAGTCAGATGGGTGAGAAGAGTGCCACATAGATATGATTTCTTTAAAAATTACATCAGGATTGATTTTGTTTTTAATTGTGATCTACATATCAATAAGTATGAATATTTCAACTTATAAAGAACAACAAAAAAAAGATTGAACATAAAACTTCCAACTTCTACTTTGTTCAGTTTTTAAAATGTGTACAATATTGTTAATGAGGCAAAAAGTTGTTGCGAATGGAGTGCTAACTTTGAATCTAGGAAGACCTGTTTCTGAAATATTACTGATTGTTTGACCCTTGGGCAAATCACTCATCCTCTTAGAATTCCAGGCAGCTCTCTAACACTGCAGGGAAGGTACTGGCTTGCATTTGGTAGAGAATTTTCTCACCAGGGAGTTCCCTATATCAATAAGCCACAGAATTAATTCCTATCCCTATGTCTATTTAATTTAACAGAATCATAGCTGAACTGTCCTGTTTGTCTGAGCTTCCTCCTGCTCTTTTCTGTGTATTTGAAGTGTTACATCTATGTTTTTTTCTTCCTTTTTTTTTTACATCACTATTACTACCAACCAATTTCCCAGACAAATAAAAGTTCTCCTTTGAAACTAATAAAAATAATAAAGCAAACAAATCCACACACTGTCCCTGTCTGAAAATTTTTATCTAATTCTGGCCCTTACAACCTGGAGCCTATGGACATGCCAAAGGATTTCTGATAGCCAGCAAAGATTTATAGTGTGTTTTCTTCTACATTTTTCACAGACCACCTGAAATCCGTTGGCATGCTGCAAGCAATCCCTGGGCTGTAAGTGGTCCTAAGGTTTCAGGTTGTGAGGAATTTCTGCCAAGAGGTAGAAAGCATGGATTGTTTTCTGAAGTCATGTCTTCTGAAGCCATGGTCAGTCATTGTTTTGGTCAGAGTTCCGAAGCTTTACAAAGTTGTTTCCTTTTAAATAATTGGATTCATTCTATACATTGTACTAATGGCTCTGCTCACTTCACCCTGCGTCAGTTCAAGTCCTCTCAGGTTTCTCTGAATTCTTTTGTCTTTTCTTAAGATAAATTCATGTTCTACTCTATTACTAAACTGTAATTTGTTCAGACATTTCCTAATCGGTTACAGTAATATAGCTTTTTGAATGGTTCTAATCATAGATAATTAATTCTGAATGCCCCAGTATTTAGTTTAGCTTAATTTCAGAAAATTGGGTATTTGGATAGGAAAGATTCCCTTTCTTTACCAGTAATATAGGGAAGAAGGGCTTGGTACCAATTGTAGAGTTAGGGTCTAAAACCACAATACATCTGCATGTGTGTAGGAAGGGCTTCCATTTTGACAAACCACAAGGCAAATTCCCTTTGAATTTGAGTGAGTAGAAAGGGTCCTTAAAAGATCCTCCCTTCCCCCCACTGGAAAAAAAAGAGTAGGAAGACAGAAATTAATGTTAAGAAATGTCCCAACCTCCAAGAATAGGATAGGATATATCAGAAGGTCTGAGAATCTATAAAAACCACTAGAAATAACCAGATGAGAAAAAGTAGTGGCATCAGTCAGTCAAAAAGTATTTATTAGGTGCCTTCAATGTTCCAGATACTGTTTTGGAAAGGTAATTTGTGTGATTAGGATGGGGGATAATCTGGAACGACCTGGAGAGGGCTCATGAAGAAGGTAACATGAACTAAGCTTTAACAGAAACCAGAGATTCTAAGAGGGAAAGAGAAGGAGGGAGAGAGTGAGTGCATTCCAGGCCTGCAGAGGAGGGATAGATTGCCTGGAATCCAAATCTATTCTTCTTTCCTTTGTACCATATGTCTCCCATTCAAGGCTGATTCTCCAAGAGAATTCAAGGAACATCTGGAGAACCCCTGTGTAAGGTACAGAAGACAAATCCAGGCTTCTACAGACTTTGTAGTGGTATGCAAATGAATCACCAAGAGGTGACAGAAAGAATCCTGCCATGTTTGGAGAACTCATGCCCTCCTCAAATCAAACACCTTCCAAACAAGAATGTTTCAGGAATATCCTAGTTCTGAGAAAATGTTCAAATTCAATTAATTAGATTCTAAGGTCAAAAATCCCATGCACTGAGTAGAGGAAAGTGATGGAGTTAGTTTTAGAGAAGCTAAAACTTCATTTTAGAAACTATTTGGTCTCAACAAACTTTTTTTCTTTTTTTTTGGTGTAAGATGAAATACAGAGACATTAATGCATACTCTAAATACAGAAAAGTAAGTAACAGATGCATTGGCACAGAATCCTGCTGTGTTTGTCTGCTCTTTGGAAACGGGGTTGGCTTGACAAATTACTTGCTAGCCAGGAAAAGCATTAAGGGATTATTTGTCCACCGCGATTTCAAATTTTTCTCTAATGATAAAATCTTTTAAAATGAAAGAGTGTGGCCAAAATGCTGTATACAAGGAGAGTTTTATTTCATACTAAGACATTACAGGCATAGATGAAAATTGAATAAGAAATAGATTTCATTTTATTTCTATGTTTTTAAAAGAAGTTTCATTTTCCTTCAGGGTTCAAAATAATAGCACTGGTTAGTACATGTTTTAGAATTACAGCTGTTACTCACTACCTGTATGACCCTAAGTAAGTCACTTAATTTTTTCAAGCTTCTGTTTCCTAACATGTAAAACTGAGGAAGTTAGATATGATGACCTCTAAATGTCTCTTCTAAGTCCAAACATTTGATTTTCACCTGGTGATAGTCTGATCAAATTTTAGTACCAAATGGAAAGTACATATCTTAAAATCCTTTTAAGTCCTTCCCAACTTACTAGAAATCTTTTATAGCTTGGGGATATCCTAAATACCTTTCCAATTTACTTATCAGTTAAATTTTTTAAAAAATAAGCTGTTAATGGCTCTTATTTTTATATCCCATTCATTTCTGGAAATCACGGCTCTCCCCCAATCACTATTAACATCCTTCTTTACCAAAAACAAGCAAACAAAAAACAAAAAATTTAAGCAAACACACCAAGCACACCAATCACACCACAACCCTCTAGTGCATGATCTGAAGCTTCTATATTTCAATAGTCTTAAAATGGTCTCCTCAAATACTATCCCTCCCCTTTCTAATCTACCCACACCAGCCCCATAGATGCCAAACTGATATCGCTAAAGCAGCAGTTTCCATCTTGTCATTTCCATGCTTAAGAAGCTTCACCAGCTCGTATTTACTTTGTACAGCTATTCATTCCATATTGTGACTTTCCCCGTTGTGGTTTCAAAGCACGGCAGGTTAGCATAAGAAATTAAATGAGAATTTGGGGGAGTTTTGTGGAAGCCGCACACCAAGGCCAGCGGATAATGCAGAAAAACGTTAGAAACTCAGATATGCATGAAGCATATGTATAATATATAATATCAATATATTTCATTTTTTAATACCATAATAATTCTCTAGTATGAAGGGAGGGTCAAAAAATTTTACGTGGATTTCCCAGACTGTAGAACAGGGGAGTATTGTGGGCGGGTGGCACTGTGCCCCTAACCCCTGTGATGTGGAAGGAATAACTGTACTGCTTTTAGTATAAGATGTGAACCCCTTTGTTTAGCATATAAACACCTTCAGTCTGCCCCCAGCCTATCCTTGCAAGAATTACATATTTCTGTACCCCAATGAAGTGGCCGACTTCCTTTCTGCTTTACAAAGCATTGCCTCTTCCCCCTTGATGTCTTTGCACGTGCCTTGGATACTTTCCCTTCTCACCTCCACCTCTGAAATCCCCTGCTCTCTTAAGAGCTCACTTCATAAGCCATCACTTTCAAGAAACCTTTCTTGTCTCCTCCCTTTGTTAGTTCACTCCTCCACTCCAAAAAAATCACGCTATATTTATTTTTTATATCCTGTGTTCACTTATCTATGAACATGTATCCTCCAATTAACATGTAAACTCCTTGAGAAAAGAGGACATTGGACTTTTGTGTTTGTATCTCTAGTGCTCAGCACAGTGTCTGATACATGTAAGTAGATTAATAAATCTATTAACTAGATTTATTATTAATTATTATTTTATTATTATACATAATTATAATATAATGTATTATAATATAATTATAATACAATTAATTATTATTAATTATTAAGTAGATTAATAAATGCTTGTTGATTGATCTGCACTGTATGCAGCACTTTCCCTTAATAAAGTCCTCCACTCTTTGCTATTGTTACATTCCCTATCCCAGTCTGTTAATGAGTGATATAGCATTATTTTTATTTGTGTATAAGGAAATGCTCCAGATTTTATATTTATTGGTGTTGATATTTGCTATTACATCATGCTATATAGTGGGGGTTTTTTTACAAGAATCTTTGTATTGCAAGATTCTTTCACCTTTTTTTGTAGTGGTAGCACAAAAGAGCTTCAAAATAATCAAGATCCTCATAAAAGAAATTTCACTTGGATTAAAGAACATTAAAATCCCATGAAGCAATAGCTAAGCACCTACTATGTCTCAGGCACAGTGCCAAGCAGTGGGCATACAAAGAAAGTAAAAAAAAACAGTCTCTGCCCTCAAGGAGCTCACAATCTAATGGGGAAGACAACATGTAAAGAATTATAGACAAACAAACTATAGGCTGGATAGCAGTCTAGTTGAAAACAGTCATTGTACCCAATTAGGAATTCTTCAGTGGATCCACTTGACTTAGTGAAAAAGGAGTGGGATTAGACTTAGGAAAACCTAACTTCAAGTTCACTCTCTGACACTTTCTAGCTGTATGAAATGGCTTAGATCCTCAGTTTCCTCATCCACAAAATAGGAATAATTAAACCTGTAGTACTCACCCACAGGGTTGCTATGATCTAGTGAAATAGTAAAGGCAAAGACCTTTGCAAACTTTAAAATGTAACATAAATGTCACCTATTGTTATCATTAGCAGTGATAACAAATAAAGATAATTAGATATTTATGTATTGAGTGTAAGTAATACATTTGTATAATTTAGAATTGGAAGGCTCTTAGAACCTATGGAGTTCAAATCCTTTGGTTTTATTAGTTTGGTTTATTTGTTTGGTTTATTTATAAGACTTAGAAGTCTAATGCAACTTGCCTATGTAGGGTCAGGATTAAAACTCAGATTTTATTATTTCAAATCCATTTTCCTTCCAATATATCTCACTATTCCATAAAGAATTTTAAATTTAAATTTAAATTAAAGCACCTCAAAATGTTGCAGACAGAATACATAGACTGACTGGCATAACACAGTTAGGTGGCGTAATGGATACAGCACTGGACTTGGAATCAGCAAGACCTCAATTCAATATCCATTTCAGATATTTACTAACACTGACCCTGAGAAAGTCACTTGGTCTCTCTCTCAACTTCCATTTGCTAATCTATAAAATGGGGATAATTATTAGCACCTACCTCACGGTGTTGTTGAGAAGATTAAATGAGAAAATACATATGGAACACTTTGGAGACCTTAAGGTATTATATACAGTACCCTAAAAGCCTCAGTGTATCTTTAACCTTTTTTAAAGATTGCATTGAAATTTTGGGGGGACCCTATATAAACACTAATGCTAATCATTGTCATCACCACCCTTACCGATACTACTACTCCACTGAATAGAATGGAGATCTGCCCATAGAATCAGGAAGACTCAAGATCTAGTTCCCATATATCCTAGCTGTTTGGCGCTAAACCAGACATTCTCTCAGTGTCCCAGGAAACTCTCTAGGACTTTAAGTTGTATACTAAGTGACAACTTGCTTTGGTAGAAGGAGTTTTCATATCAGGGTGTCCTTTTCAATGAAATAATAGGTTTGATTTTTTTTAAGTTATAAATAACATTGTTTCTTTACATGATTTGATATCTGAACATGTAGTAAATATTCTAGTGGAGGGAAATGACATTTTTCCCCAAATATATGAATAAGTAGTCATTGTGCAAATAGCCACATTATTATTTTTCTTTTCTATATAGTTTCTGAGAGACTACTTAACTTTGTATGATATTCATTCATTTGGATACATGTCTATATCACATAAATCTTAGATGGAATGATATACTGTTTGGACATCATTGCCCTTTAATTTAGAAGAAAATATACAAATAGGCACTTAAATCAATGTTCTAGTTAGGATTTTGGTGGCTGC
>JAJHZJ010000448.1:2500-222500 GCA_023548195.1 Bettongia penicillata ogilbyi | reverse complement strand
AATAGTGGTTAGCACAGAAAAGATAGGGAAATTAATAGGGCTTGGGAAAGACTTTTCATAAAAAAATTGATATTTTAGTTGTTACTTAAAAGAAACCAGGGCAATCAGTTGAAAAAATTGAGAATATAGAACATTCCTGAGATGAGAAACATCCAGAAAGAATGCTCAGTGACTAGGACATGTCTAGAATGTCTGATTTATGGAACATTGAGGAGGCAAATATCACTAGATGATAGGCTATAAGGTGGGGAATAAATCATAAAAAAAATTTGAAAGGTAAGATGATACTAGATATGAAAGACTTCAATTGCCAAACATACCATTTTATATCTGATTCTGGAAGCAATAGTAAATTAGTGGAGTTTATTGGGTAGAGTGGTGACATGATTGAACCTATGCTTTAGGAAAATCACATTAATGGATACATGGAGGATGGACCAGATTAAGGAGAGACATGAGGCAACGAGACTCATCATCAGTCTGTCACAGTAGTCTAGGTATGAGGTCATAAAGGTCTGAATTAGAGGGAGGGCAATGTCAGAGGAGAGAAGGGCGAATGTTCAAGAGATGTTGCAAAGGCAGAATCAAAAGCTTGGATATGGGAGGTGAGATCAAGTAAAGAGTCCAGGATGACTGATAGTTTGTGAACCTGAGGGACTGGAAAAGTGGTTTTCCCCTATTCAATGACATTGAAAATAGGAACAGGGAGGGTTTGAGAAATTAAAGAGATCTGTTTTGGACACATTTCGTTTAAAATATCTACTGGACATGCAATCTGAGATGTTGGAAAAGCTGTTGGAGATGCAAGATTGAAGGTCAGCAGAGGTTAGAGTAGAATATGTATATTTAAGAATCATCAATGTAGAGACTGTGATTCAATCTATGAGAGCTGATGATCACCCCCAAGTGAAGTGGTATGAGGGAAAGGAGAATATGACCCAGTATAGAACCCTGAGGGCACCTATATTTAGAAGGTATAATCTAGAAGATGTTCCAGCACAGGAAACTGAGAAGAAAAGATCAGAGAAGTATGAGAACAAGAAAAGAAGGTCAATCTGAAAACCTGGAGAGAAGGGAGTATCAAGGAGGAGACTGTGATCTACCGTATCAAAGGCTGCAAGGTCAAATAGAAAGAATATTGAGAAAAGGCCAGAGGATCTCACAACTAAGAAATAATTGCTGACTTTGGAAAGAAGAGTTTTGGTGGAATGACAAGTGAGAAGGCAGTTTGTAAAGAGTTAATTAGTGAGAGGAGAGAAAGTGGAGGCAATTTTTGTAGACAACCTTTTCTTGAGGAGGTTAGCTACAAAGTGCAGAACAGATAAAGGAAAATAGCAGAAATGGAAGACTCAAATAAAGTTGGGTTTTTGTTTTTTCATTCCTACGAAGTATAAGACATGGACATGTTTTTAGGCAGTAGGGAAATGGACCACTAGACGGGAGAGATGGGAAATAAGTGAAAGAGGGGAGATGTCAGAGGGAGCAATCATGGTTGAGATGGGAGGGCATTGGGTCACTTACACAAGTAGAGATATTACTTTTTGGTAAAGAGTAAGGATACCTCATCATGTGAGGTTGGAATAAAGCGGGAGGAAGATTGACAGAAGGCACCTAAATGAAGACGTAGAGAGGAGGGGAGAAGATGGAGCTCATGGTGAATGACTTCATATTTTCCATGTGAAGCAAGATTCTCAGCTGAGAAAGTGTGAGGAGACAGGACTATAGGATGTTTGAGGAGAGATGAAAAAGTTAGGAAAATAGTGAGATGATCTGAGAGGTAGAGAAACATTGCCTATCAGCACTGAGGACCCAATTGCAGTTGTATAACATAAATTTGTATTAGAAATAGTGATATTTGAGTGAATTTCTCTACCTCTGTTCAATAGTAGATGTGTAGGAATAAAGTCAGGAAATGGTGAGAGTGATCCAAGACTAAAGTTTCACTGTATAGCATATGATAAGAGGTTTAGGGACATAAGAGATGAGGATATCATAAAGTTGAGTTGGTTCACAAAGGGGTCAAAAGGAAAAAAAAAGAGGACAAAATGGCTAGCATAGAAAGGATGGCCTATGAGAGAATTGAGGGGATAAAATGTTTGAAGTTTTTTTTCTTTAAAGAGAAGGCAAAACAAGAGTTGAAAAGTTAATAGGTCATGATTTGGTAAGGAGATTTCTGGCTTAATGAACATGGAAGTAGAAAATAAGGGAATGGAAGAGAATCTATTATGCTTCAGCTGAAGTAAAAAAAAGGCAGAGGAAGCAAAAATAGACTTAATTAAAAGAGACAAGCAGGGAAAAAGCATCTTGCTAAAGGGAATCATAGACAATGAAGATGATACCAATGCTAAACATATATGCACCAAATGACAATGTCTCAGTTCTTAAAGAAAAAAAAAATTAATGATTTATAGAAGGAAATAGAAAGTGAAACTATTCTAGAGAAGGATATCAACTTTTCCCTCTCAGAATTAGATAAATTTAAACATAAAATAAACAAGAAATAAGTGAATAAGGTACATAGAATCTTGGAAAAGTTAGAAAAGGTAGACCTTTGGAGAAAAATGAATGAGAATAGAAAGAATACCTTTTTTTCTCAGCTGTACATGGCACCTTCACAAGTATGGATAATGTAATGAGGGAAAAGAGAATACGACCCAGTATTGAACCCTGAGGGCACCTATATTTAGAAGGTATAATCTAGAAGATGTTCCATAAAATCTCACAACCAAATGCAGAAAAGCAGATATATTAAACGTATCTTTTCAGACCCTAATGCAATAAAGCTCCATTTAATAAAGGACCCTGGAAAATAGATTAAAATCTAATTAGAAACTAAATAATCTCATCCTGAAGAATGAATGGGTCAAAAAATTAATCATAGAAACAGTCAATATCATTAAAAAGAATGACAATAATGAATCAATAAAAATAATAATCATAAACTATGACGAAGTGGGATTTGTAGCAGTAATACAGAGCTTATTCAGTATAAGGAAAACTATCAACATATTTTAACCATATCAATAGTAATTTAAAAAAACTCAAGTCATTATAGCAATAGATGAATAAAAAGTGACATAATGCAACACCCATTCCTATTAAAAGCACTAGAAAGTATAGGAATTAAACAACTCTTTCTTAAAATGTGTAGTAGCTATCTAAAATGAAGAGCAAGCATTATCAGCAACAGGCATAAACTTGAAACCTTTCCAAGAAAATCAGAAGTGAAGCAAAAATGTCCATTATCACTACTATTACTCTATGTTGTACTAGAAGTGCTAGCAATAACAATAAGACAAAAAAAAAAGATTGAAGGAATGAAAATAGGTAATAAGAAAATAAAACTATAACTCTTTTGCAGATGATATAAGGGTATACTTGGAGAACCCTAGAGAATCAACTAAAAAAAAAAAAAAACTGTTTGAAATAATTCACAATGTCACCAGAATTGCAGGACACAAAATAAACCTGCACAAATCATCACAACCAAGAAAACCCAGTAGAAAGAAATAAAAAACCAGGAATTTCATTTAAAATAATACATATTTTATATAAGTAAACAGACAATATAAAATACTTGGGAGTCTACCTGACAAGACAAACCCAGGAACTATAGGAACACAATTACAAAGCCCTTTTCCCACAAATAAAGACAGATCTAAGCACTCAGAGAAATACTAGTTACTTACGAATTTATTGAGCCAATATAATAAAAATCACAACACTACCTAAGCTGTTTTACTTTGTCAGTGCCATGACAATCAAGCCACCAAGGAATTATTTTATATGCTGGAAAAATTAATAATAAAATTTATCTGGAAAAACAAAAGTCAAGAATGCCAAAGGAATCAATAAAAAACCCATATATTATTGATATATTGTTTTTACTTTTATGTAGCCTACATTTCTAATTGGTTCCTTCCTCCCAGAGCCATATAAAATAGAATTTGTAGATAGTGAGTATTGAAGTTAGACTGAGAAAGATCTCAGATCAAATCTTATCTTAAACACTTAGTAATTATTTAACTCTAAATGAGTCTTTTAACATCCTTCAGTCTCAGTATACACATCTCTAAAATAATAGCACCCAAGGGAGAAGGTCGTCGCTGGTGGTGTCGGAGGCAAAGCCGAAGGACATGGCTGTTTTGCGGATCCTTGGCCATGAACTTCATGGTATCTGCGATGGCCTCTGCAACCACCGCCCCCTAATGCTGGAGGGGAAGTTCCAGCTAACCGCTGTGACGTTTAAAAATCGTGAGCAGGTATAGACCCTGACATCCAGATATGCATGGATTATAGATTGTGATCTGCTTCGTTGGAGGGACCATCCCCATCGATGAGCTCGCAAGTCCTTTGGAGTGGACGAACTCAGATCCCAGGTTAAGTAAGTCCCAACAAGTGAACAAGAAATTTTGAGGTTATGGCAGAGAGAAATCAGACTCGCAATTTCCAATTTCCAATAACTCAGTCCTTGGTGAGCAACCAAATATATTCATTTGGAAATAATACAGACACTGATATCTTTGAAAAGGATGCTGAAGCGTATGAACTTCGACCAAGAGGAAAAGAAAAAGTCAGAAGTACATCAAGAGATAGACTGGATGATATCGTATTACTAACAAAAGATATACAGGAAAGTGATACTTTAAATGCAATAGCTCTTCAATATTGTTGTTCAGTAGTAGATATCAAGAGGGTTAATAATCTCATCAGCGATCAAGACTTTTCTGCACTTAGGTCTGTTAAAATTCCAGTAAAAAGGTTCAGTGTACTTACTGAAACACATTACTCTCCCAAAGGACGACAGACTTCACGTCTTTCAGCTGCCCGGTGTACTCCTGAAGTGCCAGAGATATTCCCTAACTCACATCTGGTTTCAAACGAGACTGCTGGGAGTTTCTTAAAAGAAGTGGACAAAGATATAGAACAAATAGTAAAATGTACAGACACGAAGAGAGAGAACCTCAACGAAGTGGTTTCTGCCTTAGCAAAACAAGAACTCTGTTTTGAACCTGAAAGTAAAATCATTAGACATAAGAATCCCTATTACGGAGCAGACTGGGGAATAGGCTGGTGGACAGCTGTGGTGATTATGTTGATAGTAGGCATAATAACACCAGCATTTTATTTACTGTATTATGAAGTTTTAGTTAAAGTAGATGTTAGGTATCATTCCACAGTGAGCTCATCATATGTGTGTTCAGGAGTCACAGCTCCATCACAACAGAGAGAAATAGAGAATGGGATAATTCCAACAAAAGGAACAAATGTGGGACAGCTAGATGATTATAAACTTAATGAATGGAATTCTCAGTCACCTTCTACATGGCATATAACATAACATTCAGTTCTAGATTTTAACATTTATAACTATAAATGTATCTGGAATGGAGAAAATCAGTTATATTCTTTATTTACCACTCAGAAGCAGTATTTGCTTCATTGAAAATGCTTTTATTTTTTTCTAGAGACTTGTTTTGATCCATTTGCAAGTTAATTCTGTATGAACCTTAGGCTTACTACCTGTTCTGTGTCTTGAATGGTTTAAGTCAGTTTCTGTTGTGGCAAATGGAAGTATAGAAAAAGAAAATTTTTGCACCTATTTATTTAAACATAGCCTTGAAGTTTACTTTTTAAGTATTTTTTGTTTAAGGCATTGATATTAAAGTTAATATGCAATATGAATGGTAGCACTAGATGTATGCAATTGAAAAAAAATCCGTTTATTACTACCAGATAAAAATATTATCTCTTAGCTCAAAATGTTTGAGAAATAATTCTCTGATTCTAAAAATATCTGTGATAGCACATTGTGTATATGATGCTACCCATTTCAATCTGTTGACTTTTATATCATATATAATACAGCATTAAAACCAAAAGTCAGATCAAATCACAAGTAACAAAAGCAGAAAAGAAGGTATAATTTCAGCAAAAAGAGCTAGGACTTTTCAAATTTATACTGTATCCTCAGGAAATTACATAGAAAAGTGACATCATGTGAATAATTAGAATATTGGAATGAAGCACAGGATGAGATGTTTAATCTGTTTCTCAATATTTTGGACATCTTTTAATGATGATACTTATTTTTTGTTTCATTTTGTCTTCAGTAAAATAAGTATACTTGAACTTCTATATTTTGGTAGTTCTTTGAAGAAACATGCTACACATGTACATATGCATTATTTGGGAAAAATTCTTAATACCCTATGATGAACTGTTGCAGTATTGTATGTGCAAAAATATGCCTTAATTAAATTGAATGCCTTAATTAAATGTTAATGTTACCATGAAAAAAATAACACCCAGCAAATATGGTTGTTTCTAGTATTAAGTGAAAAATATCTGTAAAGCATTTTGAAAATCTTAAAGTGATTTAGAAATCTCAGCTGTTATTCTTATTATTTTAAAAGAAAAAAGCAAAGAAAAAAAGCAAAAACAATAAATATTCTAAATATTCCAAGTACAGTGTTAAATTTTGTGTGAAGTTCATGGCCACGGTATTAGAAGGAAAAGAAGCACCTAAGGATCACATCAGATAGTTTATTACTTACAGTTTACTATTTATTACTTACAGATTTTCCTTCCATCTTCTCAGTAGAGTTGTTTTAATTTGTGATTTCACACTACAAGTGTGAAGTTCTCTTGTCCTTCTGTCCCAAATGACGCAGATATATGACAGAGTGAACAACCTAATCAGGAGCCCAGGCCTTTGAATCTCTGCCCTTATATTTTGTCTATCACTAAGTATATTCACCAAGTAGGAGTGGGATCTAAGGGGCGGTCACTCATCATGTAGCCCATACTTCAATCCCCTTTCCCATTCATCTACCACAGTGGCATTGAGATTAGAAAAGTTTGCTAACCTTGCATACAATGATTAGATGAACATTGGCAAAATTATGAAAAAGAAAAGTTAACATGCATTTCTTAAATGAAACTGACTAAAAGTGTCATTGGGTACATAATGCCTTTCTGGTATATAAGTGGGTCAATCGGTGGTCAAACATGGTGCAATTTCTATAGGCTAGGGCCAGTCAATAGGCAACTTTTCACAATTTTTATTGTTATGAGAATATGATGACTTTTTGCAGCAGAATGAATGTTTCCAGAGGCCATGATCACTGGGCTGAAATCACAAGTCAGTAATATCTCACAATGAACAGTAATGAGTTTTCAATTTCAAAGTTGAAGTATATATCAAAGGCATTATAAAGATTCAACTCAAAGTCAAATAAATTTTAAAAATGTTAATACTGGAAGTATATTAGCATTTCTTCAGGGTCAAAATATTATTTTCAAATGTCTTAGTCTTATTATAAGTAAAATTACTGTAAAAAATTCTCAACATTTTATGGATGAAGGAAAATTCTACTTATAAAACTTTTATTGTCTTTGGTAAATTTGTTATTCCTTTGAGCCTTGTACCTTATTTTAGTTTTAGCTTTTGTACCAGAAAGCAAAGTGAGCTCAAGGCAAAATTACTAAGGAGCTTGTTTGTCTTTCACTTTGCTCACTGCCTGGCGACTCTAATTATTTATTGCTGTGGTGACTCCATGAGGCTGCTTACCCAAGTTCCTCAGGCTTGCTCTGTTGAAGGAGTGCACATGGTTTTGCTCTTTTCATTTACCTTCCATGACTGTTTTCAAAAGGGTCTTTTCCTAGTCCCTCCAGGTGTTAGGGTGTTTGCCTGGGAGATTTTCCTTCCATCTACTCAGTAGAGTTGTTTTAATTTGTGATTTTGACTTTGTATCCCAAATGCTTAGCGGAGTACATGGTTCGGAGAAACCATTTAATAGATATTGATTATATATGCCTCCTTCCATCAGGTTTCATCTCTCTGCTAGGCAACATAGAAATTATACTTTACTAATGCAATAATTTAAAATAGGCCTGCACAGCATAAGGTTGGCTGGTCACTTGTGGCCACCAAATGATTCCCTGTGCCCCACTAAAAAAAGTAGAGAATGTAAAAGAAAGCAAAGAAGTAATGAATATTTTGTCCATCCTCCAGTTACACCATCTTTCACTAGTCATTACTACACCATCATTCAACATGGTGGGTTTCCACTGCACATTTTTTCCTGTTTGTCACATGACCAGCAGCAACCAACCATCACTATAGCTTTACTTGAAAAGTGAGCCACTTAAAAGCCTTAAGGAGTTTATCCTATTTTTATTTTGGCTCCTACCTGCCGCCAACTTGTGCAGGTCTGACTTGAAAAGCACTTTGTGAAGTCAAGTTTTCATGCTGAATGTATAGAAAGTTGACTCTGGGGACAGGAAGAACTGGGTTCTATTTCTGCCTCTGAGATATTTTCTGTGTGGCTCACCCTCAAGTTCATAAAGTAAAGAGGTGCTTAACTACATTGGTTAAGGAAATTCCTCACTGGGGTTTCCATGTACCAATGAAATCACAAATCCAGTTATCCGTATTCTTTCCGAAGTCAATAACTAAGCCCAAAGGCGTGAATGACATCTTTGATAATAAAGAAAAGTCTCTTATCCCCACTCCATATGTAATCATTTGCTATGCCTTGGTAGTTTAACCTCTAAATATCTCTTTCCTTTTCTTTCTTTTTTTCCTGTTCACCTACACAACACTCGAGTTCCAAGCTCTAGCATTCCTGCCTCCACACTTTCTCTTCTCTAATCTAGAAAAAACAAAAACAAAAGCAACAAAAAAAAAAAAAACAAAACAAAAAAACACAGAGGAGGCTGGTGACCTGCACAGCCCTCCTTCACTCAAAGTCAAGTACAAGTCACACCACCATCTCTCTGATGGCATGGTGGTCTTCAGCAACGAAGGACAAACACGATCCTGTGAGTAGATGCAGCCGGCTGAATGCTGACTGAGTACCTCACCTTCTCCTCTCCTGTCTGCCTCTCCCTCCCCTTCCTTCTCCTCTCCAAAGGAAGGTAAATTTGGATGGCCAAAAGTTACCCCAGTTGATGTGGGTTTTACTACCTTCTTTCCTTTTCCCTTTTCCTTTCCTTTCCCTTCCCTTCCCTTCCCCTGTCCTCTCCCAAAACCTCAAACCTACTTCATTCCGAAACTGGGCCTCTAAAGGGCCTTTGCCAAGGGCTCCTGGACACTCCTAGATTTACAATGATGACCAATAATAACAGTTGCTGTTTCCCACCCAGCCTGATATTTTTGTTTTCTGGACCTCATTAAAGGGGCCATGCCCTGGCTACTTCTTAAACAGGCCTGTTCAATGAATGGAGGTACACACCCTAAGTGTGTACCTGCAAAGATCTTGGCCTAAAGGCCCCAAGTTCTCCCAGTGCATCCTGGGCCATCTCCAGTCATCCTGAGGAATATCAGGTCACTGGATTCAGATGGCTCTGGAGAAGAAGTGAGACTGGTGACCTGCACAGCTCTCCCTCACTCAAAACAAAGTCAAGTGCAAGTCATGTCACCATTTCTCTGATGGCATGGTCTTCTTCGACAACGAAGGACAAACACAACGACCCTCTCCAATCCATTCATTAAGCTACTAAAATCATCTTCCTAAGGCAGAAGAATGGTCACTCCTTGAACCAACAACCTGTGCCTTCCTAATGCCTTGGGCAAAATAGATACATCCTAGTTTTTCCCTTGTAGTGTTCTACAGTCTGGGTCTGGCCTTATCCCCATAATCTACATTCAAAACAAACTGGTCTACCAGTGTTTTCATACCTTGTCAATTGCACCTCTGTCCTCTGGACACCGATGTACGCCATCTTAGTAGACTTGAAGTTTATACTCTTTTCTTTTCAAGGATCACCTGTGAGTCTGAATTCCACTTAGTGACAATATCTTTGTAGATTTTAATTTCATTTATGAAGAAAATTTTAATGCTGATATAGAGTAGTTTTTCTGTCAGTTGATCAACTCATTGATCATTGAATAAGAATTTCACATATATAATAAATGAAATTAAATAATTATTTTTATAGTATGAAAAAGTCATCCTTAGCCTCTTTATTGCTCCCATTATACCATCCATAGCTATATAAATAAAATGTAACTGGGTAGAACTGAGAGCAATTAAGTATATTTTCTTTTTTCTGCATTTTGGCATGGTAATATCATTCTCTACCCTCAAAAAAAAGTAAATACTGCAAGGAAAAACTAGTAGGACTTATGTGTCTTTGGTTAAATTGGCTTTCAGATAACAAACTTTGTTGTGATGTATATATTTGGAACTTTCTCAGAACTCTTTTTCATGTCAAGACTTGATTAATATGGAAATATTGCACATATTTTAGAATTTTTTATGATTTTTATAATAATACACAATTTTATGCCATCAAAACTAAGTATTTAATGGAAACATGAGTATGCATAGAATATAAAGTTTGAGCTACTTTATAAACATTTTAAAGTTAGATGTTAACATTAAATTATGTTTTTAAAGTGTGATTCATAATTGCAATCAGATACTTGAAATTATGCCATTATGGTGATTAATGATGCTTCTTTGTTTCATTTGAAGAACTTGACTTCACCTGATTCCTCAGTGTGTGCCTGAGGTTTGTTGATTAATTTTATAATGGCAGGTTGTCGGGACTAGATGTTTAATTACAAGGGATCATTGTCATAGATTGTTATAAACTTATATATGAATAGTCATCAGTTCTTTAAAATATATTATACCATCTCTGCACATTATCCATGCCTGTGTACTCATAGAAGTGATTGAAATCAATGTAGTATTTGACACTGTAATTGCTTCAAAAAAATGGTCCCATTTTCTGGTGTTCTGAAAGAGACTGATAGTGAAGTAGTCATATGCAAAGATACTTATCTCCATGCATTCAATGGAATTGAAATCTCTAGGATATAGTTATAGAAATTGTCAGTTTGAAGGGTCACGTGAGTTTAAGGGGGTTCATTCAGTTTTGAATGGAGGAAAGCAGCTTGCAAATTTACAAAATTAAGAGAGCCAGAGGTTATTCTTGTTTAAGAGTCATCTTGTCTAATAGTCTAAGACAATCTAAAGCTCAAGATTTAACATCAGGAAGTAACTAGGTGATCAATGAATATTGAGGAGTAATACTCCTCACAAAAATAGGATTAGAAGGACATGCAAAAGAAAATAAAACAACACTATTGTTAGCCTAAGATGATGGGCAGCTAGGTGATGCAAAGGATATAATGTTGGGACTGAAATCAAGACCTGAGTTCAAATCCAATCTCAGCCAATTATTAGCTGTGTGATAGTGGGCAAGTCACTTAACACATTTTGCCTCAGTTTCCTCATTTGGAAAATGAGTTAGAGAAGGAAATGGCAAAGCACTCCAGTATCTTTGCCAAGAAAACCTCAATTAAGGTCATGAAATGTTGGTCATGACTGAAATAACTGAACTATAATGGTTATAACTATATAACAATAGTTATAATAACTGTCTATAATGGTACTCAGATTGGCAGATAAACAGGGACATGTAGGATTGGCATCTTAGACTTCTTCTTACATAGTGCTCAACTTGGAAAGGCAATGATTTGGAGTTGATAACTGGAATTCCCAACCCATTGTGTCTTGATTTGGTGGTACACAGAAAAGTAATGATCTATTTGATAACTAGGAAGACATATTCACAATTGCACATATGTTGACACTCCAGCATAACTTTTATCACATTTAATTGAGAAATATGGGAAAATACCATGTCCAGCTGCTCCTCATTTACTACCTTAAAATAAATCCCACTAAGGAGTGACAGATGTGTGGGTCTTGGAAAATATTCAAGGAAAAAAATGTCATTATATATAACCTAAAAATCTTTCCCATTCTTTCATGATGTCCATTCTGGTATAGCTAAAATATCAATAGCTTATCTGATTTTTTCTGTAAAAGTTTAACTCTCTCCTTCATTATAATATGAAGATTACTCTGTTTTTCAAGTCTATACCATTGGAATATCGCCATTGGCAGATTCTATCAAGTTTGAAAGGTTTCGAATATAATCCTAACATTATACTACTCCTGTTACCTAATCAGGTAGTGGCTAATCACCAGGAACAGATCAATTTTTAGACCATGATGACCCATGAAACAAATGGAAAAGCAAAGTGGCTCCAATGCATTGCCTTTTCATTTCCATCATGAAAACAATATTTTAAGAATTGACAATGAGATTACTGAATCACATCATTTTCAGGTTGTCCATGAACATAGATTTAATTGTAATCACTCTAAATATGAAATTTCTGTCTAATAATCAAGATGTCATATGTCTAGAACAGGAGTGGGAACCTGTGGCCCTCTAAGTCCTCCAGTATGGTCCTTTGACTAAATCCAAACTTCACAGAATAAATCCCCTTAATAGAAGGGTTTGTTCTTAAAATTTGAACTCAGTCAAAAGGCTGCTCCCAGTGACCTAGAAAGCCAAAGGTTCCTCACCCCTGATCTGGAAGAACTGATGCTAATCCATATTGATACCATCTTTACGGATGAAACCAAAATTTCAAAAATGTTGCAGTTGCTGAAATTGAGGAGTGGCTCATGGCTTTCCTTCAGGGAGACACATACAAAAATTGGATAAGATGTTCTAAACCCTGTCTACATATACTTTGACATGATAAACTCACTGGAAAATGACTACAGAACATCATCGTGAATGATCACATTATAAATTAGTACTTATGCAATCTTTGCACTCTCTGTGGCAACAAACAAAAGAAGCTGAATATTTCTTCTTTATCAAGATAGACCCAAGATTGATCCTTTTGGTTAATATGAGATCTAGTTTTTTTTATCATCTTCATTTATGTAGTTGAAGTCAGTATTAAAATCTGCGGAGATTTCCATTCTCATATTTTATCTCTCTCTTTCCAAAATGCAACAATCAAGCTATACTGGTTTTTTGTCTCTTCTCCCATGACACTCCATTTGTAATCTGTAATGCATTAACACCTCACCTCTGTCTGCTTCATGAAATCACTTACTTATTTCAATATATAACTCAAGTATCACAATCTAGTGTACTGCCTGGCACATAGTAATGACTTAACAACATTTGCTGATTAACTGTCTCAAATTATTAATGCCCTCAATAATTATATATTGCATTTAATTTCGTAGAATTTATTTGAAAATTACTTTTTCTTGCATATGTACAAGTTGCATCACTTGGTCGAATGTGTCTAGAAATCAGGAAATCTAGAAATCTAGAAATCTTTCTAGAAATCTAGAAATCTAGAAATTGTGTCTAGAAATCTAGAGATCTAGAAATCTAGAAATCTAGAATGTGTCTAGAAATCTAGAAATTGTGTCTAGAAATCTAGAATGTGCCTAGAAATCTAGAAATTGTGTCTAGAAATCTAGAAATCTAGAAATCTAGAATGTGTCTAGAAATCTAGAGATCTAGAAATCTAGAAATCTTTCATTTTTTCTCTTTGTAGCTCTAAAGCCTGGTAAATAGAATCATTTAATAAAAATCTCTTCTTTATATTGTGCTTTAAGAAACCAAAAATTGGATAGTTACAGAGAAGCCTGGGGAGATAATTTTTTTAAATGAAATGATGCAGAGTGAATTAAGCAGAAAAGGAGAAAAATTTATTAATTTATTTTAATTTTATTTTTAGCTTTGCATTCTCTCTCTTCCAACTGTCTCCACTGATCCCCACTGAGAAAGTAAGCAGTACAAACTCTTGTTATAAACATATACAATCAAGTAAAATAAACATTTTGGCCAAATCCAAATCTCTCTCTCTCTCTCTCTCTCTCTCTCTCTCTCCCTCTCTCAATGTGTGTGTGTGTGTGTGTGTGTGTGTGTATGTGTCCCCATCACTCTATCACCTCTCTATCAGGAGGTAGGTAGCATGATACACCGTAAGTTCTCTGGAATAATGGTGGTCATTGCGTTTATCAAAGGTGTTAAGTGTTTCCAAGATGTTGTAAAGATTTTCTTAAGAATTTTCAGTATAATTGTTACTCTTTAAATTGTTCTATTTGCACAGTTTATACCATAACTATAATACACTGAAGACAGACAACTTGGAAAGACTAAAAGTAGGTCAATAAAATCACCAATGATAATACCTGAGGAACAAATATAAAGAAAGCTTTCGACCCCTGACAGAGAGCTAACGGACTCAAAATTCAGTGATGCATACATCTTTGAACATAGGCAAAGCAGGCCTTTTAAATTTCATTAGTATTTATTTTTAGTTACTTTTAAATTTTTTATGTTTATTTAGTATTTATTTTCCCCAGTTACATTCTCATCCCAAACCCACTCAAAATTTAGAAAGCAAGCAATTACATGTTATATATCTGTATTCATGCAAAACATATCCGTAATAGTCATGCTTTGAAAAAAATATAGATAAAAAACTCAAGAAAAGTAAAGAAAGTGACAAAAAGGTGATTCAATCTGTATTCAGATACCACTGTTTTCTGGGTGTGGATAACATTTTTCCTCCAATGTGCTTTGGAGTTGTAGTGGATCATCATATTGATGAGAATAGGTAAGTCATTCACAGCTGATCATCCAACAATATTGCTGTTACTTTGTATGCATTACATTTCACTTTACATCAACCCAGGTAAGTCTTTCTAGGCTTTCCTGAGAGCATCCTTTTCTTATTTGTTATAGTACAATAGTGTTCCATCACAATTACACACTGCAACTCATTCAGCCATTCCCCAATTGAAGTGCATCTCAATTTCCAATTTTTACCCCCCAAAACCATCTACTATAAATATTTTCTTTGTACACATAGTTACTTTTCCTTTTCTGTTTTTAATCTCTTTTGTGATTAAGACCTAGTAGTGGTATTGCTACATCAACAGGTATGCATGGTTTTACAGCCCTTTGGGCAAAGCTCCTTATTGCTCTATAGAATAGTTTAATCAGTTCAGAACTCTGCAAAAGTATATAATATCTCATTTTTCTCACATCCCTGCCAACATTTGTAATTTATCTTTTCTGTCTTATTATCTGATCTAAAAGGTATGAGGTTACAACATCTTGGAAACACTTAACACCTTTGATAAACGCAATGACCACCATCATTCCAGAGAACTTACGGTGTATCATGCTACCTACCTCCTGATAGAGAGGTGATAGAGTGATGGGGACACATACACACACACACACACATTGAGAGAGGGAGAGAGAGAGAGAAAGAGAGAGAGAGAGAGAGAGAGAGAGAGAGAGAGAGAGAGAGAGAGAGAGAGAGAGAGAGAGAGAATCAGAATTGTTTTAACTTGCATTTCTCCAATCAATAGTAAATAAGATTTTTTTTTCATATAGCCATAAATAGCTTTAATTACTTCATTTGGATACATATCTTTTGATCATTTATCAATTGGGAAATGGCTCTTATTTTTCATAAATTTAACACAGTTCTCTAAATGTTAGAGGAATGAAGTCTTTATCAGAGAAACTTGCTTCAGAATTACTACTACTAATTGTATCTTCCTCCATTCCATTCCACGTACCCCTGTTTATTCTATTTTCTCTCTTCCTTCACACTGTCCCTGCTTCTGATTATCTCTTCCCTTATTCTGCCCTCACTTTTACTGCTACCCTTTTCTTTTATACCTTTCCGTTCTATTTTCCTATAGGGTAAGATGGATTTCTTTATCCCATTGCCTGTGTGTCTTATTTTCCAATTACATGTAGTAAAATTTTTAACATGTGTTTTTAAAACTTTAAGTAACAAATTCTCACTTGTCCTCTCTCCCTACCCACCCTCATTGAGAAGGAAAGCAATTCGATAGAGGTTATATATATGTAGTCATGCAAAACACTTCCATGATATTCATGTTATAAAAGACTAACTATATTTTCCTCCATCCTGTTCTACCCTCCCATTTATTTTGTTGCTCCTGAAAAGTGTTTGCTTCTGATTATACCTCCTCCCCCAATCTGCCCTCCCTTGTATCTTCTCCCTCTCTTAGCCCCTTCCCCCCTACTTCTCTGTAGGGTAAAATAGATTCCCATACCCAATTAGGTGCATCTGTTAATCCCTCCTTAAGTCAATTCTAATGAGAGTAAGGTTTACTCATTCCCTTTCACCTCTCCCCTCTTCCCCTCCACTGTAAAAGCTTATGATTTCTCTTTCTTGTTGAACTTTTCATTCATCTCTTGATTCTCATATTTAAAAGTCAAATTTTGTATTTAATTCTGGTCTTTTCTCAGGAATAAGTTAAATCCCTCTACATCACTGCATATCATATCAATTTTTTTCCTCTCAGGTATTGCATTCAGTTTTGCTGTGTAGGTGATTTTTTTATTTTAATCGTAGGTCCTTTGACCTCTGGAATACCATATTCTAAGCCCTGTGATTCCTTTCTTTCTGGCTGCTTGTAATATTTTCTCCTTGTCCTAAGATCTTTGGAATTTGACTGCAATATTCCTAAGAGTTTTCATTTAGGGATTTCTTACAGTGCCCAATTGGTGAATTCTTTCCATTTCTATCTTATTCTCTGGTTCTAAAATTTTGGGGCAGTTTTCCTTGATAATTTTTTGGAAGATGACATACAGGCTCTCTTTTTGATTATGGTTTTCAGGTAGACCAATAATTATCAGACTGTCTCTCCTGGATCTCTTTTCCATGTCACTTGTTTTTCCAATGAGATATTTTACATTGTCTTCTATTATTTTTTCATTCTTTTGGGTTTGTTTTATAATTTCTTGATTTCTCATAAGGTCATTAGCTTTCATCTCCAGGGAGCTTTGGGACCTCTTTTTCCATTTGAACAATTCTGCTTCTTAAGGCATTCTTCCCCTCATTGACTTTTTGAATCACTTTGGCCATTTGGGTTAGTCTATGTAAGGGAATTGCCAACTCCCATCCTCTTGGACGGCATTCACTAGTCACAACTCAGGTAAACTGAGGGGAGACTGGTAAGGCATGAAAAAGATGGCTCTGGGAAGAAGAGTTCCACCCCTGTTTTGCTCAAGGCTATTTCCTGGACCCTGGGAGAACAAAGAAGGCCCAAGATGTTTTGCTAATTAGGAGCTACATGACAGTCCTGGTCATAGATATGAGATTTCTTTATTAGGGCAAACTATTTGCTGATAGGTCCACTAAGGGCTCTAGTGTAGGGAAAGAGATAAAAGCACTACTTGCTGTTACAATAAACGCAGTTGCTTACTATCTTGTCTCCCGCCTCATTCATTACTTACAGCTTGCTCCACCAAGGCTAACAGGCACTGCTGGTCAGATAAGGCCTGTTGGTCTGAGAGCTCAGGACCAGACACCCTAACAAGTCTATATGTAAAAGTGTCATTTTCCTCAGTATCTTTTTTGGATTTCCTTTAGCTAGCTGTTGGGTCATTTTTCATGATTTTCTTGAATCATTCTCATTTTTTCTTCCCATTTTTTCCCCACCTCTCTTGCTTGATTTTCAAAATCCTTTTAGAGCTCTTACATGGCCTGAGACCCTTGTATATTTTTGCAGGTTTTGGATGTAGGAGCCTTGACCTTGCTGTCTTCCTCCAGATATATGCTTTGCTCTTTCTCTTCCACAAGGTTGGAAGAAAATACCTTGTCATGAAGAAAGTAACCTTCTACAGTCTTGATTTCCCCCTTTTTTTTTTGGCATTTTCCCAGGCAATTCCTTTACTTTTGAGTCCTTTGTGAGGTAGAGGGTACACCACCCCAGGCTTCAGGATTTTTCAGTTGTTCTCCTGGATATCTCTAGGGAACTGTAAGTTTTCAGTTCCTCCAAAATTGCATAGTCAAAGGAGAGGTGTTTACTCCTCTCCTGGCCTGTGCTCTGATCTGTGAGTAACCATAAGCACTCTTTACTACCCTGCAACTGAGAGTACGATGCCTTCTCCACAGTTGCCACTAATTCTGTCAGGAAAGTATTCCTCCTCACCCCAGGAGAGCTACTCAGGATTAAGACACAAATAAGCTGCTTGATTCCCCCAGGGTCTGTAGGCAAAGAGCTCCAGAAAGGACTGTTGATGCAGCAGTGCCTGTTGCTACACTGGGCCTGGGCCTGGGTTTGGACGATATTCCCTTCTCACCCAGGTGAAAGAAAGGACATTCAGGTGTCCTTTGAAGCTGTCTCTGGTGTTTGTGGGTTGAGAAATTTGGAAACCATGACTGCTGCTCATGATTCAATACCCTAAAGCCTGCTCCAGTCCTGTTTTTATCAGCATTGTCCACACTGAGCTGTCCTCTGCTCTGAGTCTGGTGCAATAGAACTTTCCTGTTGGCCTTCCAGGCTGTCAAATCTCTTTCATTCTGTCATTTTATGGCTTCTGTTGCTCTAGAATTTGGTTGAAGTAATTTTTATAGGTATTTTAAGGGCTTTGGGGGGAGATCTTGAGCAGGTCTGTGCTTCTCTGTCATCTTGGCTCTACCCCCATAGTTAATGAATTCTTACAATTTCTACTTTTCCTTCTAGTTCTAGAATATCAGGACAATTTTCCTTGATTATTTCTTGAGTGATGATGTCTAGGCTCTGTTTTTGATCATGGCTTTCAGGTAGTCCAATAATTCCTAAATTATCTCTCCTGGATCCAATTTTCAGAGCAGTTGTTTTTCCAATGAATTATTTCATATTGTCTTCTAATTTTTCCCATTATTTTGACTCTATTTTATGATTCCTCAATTTCTCATTGGCTTCTATTTGCTCCATTCTAATTTTTAAGTAATTATTTTCTTCAGTGAAGAAAATATTTTAAGGCATTAAGGCAAAAGAAAATTTTAAGGCATTCTTCTCCTCATTGATTTTTGGATCTTTTTTGCCCTTTGGTCTAGTCTTATTTTCTTTAGTACTTTCAGGGGAATCTCCTTTAACAAGCTGTTGACTTGTTTCTCTTGATTTTCTTGCATTACTCTCTTTTCTCATCTCAAATTTTCCTTTGCTTCTCTCTTCCCTGTTGATTTTCCAGGTTGTCTTGGGCTAGAGATTTGTTTTGCTGTGTCTTTTTGTGGGTTTTGCTGCTCTGTAATATGTTTAGAATCATTTTTACAAGTATTTAGAGAGGTTTGGGGGAGAGCTATGACAAGACCCCACTTTTATTTTACCATATTGGCTCTGCCCCCAAAAGGAGGCCTTTTATTTTGTTTGCCTCTTTCTTCCTTTTTTTCCTCTTGGTTTATTTATTGTATTTTTCTTTCTTTCTTTACTCCTCCAATTTTGGGAGTGGAGAGGAGAATGCAGAGAGAGAAAATCCAATCTTGTTATTTGAAAACAAAAATGAAAATACCACTTTTTTGATGGGTTTAAATGTTCTTTTGGTTTGATATTCTTCCTTTGTGTACTATCTTCCTATATCCATACTTGTCATTTCCTGTGATATTAAAATATTCTTTTATATTCATATAATATTCCACTCTATTCACATCTGATCAGTAATGTTTCATTTTGGAGTGTATAGTAGTTTCTTTCCTGGTTTTTCTTTTATAAATAGTGTTGCTTTAAATATTTTTGTTTTGTTTAAATATGTAAGGTTCAATGCTTCTGTACATTTTTCTTCCTCTGACTTCTAAATATGGTATTCAAACTCTCTTGCTTTTTATTTTTTCTGAAGAACTAATTATTTTGAGGTTGTTTTAGTGAGTTTTTTGTAGTAGAACTCCATTGCTTCTATTTAGAGTTCTCAAATTGCCCTGTTTTGTACTTTTAAGAAATCAAAAAAAAATAATTGCCTCCTATTCCATTTTGTCTTTCATCTCAATCATTTTATTCCTTAGAGAATTTAATATATTTGTTTTAAGATTTTTCACCTAATATCCTGAACTCTTATGTCTCTTGTTTATCTTTTTTTAATTTATTTTAATTCCAAAAATGAATAGTGATACTCCATTGGATTATGGGCAAACCTGACTTGCATTGACCTTACATTTTTTATTTCATATGACCCTCATTCATATAACTTTTGTTCAGGCAAATTTAAATACTTATTGTTCTATGAATAATTCATAACAACCCCTCCATCTGTTTGTAAAAATTATCTCCAGCCTGGAGTGCACATCATTCTTATCTCAAACTTTCAGAGTCTTTGTCTTCCTTCATTAACTCAATTCACATACCACCTCTTTCATGAATTCAATGTCATCCAAACAATTATTATTCTTATGTCCTTTTTTCAATATTCCAGGTAGTATATATTTACTTGTGTACATACAGAACATCTCAGTAGAATGGAAATTCCTTCAGAGCATAAATTATTTTTACCTCTGTCCTTGCATTATCAGCACCATTTTCAGTGATTTGGATATAATAGGGGTTTAATTAGTTGCCAAATTCAATTTTTCCATTCTGAAGTGTCTCTTATTAGCTAAAATTAAATTTTAAGATTTATTGAACCATATTGTCATTGCTGTATTCTATTTTTCTCTTGATGACTCTTCCTCATTTTCTTTTTGCCACTAATATTTATTCATTGTATTTGAAAAAAAATATATTGACTTAACTTGGTCATTTCTTCAGGCATCTTTTCTGTGAAATAATTTTTCCCATAAGGATTAGCTCTTACTTTTTCTTATTTTTTTTTTATTTATTCTGATATATTTGTTGTTATTTTGAAGAAGGGAAGCTATGTTCAGTCATAACCTCATCTTGTCAGAATTCTACCATTTTTCCCCAACCAACTCAAGAGTATGTGCAGATAAAACTTAAGAATATAACAAAAATGAAATGGAATGATATTTCTATAGAAGAACTTTCCCTAGTGATTAGTTTCATTTTCAGTGACAATGAGACTGTCAAATTTAAAGTGTGTAGTTAGCCATTAAATATTTATTAAGTTTCTACTATGTGCCAAGCACTCTCAAAAGCATTGAGGATACAAATCCCAAAATAGAAAGACAGTCCCTTTCCTCAAGGAGCTTACAATTTAATGGTAGAATATTATGCAGAAAAATGAAAGGTGGGGTGGGGTGAGGTATTCAATGTGTGGAGGGGGCATGCTGGAAAAGTCAGAAAATTTCCAGAGTGGCATATCCAGGTGAGAAATGAGGAGTTGTTTGGAGATGACTTTCCTCATTAAATGGAGGAATTGAATTCCATGGCCCTACAGTGAAATCTCAGAGACACAGTGTAGCAATGAGGTGGAGTACCAAGGCAGATGAAATATTGCAGGATGATAAAGTTTCCCCAGTCAGGCACTTTCTGAGGCATTGACGGAAAAGTAAAAATAGATATATGTACAGATAAAATTTAGGACACCTGCCTTCAAAATACTAGAAAAAATGAAGTAATTTTACAGAAATTGTGCATAGTCTTACTGGTTTCCTTTTGTTTGTTTCTCATAAGTTAATTGTCCTCTATAGTCTTAATAGGGATTGGGCCTGAACCTATGGTTTTACTGATACTTGAAATTTCTGAATGAAGAAGTACTACTAATCCAGGATCATCTAAGCAACTTAAACTGAAGTAATAGACGGTTATATGGGACACTGAACTGTATTGATTTATCCATGCTCATACAGATTTACATGTCATTTCCTAACATAATGTAATATTTGAATATATTTATCTACCACCATTTCCCAGTCATTCCTCAATCAATAGACATCTATTTTGTCTGCAACTCTTAGGAAAAGCTACTCTAATAACCTTGGGGATAAGGAGTGAGAACAAAATCAGCCATGATGAAATGTGATCAGTTCTTATGCAGAGATAGGAAGGTACTTAGAAGCTCTGTTAAGTGAGTATTTCTGTATTTATATGTACATGTGTGTATCTCTATGTTACCAGTAGTAAGCCAATAATTACGTCTCATTTCTTCAGTTCATGATCATTCGTTTCCTGTACTATTTTAAGAGAGGTAGTAATTTTTGATAAATAACTGTTTAGGTTTTAGCTATATAAAAGGGGTCATGATAATTTTTCCTTTTATTCCTCTTTGCCTCATCAGTTCTGGTAGATGTGAAAGGAGTTAGCCATAGATTACATGACTGGATTAAAGCAATTTCTTTTGGTAACAGAAAAGATTCATTTTTCTCTTAAGACTCATCTTGTCCCTTTAAAGGGGGCACTACCTAAACACACCATATACAGCACAAAGTTGGAATGTTAAACTATTTACACACACAAAGTGTATAAATTGACTCCAATTCTCATGGGAGCCTGAGAATCTTGAATACTTTGACTCTAACAGGAATAAACATGTGACTTGACTAGGTTCAAAGAGAAAGGGACTACACACACACACATACACACACAATTTTAATGAAACAAATCTACATGTAGTTATTAAGTATTTACAAGGCATTACACTAGCATTCAAAGGTAAAGCAACATAAATTTTTCTGTCAAACTGCTTAACAGAAGTAGGGAATCTGCACCCTCAAGGCCACATGTGGCCCTCTAGGTCTTCAAGTGTGACCATTAAATGAAAACGAACTTCACAGAACAAATTCTAGACTTAAAATAGACTTAATCAAAAGGCTGTACCCAAGGACCTGGATGATCACATATTGCCTCAAGGCTGCAGATTCCCCATACCTGGGATTAACTTGGGAATAAGACATATAAAGAAGTAAGCTGGATTCATTATATTTCAGATCTCAGCACTTATCCAGCAAGGAGTACTTACAATATTCTTATACCAGTATAAGCTGGTACTTATAATATTCTCAAAAAATACTTGTTGCTCAGCTGATTCATAGAAGACATTTTTGAGCATTTCCAGTTAAGATAATGATAGGAAAGGTCCTAGAAATGTCCAGCTGTCCCACTTACTTCGGCAAGGTTCTAAAATGTGAAAAGAAGACCCATGATAAAGAAAATCAAAGGAGAAACAACAGTAAGTTTCTCCATGTAGTCCAGGATTTCACAAGGTGAATGTGCAATGCCTAATGTGTGCAAAGATTTTTGATACAGGACAAGGGAGAGAAGTAATATGTTGACATTATGACACAATGCTGAAAGACATTGGTATCTTGACCTGAGCAGCAGGAGACAGTCAGCCCCATACACTGTACAAGGAAGTAGGAGTAGTCAGAGAATGTATATTCAGATCTTCCAAGAGGCCTAAAGCCAGTGTTTCTTCAGTAACACGGGAAGAAAAAAGTTAGATGAGTACTGAAGCAGCACACATACTGGGATTGGCTTGAAACCAGTACCCTAAAAGCTAGCACCTTAGCAGCCTGCTCTGGAATAACTGAAAGAAATTGGACAATTGATAGAAGATACAGGAGCAGTGACATTCAGACTGTTATAGAGGGAGAGTTAAGAAACAGAGTTTTTACATTAAATCATTAGTGTGGTAGTCTGCCCCAAGAACAATGTCTCAATCCAGAAACTGACTAATATGTGAGTCAACAGAAGAAACAGGTAACATAATGGACAAATATTATAGGTGAAGAAAAACCTATAAGTTAATAAAAAAACAGACCAACTATAAAAATACAGCCATGAAGGGAAAAAAATAAAAATTGTTTATTCATAAGAAATATGAATGAATGGAAGTAAAGAAGGAATTTTTTTGGAGGGAGTAGAAGTGTATGAACTCTTCCACACTGATAAAATCAGGAAGGGAGGAGTCAATGACCTCCAAGGTACCAAATAGTTCTAAAAATGTGATTATAAGATCTTAAGATAGTATAAATAAGATTATAAGATCTTGATGGAGAAAAAATAGTTTAGGATAAAAAGTGGAAAATATTACATTAATAGACTGAAAAAAAACCCCAGAAAAATACAATTCAATAATTCCATAATACACTGATAATATTAGATCAAAATAAAAATAAGGGAAAAATAGAAGAAAATTATGGGTTCTGATATAAAAATAACTGATCCTACCACAAGAGAAAGAATTGAGGGTGTCTGAATACATACTGAAGCATATTATTTTTCTCTTTCTTTTTTTCAACAAGATGAGTAAATGTGAAAATATTTTACATGGTTGTACATTTATAACCTATATCAGATTGCTTACTGTTTCAAGGAAAGGGAAGGGCACAGAGGGAAGGGTAGAGATTGAAACTCAAAACTTAAAAACAAATTATTAAAGTAGGTTTACATGTAATTGTGGAAAAATAAAATATTATTTAAAAAATAATTTATTTTGAAAAAAATTCCAGAAGAGCTTATTTAAGAACCATCAGATTCCCTAAAAATGATATCTAAATAGAAGTCATATTTCAAAAAATTATAAAGTAAATTGTATGTATTTTTTAGAACAAGAAGAAAAAGTGAGAGTGATATCTGTTTTATTAAGTGAGATTCAACTTACCTCAATGCCCTATAATCAGCTTACTTGAGGTTGCAGTATCTTTTATTTGGAAAGGGAGTCCTTGCTTCTGGCACTGTTTATTACAACTCCTCTTAAACTAAAAGCTCATAAATCAAAATGAGCACTGCACACTTCTGTTGCCTGCAAAAATAGACCTGTCCTTCAATTTGAACGGAATACACACACACACACACACACATGCTCAAAAACACACAGAGAAACATACATGGAAAGATCTATTCCATAAAAGTATATATGGGTGTATGTTTTCATATAATCTTTTCAGTCATGTCTGATTCTTTTGACCTCTTTTCAAGATTTTCTTGGCAGAGACGCTGGAGTGGCTTGCCATTTCCTTCTCTAGCTCATTTTATAGATGAAGGAACTGAGGTCCACAGGGTTAAATGACTTGCACAATGTCACACAGCTGGTAATTGAGGTCACATTTGAACTCAGGTCTTCTTCCCTGAAGCTCTATCTATTGTGCCACAAAGCTATATGCCTTAGATGTTTGTATACTCATATATAAATATGGAAACATAAGTACTTACAATGTGATTTTTCTTATATTTTAAAAATATTTCCTTATAGTCACAAGGATGACTCCAGTACCAAGGATGGTACAAGTTTGGCTTTAGTCTTTTTGAATAGCTATATAATTTCCAGAAATACTTTCTAAATTCCATCAGATGTTTCTCTTTTAATGTGAGGAAATCTCACTGTTGCTTTTCTGTCTTAACCTGCAATAATCAGAGATCTTAGGTCAGCCCAAATAGTCTGGGTTCACCTCATCTTAGTTGAGTCACTGTCCAATATTTTGTCATGTGTTGGTCTGCAGCTTCTGTCACTTCCTGATTTGAAAGGCAGTCTCAAGGTTGCTTCAATTCCCAGGTGGTGACTTCGGTTTACTTAGTAGCTGCCAGAGTCCAGGTTTTCTAAAATGTCAAATGCTGTTTTTGAGCATAGAATTCTCAGTTTTTATTTCCTATCTCTTGTATAAGCAGAGATCATGTCTGCTCTATTATGTTATAGTTTAAAGTCTGCCTGTGATTCTGAAAGCAAATGATTGATGCTGGTGTTCTGTAGCTAGTAGAGAAAGATGTGAGCTAGGATTCTGTCAGTGATAGAGAGCAGGGATATATCATTTTAGGGGTTATAGCCAGTTTTTTGGTTTACTTCTTAAAAAAAAATATTTTATAGGGTATTCCTGATCTGCCACCCAGTTAGGGTACAATGTGCTATTAATATCATCTTAGCTTGGTGCTACAAATTACATCTTATCTAGCTATCTGTATATCTATCTATCTATGATATATATATATACATGCATGTGTATATTTTTCTATTTGTTATATATGTATATATGTATTTTATATGCACACACACATATATAGAGTATGCATATATGTACGTGTATGAGTATATTTTACCAGTTGCTATGTGTGTATGTGTGTGTATTTTACCAGTTGCACACAGTGAGTGGGTAAACTCAAAATGCCTTCAAGGTTTTGAAAAATTAAAAGCCTTCGAAGAAAGCAGAATGCACAAAATCCTATGAATCAACACCGTACTAATAAAAATAGAAATAACACTAAAAGATATTGATATTCAAATTGCAGCTGTTGGCAAGACTTGGGTCAAGTAAGCTGATTATGAAACATTTTTCATTAATCTGTTGATGTACTATTTTTCTTTATAAGTAATAATTGAATATGAAATTCATATACCCCAAATATCATAAATTATGCGATTATATATGCCTTGTTAGAGGTTATATGATTGTTGTACCTGAAAGAGAGCATAGAAGCAGAGGTGTAAAGCTGACAAGAACATCAGTGGCCGTATATTCTATTCTTCCCCTTTTCCAGAATGGGAAACTGAGATTGAGAGATGTTAAATGACTTCCTCATGGTTACATAGGCAGTAAGTGTCAGAGGAGAGATTTTATACCAGATTCCTTGAATGCATTCTTTCTAACATTATCATGTTAGAATTCTAACATTAGAATGCTCTTCTAACATTAAAAACAAGCAAAAATTTGATTGGCTATATGACAAGGGAGGATTTGATTTAAGGCCAGATAGGCAGAATGCATGGTCTGATCTTGGTTACCTCCTGGACTGCTCTGTGGAATAGTATGTTTTTTTTCTTTTATTTTTCTTTTCTCGAGCAATTAGGAAAGAAGCATTTGACATATAGAAGGATAAGCCTCTCACACAATAAACTTACAAACCTGTAATCTTCTCTTGTTTATGTTTTTTGTCTGTCATCATAAGGAGAAAAGCCTCTGGAATGGTACATTTACAGATTAAAAAAAGAAGTAGCGAGAACTCTAGGAATAATGAGGGAAGCTGTTTTCGAGGTAAGACATAGATGGGTTGGATTTATAAGTTAATTTATTTCAATAGAGACAAATCCATTTAGATATTTTTCTCTATAAATAGTTATTGAATGTGAAATTCAAATACCACAGAATATAATACAAGCTAGCTCAAGGTTAAAAAAAAGTGTTGGTAGTTTACAGTTATAGAGATGAAATGTCTGATACCAGAAGTGAAATGCAGTCATCTTATTCAACCGAAATCCATGTCCCTGGTACTCATACATATGGATATTATTAGGCTATTAAGAGGCTATCCCAAGACATTTTAATAACCCTATTTCCCTTCTCCATGGAAATTAAAATGAGGTGATTTGGTTTTTCTCAAAAGTTGGATACATGAAACCTTTCTGCTTCCTCACATTAGCTTTTTGATTTTTGAAGTAAACTTTAACAGTGTTTTATATTTTAAAGAGATGGCAGAAGTAGACTTTTTTGTGCCTCTTCTACTTTATATAAATTTTTTTTATATTATCACAGACTTCAAATATTAAATTTAAACTGTAGGAAACTGTTAGGAATAAAATTTTCCTAAGGAGTGACAAAGATGCCTGAGGTAGATGAGGCAAGCTCATTTGGTCTACACTTCTTCCAAGAAGTGGGTGTGCTTCCTGAATAGGAAACACACCCCAAAAGTGAAAGCTATCCCTGTGGTGAAATGCAAAGTCCCTCCCTCATTTCCTCATTTACTGAGTACTCTGAGGCATACAACTTCCCACTATGCCTACTTTATGCTTAAGGCAGCTAGGTGGTGTGGTGGATAGGGCACCAGTGCAGGAGTCAGGAGGACATGAGTTCAAGTCTCACCTCAGACACTTGACCCTCACTAGCTGTGTGACCTTGGGCAAGTCACTTAACCCCAATTGCCTCATCCTGGATCATCTCCAGTAATCCTGATGAATATCTGGTCACTGGATTCAGATGGCTCTGGAGGAGAAGTGAGGCTGGTGACCTGCACAGCCCTCCTTCACTCAAAACAAAGTCAAGTGCAAGTCATGTCATCATTTCTCTGATGGCATAGTCTTCTTCGGCAATGAAGGATGAACACATTTTATGTTCACCCCTTGACATTCCTCCTCCCCACATAAATTGCATGTGCATTAACATGAATCTTAGCTCCTTTGGGGAAGGAGAGGTTAAAATTTTTGAAGCAATTAAGCATGTACTTAAAACATGGCTGACCCATTACCCTATCCTAACCTCAAATCTGGTTGAGACTGCTTTCTTGTGATTGATTGCTTGTTTTTCCCCTTATCCTGAGAATTATTTTTTGTAGAGAAGCATGAAAGAAAATAACCTTTTCCTTCATTTGTGTGGAAACATAACCTTTATATCTCACAAAATGATTTCAATAATGTTTTACTGATAAATTGTTGAAGCAATATCTCTTCACTTTAATCATTATTTTTTTTTATTTCATTTATATCTGCTTTATTTTAGTAGCTGTTTCTGTGTGTCTCTTTGTTTCTTCTGTCTGTCTCTGTCTCTCCCCACCTCCACCCTCTCTCTCTGTCTCTCTTTCCTAGCTACCTATCTTGCCTGGACCTTGATTCAATCCATATGTGACTATTAATTGAGGAAGACTGACACTCTCCACTAAACTATGATTTTGGAGAGTTGCCTAGAGAACTAAGAAGCAAAGTACCTTATTCATGATCCCCACCTTTGACCTTATGTCAGATGCAGTATCTGAATCCAGTTCTCCCTGACTTTCTGATGAAGTGAAAGTTTATAAAGAAAAACAGTCTGAGGATGGGGAAAGGGGATGGGGATAGGGATGTATGCACATACATTTTAAAGTTTAATCTGCAATATGATCAATTTCTGAAATCTAGACAATCAATTAGAGTTGGTACTCTAACGTGCCATTCTGCTTCTTTTCAGAAAATATGTGCCCACCTGCGTGCCAGTTCACATCAGTATTTCCTTTTTGAGAAACAAAATAGCCAATACAAGGGAATAGAAAAAGCACAAAAAAGAATAAAAAATTGTACATTAGATGGAGAGAGGGACAGAACAGAAAATAAAGTGTTGTATTGGCTCAGTCTGAAATAATTCTCAGAAAGATTGTAGTCTAAATTTTCAAACAACTGTCAAATTATCATTGCCAAAGTAAGCAGTTCTTTAATAAAATTCTAAGTGTTTATCTGAAAGCAGAGTAATATGAACTAATCATTAATAGGAATTTTGGATTTGAATTGAACATTCCTTCCTTTGAATTTCATATTGGGTCATTACAATGCCGATTACCACTCCAGTCATGTACCCCACCTTACCCCCACACCATGAATCCAATAATAGGGTAAAGGAAGAGAAACACATTCAACTAACTTTGAAAAAAATAATGCAATATATTAATGCAATTTGAATTTTGTTTATATGGGTATTCCCTTTAATAGTAAATGGGAAACCATTTGCTCCTCATCTTGGAGAACTTTATATCTCCCATGCATTCCTTATGGAGTGACATTTGGGATAAGGTTTATCTTGGAGGTGTTTTGAGGATCAAGTTAGAAAAATGTGTTTAAAGTACCTTGGAAATCTTAAAGAACTATATAAATGTCAGGTGGTGAAAGTGATGATGATTTTCTAGTCTTGAGATGACTTCATATTCTGAGCCTTCCACTATACTTCTCTGCAGGGTCCAAGCAAAGTTTATAGAACAATATAATCAGGGTGGGGAGTGATATATGTATATACATTTCAAAGTTTAATTGACATTATTTATAAATTATTTAGTCTAGAAATCAGCAAAAGCAATAAATGCAGTCCTGACTTGTAGCTATTGCTGACATTTCAGTTCGACATTTTCACTGAAGACTTAATAGTTATTTCTCATAAGCCAGGTAGAGGTAGCTCAAGCATATTTGTGTCCAGTAAATTTGTCAGAGGTCTTTTTCTAGATCTCTTTACATTATATAAAGCATATGAGATATACAACTACCATCTCTAGTTTTTGCTATTTGAATAACTTTATTGTTAATAGAATGGGAAAATCTTTCCCATCCATTAATAAGCATATGTGACCTGCTTAAGTCACGTGGAAGCCTAAGTCACATAGAACAAGGAGTGGAGAAGGAAGGGTGGAGAAGAGCTGAGAGTAAATGAGACAGAACAGGCAGAGGCGGGGAGAGAGAGAGGAGGCAAGCAGCTAGCTGTGAGTTAAGAGAGGGATTTTACTTAAGGGAGCTAGTTTGTGGGAAGACCTGACAATATGCATAGACTTCTGGATTACTATGATGAACTTCATTGTTACAATGCTGAATTTGGCTTTTTGGTGTTTCAATAAATGTCTTGGTCCTATCTTCTATGAAGAGAGTCTGTTATATCTTTGTGATTCAAACCTGGAAATACACTGGCATATCATATAACTACTGCCATAGGCATCATCTTGGTGATATAATAACACATCTCCTTTGCTCATAATGTGTCTTTTTCATACTGCTTTTTTTTTTACAATTCATTATATTTTTTAATAAATTTATTTATTAAACTTTTTACATTCATTTTCACAAAATTTTGGGTTCCAAATTTTCTCCCCATTTGTCCCCTCCCCCCACCTCAATACACCAAGTATTCTAATTTCCCCTATCCCCAATCTGCCCTCTCTTCTATCATTCCTCCCTTCCCTTGACACCATCTTCTCTTTTGTCCTGTAGGGCCAGATAACTTTCTATTCCCCATTACTTGTATTGCTTATTTCCTAGTAGCAAGAACAATACTCAACAGTTGTTCCCAAAACTTTGAGTTCCAACTTCTCCCCATTCCTCCCTCCCCACCCATTCTGTTTGGGAAGGCAGGCAATTCAATATAGACCATATCTGTGTAGTTTTGCAAATGACTTCAATAATAGTAGTGTTGTATAAGACTAACTGTATTTCCCTCCATCCTATCCTGGCCCCCATTGTTTCTATTCTGTCTTTTGATCCTGTCCCTCCCCAAGAGTGTTGACTTCAAATTGCTCACTCCTCCCATTGCCCTCCCTTCCATCATCCCCCCCACCCTGCTTATCTCCTTCTCCCCCACTTTCCTGTATTGTAAGATGGATTTTCATACCAAAATGAGTGTGCATTTTATTCCTTCCTTTAGTCGAATGTGATGAATGTGATGAGGGTAAACTTCTTGTTTTTTTCTCAGCTCTCCTCTTTTTCCCTCCACTAAAAAGTCTCTTGCTTGCCTCTTGAATGACATATAATTTACCCCATTCCATTTCACCCTCTTTCCTCCCACTACATTTTTCTCTCACCATTTACCTTAATTTCTTTTGAGATATGGTCCCATCCTATTCAATTCACTCTGTGCTCTCTGTCCCTGTATGTGCATGCATGTGTGTATGTGTGTGTGCGTGCACATGTGTACGTGTGTGTGTGTATGTGTGTGTGTGGTCCCACCAACTACCCAGATGCTGAAAAGTTTTAAGAGTTACAAATATTGTCTTTCCATGTAGGAATGTAAACAGTTCACTTTTGGTAAGTCCCTTATGACTTCTCTTTGCTGTTTACTTTTTCATGCTTCTCATTCTTGTGTTTGAAAGTCAAATTTTCTTTTCAGCTCTGGTCTTTTCATCAAGAATGATTGAAAGTCCTCTGTTTCATTAAAAGACCATATTTTCCCCTGAAGTATTATACTCAGTTTTGCTGGGTAGGTGATTCTTGGTTTGAGTCCTAGTTCCTTTGACTACTGGAATATCCTATTCCACACCCTTCAGTCCCTTATTGTAGAAGCTGCTACATCTTGTGTTATCCTGATTGCATTTCCACAATATTTGAATTGGTTCTTTCTAGCTGCTTGCAGTATTTTCTCCTTGACCTGGAAATTCTGGAATTTGGTCACAATGTTCCTAGGAGTTTCTCTTTTTGTATCTCTTTCGGATGGTAATCAGTGGATTCCTTGAATACCTATTTTGCCCTCTGGTTCTAGAAAATCAGGGCAGTTTTCCTTGATAATTTCATGAAAGATGAAGTCTAGGCTCTTTTTTTGATCATGGTTTTCAGGTAGTCCCATAATTTTTAAATTGTCTCTCCTGGATCTATTTTCCAGGTCAGTTGTTTTTCCAATGAGATGTTTCACATTCTCTTCCATTTTTTCATTCTTTTGGTTTTGTTTGGTGATTTCTTGGTTTCTCAGAAAGTCATTAACCTCCATCTGTTCCATTCTAATTTTGAGAGAACTATTTTCTTCAGTGAGCTTTTGAACCTCCTTTTCCATTTGGCTAATTCTGCTTTTGAAAGCATTCTTCTTCTCATTGGCTTTTTGAACCTCTTTGCCAATTGATTTAGCCTATTTTTCAAGGTGTTATTGTCTTCAGCATTTTTTTGGGTCTCCTTTACCAAGATATTGACCTGTTTTTCATACTTTTCTTGCATCTGTCTCATTTCTTTTCCCAGTTTTTCCTCCACCTGTCTAATTTGATTTTCAAAATCCTTTTTGAGCTCTTCCATGGCCTGAGTCCATTGAATGTTTATTTTGGATGTTTTTGATACAGAGGCCTTGACTTCTATATCTTTTCCTGATGGTAAGCATTGTTCTTCATTAGAAAGGAAAGGGGGAAATATCTGTTCACCAAGAAATTAACCTTCTGTAGTCTTATTTTTTTTTCCCTTTTCTCGGCATTTTCCCAGCCAGTTACTTGACTTCAGAGATTCCTCTCCACCCCCGCCTTTCCTCCAGATCCTCCCAGCTAGTGCTAGGGGTCTGAGATTCAAATGCTGCTTCCTAGCCTTAGGGCTTTTGGCAGGGGCAGGGCTGCTATTCAGTGTGAGATTAAGTTAGGTTCTCAGGTCGGGGCAGGGCCACAACACAGGGCTCAGGGGGTTTATGTGGAGATCTTCAACAATGGATCCAAGTTCCTGTCTGCTTTGGGAGCTCCTTTCTGCTGCTTCACCCCCACTGCTGCCTCCCGAGGCGGCCTGAGTCATGGAGACACCCTGCCCCCCTCTCGGCCAGCCCAGAAGGCTCTCACTGACCTATAGTGCCTGTGGGTTGAGGGACCTTTGCAGTCACCAGAAATTCTGTCCCTGAAGCCTGCTTGGATCTGGTCATCTCGGGGCTGTGTGGCCAAGGCAAGGTTGGGCTCTGCTCCAGGTCTGGTGAGTGATGCACCTTTGGTGTCAGTTTTTCAGGGCTCTCTGGAACTGAAATCTCCTTCACTCCATTGTTGCATAGCTTCCACTGCTCCAGAATTTGTTGGGAGTTCCTCTTTACAGGTAATTTATGGGTTGTGGGTTCGGAGCTAGCATATGTGAATTTTTCCACTCCACCGTCTTAGCTCCTCCTCCCTGAAAGATATTTAAAAAATGAAACTCTCAGCAGTTATTATAACCAAATTCTAGAACTCTCAGATCAAAGAATAAATTTTTCATCCTGAGATTCCCAAATTTATTTGGTCTACCACCCCCTTTAAAAAATTATTCAGAGTCTTCCTGAGAATGTACTTTCTCTAAGTCTTTATTTCTTTTTTAATTTGTGTCATTTCAAATACGTACATACGTACACGCATGAAATTACAAAAAAAAAAGTTTTGACATAAATAAAGTAAATGCAGCCCAAATTAAAATAAAAATAGGCATCTGAGGAAAACTATATAGCAAATTTCTTAGCTAAAGACCTCCATTTTTCAAATATATAGGAACTTGAGTCAATGATTATGAACAACTTCAGAAGAAATAATCAAAGCTATCAATTGTTACGTAAAAATGTTTTAAATTACTACTGATTAGAAAAACACAAATAAGATGAACTCAGAGATTCCACCTTAAACTTATCAGTTTGAGTAAGATGATGGAAATATAAAATGGAAATTCATGAAAGAAACAAAGGACCCATTATATTGGCAATTGGAAAATAAATATACTTGTTTAATTTATATCTTTGAATTTATTGGTAATATTACCTGTTTTTATTTTTTGTCAATTCTATTCTCTTTTGACTAAAGGTTAATTATAATATGTGTTATCCAATGAATAAATAAAATATTCATTAAATTATTATTTTGTGAAAAGTGTGTAAATAGTGTGACATAGGAGAGGTAGAACCAAGAGAGCAGAGTAAAAGCAGGGACTTTCCAGAGCTCCTCCCTCAATCCCTCCAAATACCTGTAAAAATGACTCCAAAAAATTCTAGAAAGGCAGAACCAATGAAAAGATGGAGTGAAACAAATCTCCAACCCAATACAGTCTGAACAGTAAATGGGAAAGGTCTCTTACACCAGGTTGAGAAAATAGCACAGGTCAGCACAGGCTGTGTGAGCACAGACCAAGCCCCAGCTAACCCAGTGCAGACCTCCAGGGACTGAATAATTAGGAATTGTGGTGATTCCAAGACTTTTTAACCTACAAATACCAAAAGACAATTCAGAAGGTTAGTAGAAAATGACCTGGGCCCCAACCCAGTCTCACCCCCAACCGTAGCAAACTAAGAGCAGGCCTGGGGAATGTCTGAATCTGCAGTTGATTGGAGGGGGATTGAACAACTGCTTAGAAAGAGATAACAGGGGTATTTTTGCTGGCACGGGGGAAGGACTTTTGCTTTACCCATACTTAGATCTGGGTCAAGGTCCTGGCTCACAGTCCTGGGGCAGGAAGGAGTGCTAGTATAGTAGAGCTTGTGGTAGCAGTGGAGAGAGAACCCTACTCAAAGTCCCAGGGCAGAAAATAGTGTTTTTGATCACTCACAGACCAGAGCACAGGCCATGAGATAAGTAAACACCACTCCTTAGATCATACCACTTTAGAAGGACTGAAAATTTACAAGTCCCTAGAAGTGTCTCTGAAAAGAGTTGAAGAAAATCCCTGAAGGTCAGGACAATATGGCCTCCATACTGCAAGCAGAGCCCTACCCTAATAAAAAGTTAGAAAGTCAAGTAATTGGCTGGGGAAATGAACAAACAGTAGGAAAAAAAAAATCAGACTATACAGTTTTACTTTGGTGACAAGGAAGATCAAAGCGCACAATCAGAAGAAAGCACACAATCAGAAGAAGAAAGCTCCTACATACAAATCTTCTGAGAAAAAAACATAAGATGGTCTCAGGCCATGTAATAGCTCAAAGGGATTTTGAAAATCAGCTAAAAGAATGAGAAGAATAAATAGGAAGAGAAATGACAGTGATGCAAGAAAATCATGAAAAACTAGTCAACAATATGCTTAAAGAGAACTGCCCCCCCCCAAATACTGAAGAAAACAGTAAAACTTTAAAAATAGACCACCAAATGGCAAAAGAGGTCTAAAAAGACAACCAGGAGAAGAATGCCTTAAAAAGTAGAATTGGCCAAATGGAAAAGAAAGTTCAAAAGCTCACTGAAGAATATAATTCCTTCAAAATTAGAATGAAACCTAAATTAACTTACCCAGTGCCATACCAAACAAACTAGGAAAAGTTATTTTATAGTTAGAAAAAATAGTATCAGAATTCATATGGATGAACAAGAGATCCAGAATATCAAGGGGATTAGTGAAAAAAAATGCTAGGAGGAGCAGTATAGCCATGCTAGATGTTGTATTGTATTATAAAGCAGTAATCATCAAAACTACTTGGTACTGGCTAAGAAATGGAGGGGTAGTCCTGTGTAACAGGTTAGGTACACAAGACATAGTAGTCAATGATTATATCAATCTACAGTTTGATACACACAAAGCTTCTGGGATAAAAACTCAGCGTTTGACAAAACCTGCTGGAAAAGCTGGAAAATAGTATGGTAGAAACTGGGCATAGATCAATGTCAGATTTAATATACCAAAATAAAGTCCACATGGGTACATAATTTAGATATAAAGACTGATACTATAAACAAATTAGGGGAGAAAGGAATAGTTTATTTGTCACATTTATGGAGAGTGGAGGAATTTATGACAAAACAAGAGATAGAGAACATTATGAAATGCAAAGTGTATAATTTTAATTATGTTAAATTTGAAAGATTTTGCATGAATAAAGTCAATATAACCAATATTAGTAAGGAAATGAAAAACTGGGAAAGGATTTTTACAACTAGTATCTGTGATAATTTCTCATTTCTAAAATATATAGAGAACTGAGTCAAATTTACTGAATAGAAGTCATTCCCTAATTGACAGTCAAAAACAGTTTTCCAAGGAAGAAATTAAAATTATCTATAGTCTTTTGAGAAATGCTCTATATTACAATTGATTAGAGAGATACAAACCCAGAAACCTCTGAGGTAACACATCACTCCTCTCAGATTAACTAACATGATAAAACAGGGAAATGATAAATGTTGGAGAAGAGGTGGGAAACTTGGAACAGTAATTCAGTGTTGATGGAGTTGTGAGCAGATCCAACCATTCTGGAGAGCAATTTGGAATTATGCCCAAATGGGCACAAACATGTAATACACTATAACCCAACAATATACCTTCTAGGGCTGTATCCCAAAGAGATCACAAAATGGAAAAAAGACCCACATACACAAAACTATCTATAACAGAGCATTTTGTGATGGCTAAGAACTGAAAATTGAGGGGATACCCATCAATTGGGGGAATGCCCTAAACGAGTTGTGGTTTATGAATGTAATGAAATAATTTTGTGCTGCAAGAAAGGATGAACTGGTGGACTTCAGAAAAACCTGGAAAGGCATATGAAAATTATCTATAGTCTTTTGAGAAATGCTCTATATTACAATTGATTAGAGAGATACAAACCCAGAAACCTCTGAGGTAACACATCACTCCTCTCAGATTAACTAACATGATAAAACAGGGAAATGATAAATGTTGGAGAAGAGGTGGGAAACTTGGAACAGTAATTCAGTGTTGATGGAGTTGTGAGCAGATCCAACCATTCTGGAGAGCAATTTGGAATTATGCCCAAATGGGCACAAACATGTAATACACTATAACCCAACAATATACCTTCTAGGGCTGTATCCCAAAGAGATCACAAAATGGAAAAAAGACCCACATACACAAAACTATCTATAACAGAGCATTTTGTGATGGCTAAGAACTGAAAATTGAGGGGATACCCATCAATTGGGGAATGCCCTAAACGAGTTGTGGTTTATGAATGTAATGAAATAATTTTGTGCTGCAAGAAAGGATGAACTGGTGGACTTCAGAAAAACCTGGAAAGGCATATGAAAATTATCTATAGTCTTTTGAGAAATGCTCTATATTACAATTGATTAGAGAGATACAAACCCAGAAACCTCTGAGGTAACACATCACTCCTCTCAGATTAACTAACATGATAAAACAGGGAAATGATAAATGTTGGAGAAGAGGTGGGAAACTTGGAACAGTAATTCAGTGTTGATGGAGTTGTGAGCAGATCCAACCATTCTGGAGAGCAATTTGGAATTATGCCCAAATGGGCACAAACATGTAATACACTATAACCCAACAATATACCTTCTAGGGCTGTATCCCAAAGAGATCACAAAATGGAAAAAAGACCCACATACACAAAACTATCTATAACAGAGCATTTTGTGATGGCTAAGAACTGAAAATTGAGGGGATGCCCATCAATTGGGGAATGCCCTAAACGAGTTGCGGTTAATGAATGTAATGAAATAATTTTGTGCTGCAAGAAAGGATGAATTGGTGGACTTCAGAAAAACCTGGAAAGACATATGAACTGATGCTGAATGAAGTAAGCAGAAACAAGAAAACATTGTACATGGTAATGGCCACAGTGTGCGATAAGTGACTTATAGAATTAGCCCTTCTCAGCAATGCAAAGACATAAAACAATTCCAAGGACTATTGATTGAAAATGCCATCCTCATTCAGAGAAAGAGCTATCAGTGAAGCATACTATTTTCTTTTTTTTTGTTTTGTTTTGTTTTCTTTCTCATTGTTTCTCCAGTTCATTATAATTCATCTATACAACATGACTGATTTGAAAATATGTTTAATAGGAATGCATACGTAGAATCTATATCAGATGCATGCAGTCTTGGAGAGGGGGGAAGGGAGGGAGGGGAGGAAATGTAAAACTTGTGGAGGTGAATGTCGAAAACTAAAGAAAATAAACACAAAAAATAAAATAGAGCAAATGGAATCTAATGACTCTGTAAGAAATCAAGAAATTATGAAACAGAACCAAAGGAATGAGAAAATAGAAGGTGATGTGAAATATCTGATTGAGAAAACAACTGACATAGAAAATAGATACAGGAGAGATAATTTAGCAATTATTGGACTACCAGAAATCCATGATTATAAAAAAAAGTCTAGACATCTTCTGTCAAGAAATTATCAAGGAAAACTACTCTGATATTCTAGAAAAAAGGAAGGTAAAATAGAAATTGAAAGAACCCACTCATCACTTATTGAAAGAGATCCCAAAAGTAAAACTCTCAGGAATATTATAGTCAGATTCCAGAGTTGCTAAGTCAAAGGGAAAACATTAGAAGAAGCCAGAAACAATTCTAGTATTCTGGAACAGCAATCAGTATAACACAAGGCTTATCAGCTTCTACATTAAGGGATTAGAGGGCTTAGAATAGATATTCTGGAGGTCAAAGGAACTAGGATTAAAACCAAGAATTGCCTTACCCAGAAAATTGAGTGTAATCCATGAGAGAAAAGAAATAGATATTCAATGATGTAGAAGAATTTAATGCATTTTTGAAAAGAAAAAAACAACAGAGCTAAATAGAAAATTTCACTCTCAAATACAAGATTTCAAAGAAGCATGAAAAGGTAAAAAGGAAAGAGAAGTCACAAGGGACTGATTAATTTGAATTGTTTGCATTCCTCCATGAAAAATGAAATTTGTAACTCGTAAGACCTTTCTCATTATTAGTATAATTTTAAGGAATCAGATACACACACACACATGCACACACACATATATGTACATACATATGTACATGCATACATACATACATATGTATACTCTTGTGCATATATGTGTGCATACTGTCATGCATATATACACATACACATGTATATATACATACACATATATGCATACATATATACATAGGCACACATATGTGTGTGTATGGCAAGAAAAAGCTTTTACAGTGGAGGAGAAGAGGGAGGAGGTGTGAGGGAATGAGTGAATCTTACTGTCATCAGAATTGACTTAGGAAATGACTACCATACACATTTATATAGATGTGGAAATCTATCTTACCCTACAGAGAAGTAGGTGGCAAGGAGATGAGAGGGGAATGATAGAAGGGAGTTGCATATTTAGGGAGGGAGTAATCAGAAGCAAACACTTTTGAAGAGGGACAGGATGAAAGGAAACAATATGACTATAATGGAAATATGTTTTTTTGTGACTACCCTTGAATAACCTATATAAAATCACTGCTTTCTCAGTGAAGGCTTGTGGGGAGGGAGGGGGTTGAAAATTTGAAACTCAACATTATAAAAATGAATATTAAAAATTGTCTTTAAATGTAAATGAGAAATAAGATACACAGGCAATGGGGTATAGAAGTGTATCTTACCCAACACGAAAATAGAAGGAGGAGGAGACAAGAGAAGGTGGGAGAATGCAAAGGAGGACAGAGTGGGGAAAGGGATAATCAGAAGCAAAACTCTTTTGAGGAAGGGTATGATGTAAAAATAATGGGAAATATCTGATTGGGAAAATAACTGATATAGATAATAGAATATAGGAGAGATAATTGAACAATTTTTGGACCACCTAAAAGCCATGATCAAAAAAAAATCCTAAATATCATCTGTCAAGAAATTATCAAGGAAAACTACCTTGGTATTCTAGAAGAAAATAGGGTAAAATAGAAATTGAAAGAATGCATTCATCACTTATTGAAAAAGATCCCCCGCTCCTGCAAAAACAAACAAACAAAAATTCAGGAATGTTATAGCCAAATTCCATAGTTCCTAGGTCAAGGAGAACACATTGGATGCAGCCAGAAAGAAACAATTTGAGTATTGTGGAAACATAATCAGGATAACACAAGACTTATCAGCTTCTGCATTAAGGGATCAGAAGGCTTGGAATACGATATTCTGAAGGTCAAAGAAGCTAGGATTAAAACCTATAGAAGAGAGAGAATGGAATAAACAGTGGTAGGTATAATAGAATGGAGGGCAATAGAGTTAGCAATAGTAACTGTGGAAAAAAATCTTTTGAAGCAAGATTCTCTGATAAAAGTCTCATTTCTCTAACATATGGAGAATTTGTAATTTATAAAATTTATAAATTTATAAAAATAAATTTACAAAATAATTTGCAAAATTGTAAATTTGTAATTTATAAAATTATATTTATATTTATAAATTTATGTGTCAAATTTATAAAAAATAAAATTCATAAAAAATAAAAATAAAAGCCATTTCCCAATTGATAAGTGATAAAAAGATATAATCACATTTTTTGTATATTATTATTTATTTGTTTGCAGTGTTCTACAATCACTTCCATATAACTTAGATTTTTTTCTCTCCCTCTCCCTCTTTCTTCCCTATCTCCCCCCTTCCTCCCTGAGATGGCATACAATTTTATATAGGTTCTACAAATACATTCCTATTAATACATTTTCACTTTAGTCATGTTGTGTAGAAGAATTAAAATGAATGGGAGAAATCATAAAACAAACCAAAATGTAATACAAAAGAAAATGATCTGCTACATTCTTTGATTGAATTCCATAGTTCTTTCTCTGGACGAGGAAGGCATTTTGCCTTAAGAGACTGCTGGGAATTTTTTTAAGTCCTTGCACTGCAAAGAAGTTCTAAGTCTACCAGAAAAAATCCTTGCACACTGTGGTTGTTGCTGTGTACAAAGTTCTCCTGGTTTTGCTCCTTTCACTAAGCATCAGTTTATATAAGCCTTTCCAGGTGAGCAGGATATTCTCAGAAAAACTTAGACTTACCTGGGTTGATGAAAAGTGAAATGTAATGGGTTCAAAGTAACAGCAATACTGTAGGATGGTCAGCTGTGAATGACTTAGCTATTCTCAGCAATGCAATTATCCATGATAAGTCTGACAGATTTAGAATGAAAAATATTATCCATTTCCAAAGAAAAGGAAACTGACGGTGTCTGAATACAGACTGAAGCAAATGTTTTTCACTTCTTAAATTTTTTTTAGTTTTTTTACCTTTGTTTTCCTTCACATGACTCTTATGGGTATCTTTTTCATGACTACACAAATATAATATATATGGAATTTCTTGCCTTCTCAGCGAGGGAAGGGGATGAGGAGGGAGAGTGATAATTTGAGAATCAAAGTTTTAAAAGCAAATGTTAAAAATTATTTACATGTAAATGAGAAAAATAAATGCTAAATAAAAAATGGCATTAGTTAAAAATATTTTGTTTATAACCATATTCTGTCATCTTGTCTAGGAACAGAGTTCTTGAAATTTTGATAGACAGAATTCCAGACATGTAAACAGTCACCCAAAGTACGTAAAAGTACAGTAAAAATATACCCATCAACAAAAGGCTCATTCCATGTAGATTCACATTCAACAAAAACTGGTGAATGAATAAATTGAAATATCATTAAGAATAAGAGCTACTTATATTTTATGATATATCTTGAAAATAATTTCAGATTCAACTAATTTCAGGAGAGTAGGGACAGCAGCAACCCACAAATTCTTGGCAAAGCTAGGATTTCAACCTTTATGCCAAACATTTCCTGAGAGAACTGTGGTTTCCTTTTGTTTTCTTTACTGTTAAACTTGTCTTCTTTTTTGTTTTTCCCAAAAGAAGGCCAGTTGCAATGGGAAGTCTTCTACAATAGTCTCAAAGTAGCTCAACATGTAACCCCTTGGATTCTCAACTTGGCTTCAGCACTAACATTCCCATCTCAGTTTGTAGGGTTGCTCTTCATTTATATGCGAAAGGGTCCCTGAGCTCTTTCATTTCAGCCCTCTTCCCATGAACATTTTGAGTACTAATGAGTCCCAGAGTGACTCCTATTGCATCAGACCTGATTTCCCTTTGTACAACAACCCCAGTAGCTGTCAGAAAAAACCTTCAGCTTTCTCCTTCTTTCCCATCTGGTGTGAAGTCACTTCCTGATATCCCTGAGGGTTACATTAACTGAATATTCCATGCTAAAAAGAGTATACAGACCCTACTTCCCTACTACCTCCACCACTAATGAGAGCACTAACATTATAAGAGATCACAGGTTTGGAACTGGAAGTAACCTCAGACACCATCCCATCTAACTCCCTCATTTTACAGATTGATATCTATCATAATCTATTTATTACTTGGGTAAATTAAGAATTCTATTTGCATTTTCAAAAATGGAATAACTCAAGATAGACTGAATAGAAAAATAATAATAAATTTATTTTTAAAGTCATAACTATGACACGGAAAGGAAAAAAAATGTTATCCTGCTTGTAATGTAGGTTACTCTCTGGGTACTGATAATATCTTGACTTGTTCTTCCCTTCCACCTCCCAAGGAGTTATTTTATTTTAATGGAATTGTACATTGTATCATGATAGAATTTGTTAATGATTTTTTCCCCAACTTTTTAAAGAATATAGAAAGTTTTTTTTCCCCCTCCTTTCTTTTGTGTTGGTATCAACTCTGCTACATGAATATTCTTTAATTCCAGATTCATGACAGCAATGGTAGACTCACAAATCTTGAGAGCCCAATTAAGGCTGAAATAGCTGATTTATTTAAAGACTGTTTAAAATTTGGTATCTGCTTCTAATTTGCTATTCTACTTCATCAAGAATTGGTTTGAGTACTAAATTAGCATCTATTATTTCTATCATTGAAAAATGGATAATTCTTTAAGTAAAAAAATAGCTTCCCTCAATAAGGAGAATTAATTTTTAAATTGCATTATAACAGGTTACCCTACTCAGATTCCATATATAATATGTTCTTTTATTAATTTTTCCCTCTAACTCTGCACTCCCTTGAATTATTAATAAAGTTGTTGATTTATTGTTTAGAAGAGGCTATATTTGAAAAAGAAGACACAGAATACTGCCACCCTAGGAACCCTGGGGGCAGTATGTTATTTTCTACCACTTCACACATGCCTCAGTAGATGTACAGTGGAAAATATATCATTCTTTCTCTTCTCTAGACTTAGTTATGGTCCTTTATGTTCTCTTTCTCAGTTTTTTTCTTAATTTCATAGAATTTAATTTTTGAATCTCATGGTGGGAGAAACACTTGGAAATCATAATTCAAATCACACCTTTTATAACATCTCTGGACAATGTTCATTGAGTTTATTCTTAAAGCACTTCTGAGGTAGCCTATTGCTGTTCCTTCTCCCTTCCCACCCTGCCCAAGTCAAATTCTATTTCGTGGATGAACAGCTGTGATTCTTAGGAATCCTTATTTTTTGTTTTGGTTTTTCATTATGCTAAATCATACTTTGCCCTTTTGCCACTTAAATCTATGTCTTAATGACCACAGTGAGGATAAGCAAGTTAAGTTCACTTTTGCCTTTAGAATCTCTCTCTCTTCTTACAAAGTATAGTCAAGAAGCCTTCCCTCAAGAAACCTTTCCTGAATCTTCATGAGAAGTCTACCTTTCTGAGTAAGAATGTAGTGTATCCATGTATCCCTTTCTCCTGTAGATTATAAATTCCTTGAAGGCAAGAGCAGTTTCTTTTTTGTTCCTGTTCTCAGTACGTGCTGCAATACTTTGCACATAGTTGGTACTTAGTGCACATTTGCTAAATTGTATTGAAGATATTTTTTCACATTAAAAACCCTTCAGATATTCTCTTTCCCCCAAATGTCCCTTTTTTTGTAAAACTAATAATCCCCAACTACTCTAAGCTTGTTTAAAATTCAAGTCAAGCTAATCAACATTAATACGTGCCTAACATAAGTAAGTTGCCATGCCAGGGACTGATGGTACCGAAAAAAAAAACAAAGAAAAAATGAGTCCATATCTCCAAGAATCTCATATTCTAATGGAGGAACCAACAGGTGAACAACTAGGACAATACACAATCAGATAGCAGAGATGAGGTATGAAAGGATAGTGGTGTAAAACCATTGTACAAGAAGAACAAATATTAATGTGAAAGAATCCACTTACTGAATGGGCAAAGCAACATACAGAGCATTTGTATGAGGACTAAGTGAGAGAAATGGAGGTGACAGTAGAGCAGGCATATATTTCAGACAAACAACATTGTCAACAACTAGAAATAGATTAGTTTGGAAAACTTCACAAAGCTTCTGCAGAAATATCATAACCCTTACTCTAATTATGCATATATCTGCTGCTATTATCATTTTTGCCAAAAGCCTTGAAAGAGAGAAATTATTGACTTACTTTAATTATGAAGTTATCCTTAGGAAGTACAAAAAGTATATATGATACTGAAGTTGATTTTACCAAAAGGGAGGATCAAGCTGTCAAAGCAGAAATGATGAAAACTTTGGGACAAAATAAACACTTCATTTTTGAGTTCATGATAGAGCTGGCAGTCAGAAATAGAATCTCAATTTCAGGAGTTTTAAATTCAAAGTGTCTAGAAAAAAATTAAAAACTACCGAGCAATTTAAACACATTATGTAATTCTATTCTCACAACAACATTATGATATAGGCGACATTAGTATCCATATTTTAAAGATGAGAAAATCAAGTCAAAGAAATTGAGATGCCTCCATCATCACAAAGATGGGAAGTGTTTGAATGAGGACTGGATTTGAAATCAGGTCAGCTTCTCTATAATTTTAACATTGTTTTCATCTGTATCATGCTGCCTGATAAACTTTTACAGCTTACATTTTTACTGGGGTAGTGTGAGGCCAAGCAAAGTAGAATCTTTTGCTGTTTTAGTATAATCAAGAATTATAATGCCTGTCTTTGAATGTGATTAAAGAAGATCTTTCCCACCTATTGTTGGACCTGTCCTTTAAGGGAAATTTGATTAGGAGAGTTGTTTTGTAGGAGAATCCCAAGTACCTTTGGTTCTTTCTATTGAGGCACTGGATCAGAGGGTCATGCCCTCTGGGGCTTAGTTTTTGGAAGAGGGTTTGTGTGCCAAATGAGACTTTGGGAAGTCATTAAACAGCCTCCCCAACTCCCAGCCCAGGCTTTGAAAACCCATATGTTTGTGCTTCCCTCTCTGGTAAAGAGATATGTATGTTAATGGTCAGGCAGCTTGGAAACACTGTTGATTTTCTATTTCTCTGATATTTTGATTTTGATTTTCTCTGATGTCTGCGCTTGATTAAAGCGATTGTTAATCCCTCAAAAGTTGCCTTTCCCTTTAGAGAAGCAAAGAAACTGGGATAGCAGTTCCCCCCACTCTCTACCCCTGAGCAGTTGTTCATGTTGGGTGCTGTTACAGGTAGTTAATGGAGGAAGGTCTGAACATTTTCCAGAATATAATTCCCTATGTATTTTTGTCTCTTCTTGTCCATCTGTTTCTCTGTCTTTCTGTCTCCTCTCTTAGTCTTTCTGTCTCTGTCTTTGTGTGTGTCTGCCTCTCTCTGTCTTTGCTTCTGTCTCTGCATATATAATATGTATATGTATATAGTATGTGATATTGCAATATCACATACCATATTACATAATAAAGTGGTAAAGGTGGAGCCATCCAAAGACCCATGTGGAGGAGTAACTAATGTATTATATAAAACATGTGGATGAAAGTGATGACAGAAATTATAAAAGAACAGATAAAAGTGACATCCTATAAGCAAAATGTAAAAATCTTTTACAGTGAGAATTATCTGTAATTAGAAATAAGAATAAGTAAAAGCCATTTTTTTGCCAGTGTTGGAGTCAAAATAATGTTCAGGAAGGTCTAGTTATTTAGATAGACAATAACAACAGCTAATCAAGAGAAAATAAAACTACTCAAATTTTACTTTTCTTCTTCACAGGACTTTAGATACAAGAGTATAAAATAAAAATATGGTGAAAATTTGAATGTCAAGAAAAGTGACCAAGTGGAAAGAAAGCAACTGATTGCCCTCAATGAGTATGAATCACCAAATCCAGAAAACTGGATCTCAGAATACTCCAAAAGAGATGGAAATATGAGTGTTTTTATTGTCCCTAAATAAATTGAGAGGAGGAGACTGTGGGAAAAGGGAAGGATTTCTATAGGATATCAAATATAAAATTCTATTCTAGTTTAAAAAATGATGGAACATATTGAGATGAATTCAAAATGTCAAAGGATCCAAGAGGTGAAAGGAATTTTGAAGTATCTCTAATTCAAGACATACCTATCTGCAAATCACTTTTTACAGCATCATCAAAAATTGGTCCTCTAATCTCTGTTAGAAGACATTGTTAGAGTAATTCCATTAATTATTGAAGTTGCTCATTGTACTTGTTGTGCAGGTTTAATCATTAGGAACAAATCAGTTCCCCCTTTTTTACTCTTTATGGCAAGCCTAAATATAATTTTTGACATTTTTCATTCATTCATTGTTTATTTGTTTGTTTTATCTTCTAAGATTCAGTAGTACAATCTACTTTTTTTTCACATGGATTTTTCACATAGATTTTCACAGTGAAGATTTTGACTGAGTTTTCTATGATAAACTTGCGAAAAAGATGGAGAAATATGGACTAAATGATAGGAAAGTTGGAGAGAATTTAAGTTAGTTAAGTGGTGGGAAGCAAAGAATGGTCATTAGTGAATTAATATCAGCTTTTAGTGATCCAGATGAGTGTACTTTGGGATTTTATCCTTGGTCCTATTATGGTTAACATTTTTATCAATGACTTTTATGAATGTGCTATGTTTGTTAAATCTGTAGATAGCACTTCTCTCCCCCACTCCCCGAAGAAAAAGGAAGTATAGCTAACAGGTTAGGTGGAAGAGTCAGTATCTAGAATTTTCTCAAATACAAGAATAGAGAGCCAAAATTTAAGAATTAATATAGCGTAGATAAACGTACAGTGTAACAGTTTAAAAGGAAGAAACCATAGAAATACAGCATGATTGAGGTATGGTTAGCCTGTATTTTATCTGAAACTGTTCCAGGGGCCAAATGTACCCAAAATTCAATATAATTCAACATTGCTGCATGGAAGTCCCCCCTCAAAAATAAAAACTAATGCATAATTTTGGTGCATTGATAAAAACATGGAATCTGAAACAAGGGAAGTGATGGTCCAGCTACATGCTATCATAGTCAGCTCACATCTGCAATACTATGTTGAGTTCATACCTCGTATCTGGGAATACATTTTTCAAAATTGAACACATCTATGGGGGAGATAAAGACCAGATAATATGTCTTATTAGGATCAATTAATTAAATTTGTCATTTCTGACATCAGAGGGAAGAATATTTGGAAGGAATATGATTAGGGTTGTCTTCAAGGCTTTTAGAATAAATGTATTCTGCTTGATTCTAGAAGTTGAAAAAATATCAGAACAACGGGGAAGAGAGAAACAGGTTTGGGGTGTGTGTAGTGTGTATATGTGTTTATACGTGTGTGTATGTTTGTGTGTGTGTGTGTGTGTGTTTGTGAAGAGAGAGAGAGACAAAGACAGAAATATACAGACAAAAATTCTCAGTAGTTATAATTGCTATAAATTATAATAGCCTCAGATCATAGATTAGTGCCTACATTTGAAAGTTTTCCAAAAGAGAATGGATGTCTAATTGTGATAAATGTTAGAGGGGATTTTTTTTTCAATACGTAATAATTTATTTCTTCCCCCAATTACACATTAAGTACGTTTTTAACTATTTCTTTAAGTTTTGAGTTCCTAATTTTATTCTGACTTCCCTCCATTCCTTACCTCCCCCCTCTCTGAGATGGTAAACAATCAGATATAGGATATTCATGTGAGATCACATAAAACTTCTTCATATCAGTTATTTTGTGCAAGGAGACTCAAGCAAAAGGAAAGGGATGAAAGAAAGTGGAAAAGTAGCATGGTTCAGGGTATATTCAAACATTAGGAATTCTTTCTCTAGAGGTGGATAATATGATTCATCATTAGAGTTCTGGGATTTTCTTGGATCATTGTATTGCTGAGAATATCTAAGTAATTATCAGTTATTGATTTAACAATATTACTGTTACTGTGTATAATGTTCTTCTGGTTCTGCTTACTTCTCTTTGCTTCAGTTTATGTAAGTCTTTCCTGCTCATCATGTATTATACAACAATAATATTCCATTATATTCATATGCCAAAACTTGCTTAGCCATTCCTCAGCTGATGGAAATCCCTTCAATCTCCAATTCTTAGTCACCATAAAAACAGACAAAAAGGCTGTTATAAATAGTTTGTACCTATTGGTCCTTTTCCATTTTTTGATGTCTTTGGGATACAGACTTAGCAGTGGTATTGCTGGTTCAAAGTGTAAGCCTAGTTTTATAGTCCTTTGAGCATAGTTCCAAATTGTTCTCCAGAAATGGTTGGATCAGTTCATAGCTCCACCAACAGTGCAATTATTATTCAGTTTTCCCACATCCCCTTTGATATTTATAATTTTCTTTTTTTTCATGTGACTCAATCTGATAGATATAAAGTGTTGCCTCAGAGTTGTTTTAATTTTCATGTCTCCAATAGCTTTGGAGAATTTTTATATGAATTTAGATAGCTTTGATGTCTTTTTCTGAAAATTGCTATAGGTGGAATTCATTAATGGATATGGCCTCTAGGAGAAGACTTCAAGATTTTTGCCAAAGCAATAATTGAAGTTTTTGGAACTTTTCTTGTTAAATTTTCTTCTACCTAATTTCTACCTTTAGATCATCTCTTAGAATTGGACAAGAATATTCACCATGTCCATGAGAAGAGAATAACATAGAACATAGACTATAATATTAAAAAAAATCTTCTTTAGAAAAGTTGAGACATTTATAATATTTTATTATAATTTTATTCTAGAGGTAGTGATTGTGAAAGTTTCCAGTATCTGTTAAACCCTTCTGAACATTCCCGAACTAATCTCTCTATATAATTGGTGGTATTCACTTTATATTTTCGTAGTCTCCATTTAGGCCAACTTCATGTAGGAAGACAGAGTAAGGTTTGCTCAAGCATTTCTTGATGTGTCCTATTACCAAATTAGCCTTCAAAATACATATCAGAATCTCTACCTTTACAGAAAAATTAAGAGAAACAAGAAGATTGGCACATAAGGTGGCACTTTGGGAAGGGTAAAACTAATACAGAAGACAGACTTAAATTTGTAATTTTCTAATCTCTATGCCGACAAAATTAATTTTTGGCTGTTGGTCAACAAGCATAAAGCAAACAAACAAATCCACAGACTAATCCTAGCTCATTCATACTCCATGTTGATTTGTTGGGTTAAAAGACCTTCAGAAAAATTTTTTCAAATAATTTTATAGTTAAGAACCTGCCCAATGTTTTTTTTTAATCCAACTTCCTCATTGCAGATACTTTCCTGTTACATTATAATTTTTAAATTTATAAAAATAATCCTCATGGTTTGTTATATTGAAGAAATGTCCATGTGGGTTACTGGACAGTTTAATGAAAAGCAGCCTATAAACACATGAACTAAGCATTCCCTGTTATTTTATGACCACTCATATATAATCTCCATTGTTCCCTTTTGTGTACCCATCATGGAATAGAGGCAACATGGCACAAAGAATACAACACTGAAATTCAAGTCAAGATGGCATGAGTTCAAATCCTCCTTTTGACCTTATTATTTTGTGAAACCCTGGGCAAGGCTATTAAGTGTTGGATCTCAGCTAGTTATCTACTGAGTTATGGTATATTGTGATCTCTGTTGGTGTAGAATGTTTCCCATACTATTATTGTCAAAACACTTGGAATATAATATGATTGGAAACATATGTGTTGTCTAACTGTGTTATCAGATTCCCTAAGGAAGATTTTGGTTTTAAATTTGATGAAGACACATCAAAATGTTCTTATTTTTTCATAAATTATTTAACTGCCTAAATGATTATAATTTACAAACAATTTGTACTCTCTACAAGGTATAGTTCAAGATCCTAGGGACTTGAGAACCTATAGTTCTTCATGTAGGGGTTTTTGGTTTGGACTTCACTTATTGTGACAGCTACTTCTTTTTCCATATTCTCTGTTATAAACATAGCAATGTTTATACAACATTAAGTTTCACCAAGTGTTTGGCATATATAATCTCACTTGCTCCTCATATCAAGCTTGCCATGTGTGTTTCCATTTTTATCTCCATTTTACAGAGAAAGAAACTGAGGGTGAGAGTAGATTAAATGACTTGCTCAGGTCACAATATTTTAAGTAAAAGTTGGATTAAGGTCTTTCTAATTCTTGTTCTAATCCTGTATTCACTAGACCATCTCAGTGAAATACAGGAATCACTTCCCAAGAGAATTTGAAAGTATATCTCGGCCATAAAGTCCATCCATACAACCAGTGATATTAAGTAAAATTACCTCCTACATGAATGCTACTATACATATATTTAAAAACAGACTGAGGGAAGGAAAAATAATGAATGGGTTCCACTAAATATCTCCTGCAACTGAACTAATCATAAAGGTGATGTCAAAGACTTTTCCCACTGCCAATTAACACTTAAAAAGAGCAACATACCCTTAAACTCCATTTCTTGCTGGGAAATGTAGGAGAGAATATATAAAGAATCAACTTTTGAAGGTAATAATGTCCAAATTCAATTCTTAAAAAAAAAAACCCTTAAGTTCTAAGATCACATTTTATTGACTTCTGAATACATTTGTTGTACTTAGATGCTCCAGTAGTAACAAATGAATAACTTCTATATTCCAAATTATATTTTTTAATGAAATACCAGTTTAATATTTAAAAAGCATGAATATCACATTACACAATAAGAGAAAAATCAGTGACTGTCAGAGTGTCAAAATCCCAGGAAAAGAAGAATGCTCTCTGATGAGATCTAAACCTTTTAATGACTGAGTAAAATAAAGTTCTGTGGCAATAGATGTTAAATGACCCTACTAGTTTCACATAGCTGGTAAGTTTCACAAATGGGTGTTTTGCATTATCTAGAATACATATAATATTTTAATAATTATAAATATGATGAAATATAATCATATATATGTATATAGTATATAATGTATATATGTATATAGTATATAATGTATATATGTATATAGTATATAAAGTATATATATGTATGTATGTGTATATTCACATATATATATATCAATTAGCAACCATTAAGCATATGTATACCAGGGTTTGTCCTAAACACCTTGAGGATTCTTAAAATCTGTAAAATTTGAAAAATTCTCATGAAAATAATATTCTTCCAGAATACCAAACTCATAAATATATGATCTGTAGCATGGAATACTCAACTGCCAAAATTCTCTAACTAGAATAAGACAAGAAAAGTACCATCTGTAAACTCAAATTTTTGGGAGCATTTCAAATATTTTTGGTTCCTCTACTGCCAAAGTCCTGTGCTCACTTTAAGAAAAAGCAAATGAGGCCCTGGGATTCAATTCCTTGTGTAGTGTGGTTGGTAAATGTTCTGATGTCAAAAGGACGAGAAGCATTTCATTCTTGTATTTCTGATGAATTCAGCCAAGTGTTATTGAATTTCAAACTGATGTGCCAACGTCTTCCCCAGATGACCTTCTTTTGGACAATGTTATAAGGATAATATACTATGGCACTCGTGGGGAATACCATCTGAAAGGGTGGCCTTACTTTAGGCATATCTTATTTCACTGGCCGTACAAATTTTGGCTGTCAATTATCTATGGACATTTTCCCAGATTTTGAAGATTTAAGGGCTATGGTTGTCCTTATATCTTCACTAATGGCAAGCATGATAATCTGTCCTTCCTTTTCCAAGTTCGTAAACTGCAGGAGAAGAATGGACAGTGATGATCTAAAAATATTGTCATAATGAATAAATAGCAGATTAATTGTATACTTTTAAAAATATTTTAACTAATTCTTTTGTTTCTCCACTAAAAATGATGGGTTGATATTGGGGAAAGTAAAATTCATTTAAAAATTGTAGCCAAACTTTTAATTTGTCTTATAAGTAAGAGAATTATTTAAAAGGGACATTACAATAAAAATACAATGGTGTAGTCACAGTCAGAAAATATAAGTAGCTTTTTTGAAAGCTTCCTTCTTAAATTGCTGAGAATAGCTGACATTTTTATACTGTTTTAAGAACAAAATACATAGATTTGATCTTTCAAATTACCCTTGGAGGTGGTACCTGTATGTATTATTAACTCCATTTTACAGATAAGGAAAATGATGCTAAATGCAGTTAAGTGATTTCTCTTTCATAATACAGTAAGGAGAGATTCAACTCAAGATTTGCATGCAACTCATAATCTCCTTCAAAACGTGTAGTTAAAAGTTCACAGCCATAGTCACCTCAGATCCTCACTATAACTGCTATACATTTCTAGAAATACAGTTTCACCATGTAGTTCATTCCAAGTATTGATAAGTTCGCCTAAAATGTTCTTTATATTTTAAAATTAGAGTAAAATTTTGTCTTGGGAAAATAAAATTAAATTAGTCTTTTTCTTTCTTCTGTGATATCTAAATAGGAATAACAGGAAACAGATTTTCCAGAATACATTGTTAACTGCCAATTCTTTCCAGACTCTTCATAAAATCCTCTTAATGTTTCTTTATACACTGTAGTTAAGATAGTTCTCAGAAGAAAGATGTTTATGAACATTTGTCTCTTTGTGTCTCATCCAAGTTTTATTTCATAGATCTTAATAGATCAAAATTAGCCAACATGTTATCCCTGACTCAATGGAGAGAAACACCTCATAATAAAACATTTTCAAAGTGACTTTTAACTGCCAGAACAAATTGCATTTTCTGTAACATTCCATTTGGCTCTTAAAAATACACCAGTTGTACGTATATTTTCTGTGGGAAACATCAGTGATACAATATATGTTTGTATGTTTATAACAAATAAGTATATACAGAATAAATAAAAAATATAAATAGAATGTAGTTAGGAAGAAAGGGAAGTAGCAGTTACAGACTATGAATGGATTTATGTTAAAGGTTTTATTTTATCTGAATCTTAAGGAAGAAATCAATTCAAGGTAGAATTTAGGAGGGAATGTATTCCACATGTCAGATTATCAGTGTAATCATATGGTGATGAGACAGAGAGGATTATGGTTAAGAATGAGAGAAAAGATCAGTTTAGCTGGATTGTAGAGTGAAAAAAAATGTAATATATAATGAGCATGGAAAGATAGGCTGGAACTATGCTGTAAATCGCTTTCAAAAGCAAAGAAAGTTTATGTTCCATCCTAAGAGCAAGAGACTTCTCTCTCCCATTTCAAAGTATCATCAACTCTCTTCTTGTAAATATTTCTCCCTCTTCACATACTCATTTGTTCTATTTTCATATGTACACTTAGGTGTTCTTAATCGATGAAATGTATTCACTAAGTGGAACTTTAAAATGAAAATTTATTTAATTTTAATTAAATTATATTTCTTTCTTACATGTATTTCTTATTCAACCACTTTGTAACCTTTATTCCATGACATGATTTTTTTATCTTCATTCTTTTCTACACTATCAAATTATTTTTTTTCCTTAACTTTCTCTGCAAAATATTTATCCTAATTTTCTACTCTTCCTTCTGAAATTTAATTAAATATCTAAGAACAATATGCATTGATAAATCATGCTCTTGATCCTTGTAGTGTTTACCATTGTTTATTTTGTACAAATAAAGTTAGCATGGCACCACGGATATAGAGCTAGACTGAGAATCAGGAGGATGTGAATTCAACTTATGTCTCCGATACGCACTGGTCGTGTAGCTCTGGGAAAGTAACTTAATTTCTTAATACTCTACTCCAGTGTTATCAAAGTCAAATAGAATGAGGCTACTAAACTATTCGTAAAGATTCCTACCAGTTAGGAGATGAGAAAAAGCTGGAACAGTAATGCACTGTTGGTGGAATTGTGAACTGGTCCAAGAATTCTGGTGAACAATTTGTAACTATACCTAAAAGATTATAAAACTGCAGTACCACTAATAGGTCTGTATCTCAAAGAGACTGAAAAAAGGGATAGGAGTTATTTTAATCAAAATCCTTAAAGCAGTTCTTTTGTGGAGTCAATGAATTGAAAATTAAAAGGGTGTCCTCCTACTAGGAAATGGCTGAATAAGTTGTGGCATATGATTGTGATGAAATATTATTGTGTTATAAGAAAGATAAGCAGGATGAATCCAGAAAAACCTGGAAAGACTTAGATGAACTGATGAAAATGAAATGAATAGAACCAGGAGAAAGTTGTACATAATGTCAGCAATATGAAATATTGATTAGCTGTGGAATACTTGGTTATTCTGATTGAGATAATGATCCAAAGAAACACTTTCATGATGAAAAATGCTATCTACCTCAACAGAGAGAACTGACAAATGTATAATGCAGACTGAAGAATACTTTTTTCACTTTATTTTTCTTTTGCAACATGACTAATATGAAAGTATGTTTTGCATGACTTCAAATGTATAATATATTGCTTGTATTTTCAAGGAGTAGATGAAAGACACAAGGGAAGGAGAGAATTTAAAACTCAATTTTTAACAAGTTCAAAAATATTGAATGTAATTGGGAAACATTATATACTTACATATACATACATGTACATACAAACATATACATAGTCACACATATATGTATATATATGTATAGATATACATACACACAGGATACAAATAAATACACACGTGTGTGTGTGTGTGTGTTCAGGATCCCTACCAGCATTTCATTGACTTAGAAAAGTTACATTAATATTGCATTGTTCTATAGTATTTTAAAACATTTTGTTAAATAATACTAATTATATTTTAATCTGGTTAGGTTGGCCCTCATGAGTTCTGCAGGTGCATGTTGCCAGGCAATCATGTATTCGAGACTTCTGTTCTAGACAAATTCTCTAAGACTATAGTGGCAGAGAAGTTGCCAACTTGTGATGATGGAGAAAATTTCCTCATATGAAAGTTTCCCATACCAGTGAAATGACAAGTTCTCCCCCCCAAAAAAGTGCCACTTTTGTTCCTCATTGTATAGAAGTTGTTTAAAAAGCCATCAAAAAATATTACAAACTTTAAAAGTTTCTCCAAAAATGTGTAACTTTGTTTATGGTACATAGTGAACTTTTTCTTTTCTCCTACAGGAGCACCAACCAATCAGAATATAGAAAGTTTAGGGAGGTGTTAGGAGAGGGGCAGGAGAAAAAAAATTTGGAACTCAAAAATCATACAAAATGAATATTGAAAACTATATTTACATATAATTGGAAAAATTTATTTACATAAAAATAAAGCTCCTTCATAAGTTGGTCAAAAAGTAGGTGATGAATACTTTTGCCTTGATAACCCAAGAAATGAAAGACATTTTATGAAAAGGCCCTTAATCTTGTGAAATTCTTATCTTTTTTCAATGACTTAAAAAAGTAATCCTAGGGTTTTAAGAACTACATAGGTTTTAGACTGATTATAAACACTGACTTACTGTTGTTAGCCTAAGGGTAAAATATTTGTGCAACAACCAAGGGACTGAAAATTACTGGATGAACTGAATCATGTTAATATTTGCATTTATTTTCACTCTATGAATATGGAAGAAACTAGAAAGCTTAAAACAGAAGGAATGAATAATCAGATCCTTTACCACCTGTAAAACAGAATCTAGTGATTCATATGTACCAATAACTTAGAGAGGATGAAGTAATAGAGAAATTGTTTAGAGATTTCACACCCCACAAAAAAAATAATTCAAATCAGCCTATACCTTGATAAATGATTTCAGCATAAAATTGGGCATTGGGAGGAATGGTAAAAAAAAGAAAAGAAAAAGAAAAATGTTTTGAGAATAAGAAATAAAGGACAAGTGTTTGTAGACTACTTGGGAATCTCACTTATGTTTATCATGAATAGGTTCTTCAACAAGAGATTCACAAGTTGCTTGACATGTCCAACAACCATCAACACTGTAAACAGTAAATCTGAGTAATGTTGACTATCAAGATGGCTATTGATGTGGGAGTCATTGCTGAATTAGCCAGTTGTGTGTATTCAGACCAATAATCATTAGAACAGAGATAAAAATCAACAAGGAAAGGAAAAGATAAACAAGATGAGATTGTGTGTAATTAAAATAACTCTAAGCTCTTAAGACAAAAATCAACAGACAGTACTTTCAAACTGTTTGACCATTAACATACACACATCTTTGCCAGGGAGGCAAACACCTACAGCTGGGTTTTCAAAGCAGAGGGGTTGCATAGCAGCTTCCCAGACTCTCATCTGGCACTCAAATCTTTTTCCAAAAACTAAGCCCCAAAGTAAAACCTCACTCTCAGAGTATTTTTACACTTTTCAGAGGCAGAGGGCATGACCCTCTGACCCAGTGCCTCAACAGAAAAAGAACAAAAGGTACTTCAGACCCTCCTACAAAACAATTTCCCTAAGCAAGCTTCCCTCAATGGACAGGTCAACAATGAGTAGGAAAGATTCTCCATAATCACATTATTCAGAGGCATTATATTTCTTGGTATAAACAAAATCAGTAAAATGATCCTACTTTGCTTGCCCTCACAGGGGCGTACTTCCTCTATACCATTTCAGTCTTTGGGGAGTAAGCTCAAAATAGGTTAATTCCTATATAATATTGGGCACAGCAAGCTCATATCCAAAGGGTGACTCATTGTAGGATGAATCTCAGCTTCTGGACTTAGAACAAAAAAGACACTTTTTCTTCTTTGTGGCATGAATGTTTGGCTGGCTAGAAGGCTTAACTCATAACTCAAGCTCTGTAATGTTGGGATATGAGAGCTCTCTCAGCATGGCTTTTCAAAGTCTCTAGTTTATGAGACTTTATTCTCTTTAACTGGAACAGAAAATAACAAGTACATAGGACAACGACAGAATCTTGTTTCTCTCATTAGCAAAATTATCTATCTATTGATTTCAATGAAATACCAAGATCTCCCAAAAGAGACGAAGGCAAAAAGATAGTGGCTGGTGCTGATGATCTGTTTTGAAATGCCTCTGAATCCAATTAAATGGGGAAGCTGGGGAGACTAATCCACATGTTGACTGTACTGTACAGGGAATTCCTCTTTTGGGGTAAATTGGATTATTTGGGAGATCTTTTTTTTTTAATCTAAGATGATATAATTCAACGATTATTTCCTTTATTATCAATCATTCAATCAATAAACATATTTTATACACCTACTATGTGCTAAGTATTTTTCCAGGGGAATACAAATAAAGGCAAAAGTTAGTTTCTGATCTTGAGGAACTCATAGACAAATAGGAGAGATAACATAAAAATAATGATGCAACTATAGACAGGATACATTGGAAATAATGAACAGAGATAAGAGTAGAATTAAGGAGGATTATTACCTGTCACAGACACACAATCCTAGGATACTCTTCAGGGCAGGAGAGAGAAAATATTAGAGCCTGTGAGCAGGATGCCTAATGGGGATAAAGACCCAGGGGATCTTCTCAGGACAATCTCCTCCAGGAGTCCTGATTTGCTCTAATTCTGCTCAGACACTTGACACTAGCTGTGTGACCTTGGGCAAGTCACTTAACCCCAATTGCCTCATCCTGGGTTATCTCCAGTCATCCTGAGGAATATCTGGTCACTGAATTTAGATGACTCTGGAGGAGAAGTGAGGCTGGTGACCTGCACAGCCCTCCCTCACTCAAAACAAAGTCAAGTTCAAGTCATGTCATCATTTCTCTGATGGCGTGGTCTTTTTTGGCAAGGAAGGACCAACACGCGCAATTCTGCTAAGTAGTGCTAAGGTATGTGCCTCTCCTTAATTACTTCTCCCTCCTCTCTCCTAACCTTGCCTCTGGCTGAAATACTAACTTGAGTGTGGAGAGGGAGTGAATAGGGACCCTCAAGAGGGCAGAAGAGAAAGTGTGGCTTTGAGCCAGAGAGACAAAAGAACCCCTGGGGAGAGCAAAGACACATGTGCCTCATGTACCTGGTAGGAACAACAATGACTTACTGTACTCTCAGTGCAGTTATTATTACAACCTTTTGCATTCTCTTTTTCCTCTGCCAAGTAGTTATTAATGTGTCTTGTTTCTATATTCACAGTACTAATTCTTCACTTCTGCTTAAATTGAATATGTTTTTCCCTTCCCCCACTTTTTTCCCTAGCCAACATCTTACCATTTTTAATATAGCAGACTCAAATAATCTGATATGACATTCCCTTTTCTCAGTAGTTATTTTCGTATGCCATTTTCCTGCTTTGTATGCATTTTTCATTAATGCTATCAAATGTTGACCCTTCCATTTATTCTCTCAAACTCATGAGGCCTTATTTCCTGGCTTCTTTACTGCATCTTGGAAAGATCATAAAACTGTATGATGACAGTTCTAGAGTGGAAAAGAACCTCAGGACCCATCTTGTACAGGGCCCTGATTTAAAAGGCCAGTTAACTAGAAGGCTAATAATTTGCTCAAAAAACATACAATATTCCAAGCTTGGAAAGGAAAACAATACAGTTTTATTTTCATTCACCTCTAAATAAAATTTAAAAAAAATTATTTAAAAAGTATTATTCTGAGAAAGGGTTCATGGAGTTCAACAGAGTTTTCAATCAGTCTGTCAGTCAGTAAATATCTATTAAACACCTACTATGTGCTAGATTATGTGCAAAATACTGAGGATCCAGAGAGGTAGAAAACAATCGCTACTCTCAATGAGCTGACAGTGGGTGACATGACATATGTAAAATAAAAGGGTTGAGAACCACTAATATAGAGGGACCTCAGAGATCATTTAAATGGATATAAATCTGGAAGGGACTTCAGAGGTCTTTTAAATTGATCTTCTTGTTTTACAGGTGAGTTCATCAAGGGCTAACGAGGTGAGGTAATGGTAAAACATGACACAGTCAACATATGAAAAGTATTCTAGGTCAAAGTTCAAAGTTATTTTCTCTGCCCCCAAAATACTGATAGAAATGAGAGGGATCTTGCTTCCAGCAAATATAGAGAGAAAAAGCAATTGTTTAGCAATTTACAAAGATTTTGACCTGCTTTTGTTTGGCCAGTGATCAGTCATGGTAAGTTGATCTACTTTAGAAGAAAAGTTGGAAATACTTGAGGAGAAATTACCTATATTGAAGGGAGAAAAATAAAAATTGTAGAAAAAAGTGATTCAAGGAGTAAACAAAAGAAAGAAAAAAAGATGTAAAGACACTGGTGGCTCAAGTGCTGTTGTGATAGTGTGAGTGATATTGCCATGGCCTTCCCACCAGTAAGGGACTCTGGCAGATTTTCTACTCAGGTATTTTCAGACCCCAGTTCATCACTCTATGTATTATGATATTTAGGATGGTGTTTATGTTCATGCTTCTAACTGAAGTACTCACAAAAAAGAAATATCTGAGGAATGGTTGGTTGGTTAAGAAGATGGAATCTTACTATAGCTTGTAATTTCCTTATCTATATCTTTGAATCTAAGAATGTTGTGCTTTTTAATGAGAATGAACTGATTATGCCTGACTGGGGCCAGGAAATATATATTTGACCAGAGATCATCAACAAGAGAATAAATAAGCTAATCCATGTTCCTCAGATACATTATGGACAATTAACCAAGTGAATTATGTGTTTTGATGAAACAATGTAGATTCACTGTTGTGGAAAGCATGCGTTCATCCTTCGTTGCCAAAGAAGACCATGCCATGAGAGGAATGATGACATGACTTGTACTTGACTTTGTTTTGAGTGAGGGAGAGCTGTGGAGGTTACCAGCCTCGCTTCTTCTCCAGAGCCATCTGAATCCAGTGACCGGATATTCATCAGGATGACTGGAGATGACCCAGGATGAGGCAGTTGGGGTTAAGTGACTTGCTCAAGATCACACAGCTAGTGAGTGTCAAGTGTCTGAGGTGAGAATTGAACCCAGGTCCTCCTGACTCCTGCACTGATGCTCTATCCATTGCACCACCTAGATGCCCCCTACATAGTAAGTAGGTATCAGTGAAGAAATTCTATCTTGTATGCATGAAGAGCTGCCATTATTGTTGAGAATAAATATGTCCTTCCTCTGACCCATGTGGCTGTGCTCTAGGCAACTTTCTAACTTTATAAGTTGTTGGAAAGGTCTTGATATGCATTGGTAGAGCAAATTACTCACCAGAAGCTCCCTACGTTGGTGAAAGTACAAGTTCAGCTTGAAAAAAGAAGCGACCGATTATTGAACTATGATTTGGGCAGTTCAAAAGTTATCAGAAAAGTGATTGTAAGATAAAGGGTCAGTAGAGTATGATAATGTATTATGAGGATACAGCAATATAAGGATGTCTAGTAGAGGTTAGAGAGAGGAGCATTGTAAAGAGGTTTCTTGGAGAAAAATGGAGGGGAAAACAACAAAGAAAAAAGAAAATGACCAGAAGCATTATTTTCAAGGAATACACTACCCATCAAGTAGATATAAGGTGAAAACAGATAAAAGGTTTGAAAGTAGATGACAATTCTGCTATATAAATTTGTGGAGAGTAGGGAGTATGTGACTTCTTTATTTTTAGTAGGTAACGCAATTCCTAAAAATGAAAGCAATTTAATAAATGCATACTGATGCTTGATTATCAATTATTTAATTTATTATTATTAATTTTAGCTATCCACACATCTGCCCATCTGTTCTTTTTTGTCTTTCTCTTTTTCTGCCTCTCTATCCCTCCTTTACCCCTCTCTCTGTCTCATTTTCTCCCTCTCTCTCTTCCCATCTCTGTCCTCATCTCTCTATAGTTCTTTTTTCCCTCTCCCTCATTTTTTCCCTTTATTCTCTTCCTCTTCCTCCTCCTTTGCCTCCTCCTTCTTCTTGTTCTTCTCCTCCTCCTTTTCCTCCTCTTTCTTCTTCTTTTTCTCCTTCTGCTTTTTCTCTATCTCTGTCTCTATGTTTGTCTGTCTCTTTGTTTATATGTATCTCTCTATCTCTTTGTCTCTCTGCCAATGGCAGATGATGGAGTCTTTACTTGCTTCAATTATAATTATATTTTTCAAAAGATGAAAGAGGAATTATCTGAAACTTGTTCTACTGAAGATAGAAGAGACCTGGAGTAGAAGTTGCAGGAACATTGAAACATGGTTTAGTATTTTCTGGTCGAACTTGTGATAAAGGAAAGAGAACTCAGTCAGGGTTTATAAGCTTTTGGCAAACTAATTTTAGTGTAGAGAAAATTGCTAAATAGGATCCTCTGGTTTAAAAATCTGTGAGGCAAGTCAGCCCAAGAAAATTGGGAACTGTTAAGAATGACAAATCCTAAGATACAAGAACAAAGACAAACAAGGCTGTCTATGAAGATGAGTGAGATCTCCCTTAGAGAAACTGATCCCCATATACAGTTTGCTAGCAAACAAGTTGGGTTTATAAAAGCTAAATATAGAGCAATGTGACTCAAAAGTCCATTATTATGGGAGTCTCTTCTCTTTGGTGGGAGACTGACTCTTCAGTACCTGGTTTTGATGAAGGGTGAGGCAAGAAAGCTAGAGCCAAGAGATGCCCTGATTCTTATGGGGAGCGGTTTTCACTAATTCTGCCCCTCACATAGACTGGAGCATTGCATGATTAAGAGAGACTCCTGTGCAACAGATTGTTTCAGCTGAAGGTTGTACCTCAAATACAAGAGTAAGATGACTACAAAAAAAGGAAAAAGATCTGAAAGAATGTTGTCAGGAGCATTCAAGTTCATAGTTAACTAACCCTGACATTTAAAAAAATTGCTTGTTTTTTTTTTTTAATTTCTATTTGTTGTTGTGGTGGTGTGGGTTTTTTTTGTCTGTTTTTAGCTATGGTGAAGGAAAGAGTAAAAGTAAACCCAACTGTGCAGTAAAATCTAACCTACCTTCACTCCTGACTCTCTGTATTTTTATACTCCATTCCTAGCTGCCTTCTTAATCAGAACTCTATCCTGTAGTTTCCCCTTCCCTGGGTGAGTTCTTTCCTAAAATCTCCATTTCAGGAAGTGCCTAAGTATTTGAATTACCAGAATGCAAAGAGAAGACATTCAAATCAGAAACAGAGTTAAATTTATATAAGAAGTCACTGAGGGTAACTCACTCATTTTAGAGTTGAGAAAATTGGTCTAGAGAGATTTGCGTGTGTCGTTTGTACTTCATTCTCAAATAGAATATAATGCTAATGAGAGTTAAAGATGTGCTCCACTCATTAATGGGCCTGTCCATTAAAGGAAGTTTGATTGAGGAGATATTTTATTGTGGTTATTTTTTTGTTGGAAGTCCCACACCTTTTGGTAATATCTAATGAGGCACTGACTCTCAAGCAGTGTGATGCCCTCTGGCTCTGAGAAGTGTATATATGTTCTCAGGCGAGGTTTCACTTGGGAGTTTACTCATTGGAAGTGTTCGGTTGGCCAGATGAAACTCTGGGCAGCAGCTAAGTAGCCTCCTGGCTTTGTAAATCCAGATGTTGGTTCTTTCCTGTCTGGTAACTATGTATGTATGTAACAGTCAGACAGTTAGATATGTCTGTTGATCCAATATACACATTGGATACACATACACACACATATATTTCTTATGTATAATATAAATTATATATTATATGATTACTTATATGTAATATATTATATATAAAATATATATAATGTTATATATAATATATAATACTATGTATATATTACTTATATGGTCAGAGAATTGGAAACCTTGTCTGTTGATCTTTATTTGTCTGTTTGCATTTTCTCTGAAGTTCAGGGTGCTAACTTTCCCCCCTAAACTGAATGAATGATATATTTGCTTGGTTATTGACCCCTCAAAAATTTCTTTCCTTTTAGAAAAGCAGATCTAAGAACCTGTACAGCAGGGCCTCCTGTCTATGCCAGGGTCCTTGCTGCTACATTGGGCCATGACATCAGAGAAATGATGACATAATTTGCAATGGAAAGGAATTTGAGTAAGAGAGGGCTATGCAAAGTTACCAGTCTCACTTTCTCCTTCAGAGTCATCTAGGTCCAGTGACCAAATATAACTCCTGACAGCTGCCTAGGATGCAATGGGAGACCTTAGCCTTTTTAAGCTAAAGTCCTTCTGAGTTCCTACTTTGAGGCAGGTTATAGCCTTAGTGATTCACCCAAGGAAAAACAGGTACTACAAGGCAAAATCTGCATTTTAACTCAGGGACTCTAACTGAATTTAGCATTGCCCATATAATCATATTGCTTCCCTAAATGAAATGATACCTAATTATTCAATAAAAAATTTGTTAAGTACCTGCTATGTGCCAAGTACTGTGCTAAACACTAGGAGCCCACTGAGAAAGTAGACTATACTAGAGTGCCAAGGGAGAATTTGTAGTCAATTCCACTATAGTCACAATTTCTATTGTTGATTTGAATAAGAAAATAGGAGGCATTTTTTCCCTATTTTTTCAGATGATATAAAACAAGGACAATTAATTGCCAAGATAAAGACACTATATAAAGTAATCTCTTGACAAGAGCCAAAAGTTAACAAGACTAAATTTAATAGGGACAAATATAAAATGAAACATAGGTTGTTCAAACAATCAAAAAGGACTGAGATCATTAAAAAATAATGTTGAAGGGTGAACATCATCATAGTATTTGGTTGCAGGAGAAACATAGCATTAAAAATGAAACGTATTCATCTCCCAGTTCTCTACTTTGGACAGTCCATATCTGGAGTATCATGCTCTGGTCAGGTCTCCACATCTCAGGAAGCAAATCAATACATGGAAGCATGTCCAAGGAAGCATGTCCAAAAAGAGGTAGGAGACAGTAGACTATATTGATTGAGAATAGAATAACTGAATTAAAGGTATTCATTTCACAACAAAAAAATGTTCTTCTTGTTGTTGTACTTTAGATGCTGTAGTCAGATATTTGAAGAGTCTCAAATGAGAGGGACATTTGAATTATGCTGCTTGATACCAGAGTATGGTTTCAGGAACAATGCATAGAGATTCCATGATGGCAAACTTTAGTTTGACATAAGGAAAAGACAGTTCATATAAAAGGTACACTTTTGGCTTAGAAAAATTGCAAAACAAAGTAGATACTTGTCAACTGAGCGATGAATGACCAAGTTGACTGTACATAAATATAACCATCTTTATAATTGCTATCCCTAAAGAGAGTATGGTAGGGACAATGACTATAAGAATAGAAACAGAAAGAAAGGTAACAAGGATGAAAACAAAATGCCAAACGCTATTTAATTATAATGACCAAACGTTTACATTACTTGGTTGTTGGTTGGTTGTCATCATTCCTTCTTGAACACAACCAAAATGACACCACTATTCTAGATTCAAGTCATAGTGTGTTTGACTGTGACTGATCAGACCAATTCCCAGGTCAGGCATAAATAGTCTATGTGAATGTTTTGAGTGTATTCTATAAATTTGAACATCTCATATTTCTTTTGAGCTACACAAATTCTACTTTGCTCATAGACTCTAGAACCTTCTCTGATGAGAGCACACCATACTGAGTTGTCTCATGTCAGGGTCTCCCATATCAGAAAACTCCAAAGTTCTTAGAGACCTTGAGAGTACTCCTTGTGTCTCTTCTTCTGACCACTCCACCATGTAAATCTTTGCCCTTTGTGAGTTCTCCATAAAATTTCAAACATTGACTTAGAGAAGGGATGATTGCATATGTCTCCTTTCCTTCCTTGGAAAAGCAAAGGTTATGGGACAGGATCATTACATATCAAGGCTATCATATGCAGTTGATATATTAGTTTTTTTTTTTCCTGAAAGGCATTCCTTTTTTTTAATTCTTTGTTATATGGTTCATAGGATTATACATTTAGAGATTAAAAGGAAATTATAGGGACAGTTGCTCATTTTCAAGATGAAGAAAATGAGACCTGGGGAGACTAAGTGATTTGGTCAAGATTACTGAGGAAATGTAAGGGCTGGACTTAAGTCAAGGTCATTTGGCTCCAAATCCATCCCTCTCTCCTCAGTGTGATCCAATTCTGGCTCTGTGATCTGTGAGAGAGGTGGGAGGAATGAATGAACTTGAAATGAAGGTCATGTGTTAAATAGAAATATGTAAAAGTGAAATGTGCTTAATTGGAAGGTGTTAAGTTTCTACCTTACTGGAAGTCTTCAAGTAGAGGTCAGTTGGTAACTTTTAGAGCATATTATAAAAAGGTTTTCTTTTTGCATGGATGAAACTATTTGATTTTTGAGACCCCTTTAAATGGTGATATTCTATGGAGAAAATGATTTAGAATAATTATAGGACATGCAAAAATTCAGCTTTGAAATATAAATCATATATATATATACATATATGTATGTACATCCATACATACATACATATATGGGAAGTCAATGTTGCTTGTGAACAAGGTTTAGCATAGAGATGACAGGCAGTATGTCAATGTTCCTAGATATACTTGTAACATGCATATCAAGTTATGTTAGCATTGCTACTTATATTCCATGCATTGGCCTTTAAATATAAATTCAAATAAAATCCCAAATGTCTATCAAATCTGGCAGAGTACAAATTTATAGCCTCTCTCAAAGTCACATAAAGCTGACAGGTCAAGGAAAAATACCATATGGGACTTTCAGACCATAATTTGTTTCAGGTACTTGAGGTAGGGATGACTTAGTTTTAAAATCAGTTGCTTTACAACTTCTCCTAAAATCTCTCATTTTGTAGTTTCTCTTTGTCAAAGGCTATGCATAGAAAATATCAAATAAGGGTTATAATTTTGGAGGGCTAATGGTCAAAGTCATAAGTTTGTCATTTGAAAAATATAATCAAACCTGCAAAATATTTCATCAAACACATTTGTTCCAAGGTATACTATATTTTGGGTCAAAGGGATTGCAGTAAATAATTTATTTTCACATACTCCCTGAGTCTGTCAGTAAGTTGAACCAGAGAATTTCTTTCTCTTGGTGTATGATATTTGTTTTCTTAATTTGCTAAAATATAGTAGAAAAAATATTATCTTGAAATAAACACAGCATTGTTAGAAAAGTGTCTAATTTGTGGGGTTGTAAACATTGCCATTCTGTTATTTTTGTCCAGAGCTTAAATGCAAATACTACATAGGATGTTCTCCTCTATTTTCTTTAATGTTCTCAGAAATTGAGAAAGGATGACTCAGGCTGCTCATACATCAGTTCTCTTTCTCATTGTATGATTGCTCCATTTCATTCATTCATTCATTCATTCATTCATTCATTCATTTTTTGCTAAATAAAGATGAACAATTATTAAGCAGTGCCATGTAAGGAAATATTGATAGGTTTTAGAGAATATATAGGTTAGAAAAATGTTTTTCCTATATTGTTTAGTCACATTGTAAAAAGGAGATTTTAATTTCCTTCCTTCCTTCTTTCCTCTTTTTCTTTCTTCCTTCCTTCCTTCCTTCCTTCCTTCCTTCCTTCCTTCCTTCCTTCCTTCCTTCCTTCCTTCCTTCCTTCCTTCCTTCCTTCCCTCCTTCCTTCCTTCCCTCCTTCCTTCCTTTCTTTCTTTCTTTCTTTCTTTCTTTCTTTCTTTTCTTTCTTTCTTTCTTTCTTTCTTTCTTTTCTTTCTTTCTTTCTTTCTTCTTTCTTTCTTTCTTCTTTCTTCTTTCTTCTTTCTCTTTCCCTTCCTTCCTTCCATCCTCTCTTCCTTCCTTCCCTCCTTCCTTCCTTCCTTCCTTCCTTCCTTCCTTCCTTCCTTCCTTCCTTCCTCCCTTCTTTCCTTTTTTTTTGTGATATCATCACTGAAGGCAACTCCTGGAGGAGAAGCTTCTCTCATCCAAATTTTAAGAGACTAAAGAGTTTTAAGGAGAGGCAGGGAGCCAAAACCAAGACGTTACTGGGGAAACATAATGAAAAAACAAAAAAAAACCTCTTTCTACAAATGTCAATCAATAACTGTTCATAGACTCTCAGGAAATTGCTTATTTCATTGAAACATAAAATGCTTGTCTGTGGTCGCACAGCTATAGCAAGTGAGTATCAAATTGGCCTCCATAGGAAAGGGGTATGGTGGGTGGCACGCAACTCAGTGATGTAATAAAAGAAAGAAGATTAAGAGAATGAATTGAAGTGGAAAGGATTAAAGAAAAGAGGGTCAGAGGGAAGAGGATGTCAGACGGAAAGAGGAAAGAGAAGGGGAAGGGAGGGAAAGGAGGGAAAGATATCCAAGATCTTGTTTATCTGAAAGCTAAGGGAAAATAGAGTGAGAAATATTTTAAATATATATTGTATTTTAGTAAAATATATGTAGTTCAATTAACATTTGGTGTTTGAAACCACTTTTAAATATATATTTTCATTATCAAAATACAAGTTTGCCCCAAATTGTCATACTGAAACTTTATTTAAAAAAAGCTTATATTAAAACAAAAATAAGGAAGTTACAGCTGCATATAAGAGGAGATTGAATTATTATCCCATTGATTCACAATAATAAATGTTTGTAGAGAATTGAATATACTCTGAGATACTTGATTGCACACATTTAAAGTAAAGGTGTGATTATTTCCATTCATCTCATCAGACAGAAGTTTAGTGAACTAGAGTATCTAAAGCTGCCTTTGAAAAAACGTCACACATTGTACTTCAAAAGAATCACCTTATCATTTCTGTATTTTGCCAGATGTGTGGAATCAAATTCATTTTTCCCAATGCCTATGGTGTGGATAGTCTGTTTAAAGCTGAGTGACCACATTTTGTTTAGACTTGGCTTGACTTACAGTAACCACAGCCCACAGTCTTATTTCTGAAAACCAACTACAGTCTCATAAGGCTGGGTTGCTCCTAATAAGAAACATGCCAGATCTCTCCCCCCATCTGAAGTGTTTGTTTCCCTCGATATCATAAATGTAAAACATGACTTTAAAGCAATTTTTAAAATCATCAAATATTCCTGTCTATCCATGTGTCCTTTACTCAACAGGACGAAAGGAGCACAACAGTTATTTCTCCTATTAAGATATTCAGAAATCCTGTGCATGCGGTCTGCAACTTCAGTTAGCAGCTTTTTCAAATTAAAGTAAGGAAGGAATGATAAATATTCATTTTCTCCTTTCCCACTGGCACCAAGATGTAAATATAGCTAATTATGGCCTTCTAAATACAATTATTAATCAGTTTTGTAGCAACATGCTATTTGTGCCCAGATGTATGCAAATGTTCAGGTTTCTCTTCCAGATGGATTTCATTAAGTTAAGGCAATCGATGGAATACAGCAAAGTGCTCAGCTTTATGATGTTATTTGGTTTAGATGGAACACATAGACACATAGACAAACATGCACACACATACATATGTATATATACATCCCAAACGAATAATCTTCAATTGATAAATTATAAATAGGCTTAAGATTCATTATAAATCTTTCAGAAAACTTAGAGAACAACAGGAAGAAGGCAGAAATATTAAAATGTATATTCTAAAATGAAATCGATATTAAAAATTTTCTCTCCTTTCCACTGCCCTATTAAAATGAAGTTTCTGTAATATGTGGTGGCAATGACCTGATGCAGAATTGTCAATATAAACTTCTGTGTTCACAGAAACAAACTGACAAGACTCTATATTTTTTGTCAGCTCTGTTAATTAAATTCCAATGGAAAGTTGTTCATGGACAGTGTTTTGATACAATTCTTTAGCCATGTAATTACATAGTATGGAAGAGATGTCAATCTGCATTGATAGAGGAAGGCCTTCACTTGGCCCACCATATATTAATGATATCACAGACTTAGCTGAAAAACACACCTGGTAGATGATTTAAATGTATATGAGTTAACACACTAGGTTGCAGAAAAAAATTATTTGACATAAAATTCTGTGCTTTTGATTTTTAATTCATTCTAAATATTGTTTTTATAGACTTTAATTTTGGAAGGGATCAATAATGTTATCTGTGTTTTAAGTGCAATATAGAATCTAACTTGTGAATATTTGGGAAAAAGAAAAAAAAACAAAGTTGATTCCATAATAAAACAGTATTAATATCAGTATTCTGGAAACTTCCTTACTTAGGCAATTGCATTTTCCTATAAAAACACATATCTGCCTTTTCCTTTTACAAACTTAATAGGAATATAAAATAATTGAAATTTTTGTGGCATTGATACATGGATATGAAAAAAATTGAGAAATAACTGTCTACATATTCACAGCATTATGTACTTAACTGAAGTAATTTGAAGAAAACACTTAAATTATTCATTTTGTGGGATTTTTTTTTCACAGTTTCTGATTGAAATATGTAGTCTTCCCAAAGTTATTTAAGCTAATAGATAACGACAAAGTGTATATTCTAGACAAAGCAAAGAGTGAGATACAGAACTGAAGAAGACATGATCTCTGTCATTCCTTGGAAAATGATAGATACACACATAACTGCAATGTCAATTACTCTAAGTGCGTAGGTGATTTTGAATCAAATTGACAAAATCCCAAGGAATATCCTTTAATAGCTGTATCTAGGAAAATTTCAGAGAGAAAAAATGAGTAGAATTTTGTTTACCCTGGAAAAGTAATAGAACTGCAATATACTTATGATATTTTCAAATCTATTATTTCATTGAAATCTACTTAATTCTGAATCCATACCACTTCATTGTAGTATGGAGATGACCTTGATTTCTTGAATACCATACAAGTACAGCAAAGTTCCTATGAAGACAGGGAAAAAATGAGCTGTGGGTCAAGAAACGGACTAGATGCATTTTATCTAAGGGCTAGCCTAACTGATGTAGGCTCATCCTGTGTTTAGTCCCAGGATGATGGAATTTTGGGCCATAGAAACTCTCGAACAGACTCTGTTGGTAAACAAAGGAACTATGTATTTTGTGTTAGTGGAGGAAACGTCTTTACTTTGATACTCCCTCAAAAAAACACATAACCAAAAACAAACCCCCAAAATGTGTTGTCATAAATATGAGTACTTACTCCAGTGCTGTCTATCACAACGCATCTACAACTTCTTTAACTAGGAAATGCTTGCCTATGTCTTCCAATAAAAGTTCTACCTAATACTGAAATCTATCCATACCTTCATCAAAGAATTTTAACATTGCATGAATGAGTGTGTAGTACTTGGTCTATCTTTCAGTTATCTCTCATTTTTGGAACATCACTGGCTCACTTGCATGTCTTCTTATTTCTTAGGAGAAAACCCTTTAAAAATTATAAATTTTATTGACATATTAGATTTCTACATCACATACACTTCCCTATGCATCTGTCTCCCCACCACTTCCCAAGTGACATCTACTATAATAAAAATAAATAAATAAAAAGTGGGAAAAATTAAACAAAGTAGAAAAAAACCAGAAAATGTTTTTGCATTGTATTTGGTGTTCTCTACCCAGAGTTTCCAACTTTTGAAAAGAAGTTGATGGAGCTTGATTCTCATAGCTCTTCTTTTTTGACCATATGTCATTACAGTTTTAGAGTATTCATTTTCAATTGCATTAATTTTGTCTCCATTTGAATTGTTAAAATCATTATGCATACTTTACCTTATTCCACTTGCTTTACTTTGTTTCATTTCATGTGTCTTCCCATCCTGCTCTTTATATATAATGTTCATGATTTCTTAAAGCTGAGTAATATTTTTTTACCTTCATAAACCAAAATTTTGTTTAGCCATACTCCAATTATTAGACAACTACTTCATTTTCAGTTCACTACGAAAAAACTACTGCTCTAAATAAAGAATTTTTCTGTTTATTCTGCCTTGACTTTTGTCATTGCCCTTCTTGCCATGTATGCCTAGCAGTGGAGTCTCTGCATTGTAGTGTGGCCTGAACTCAAAATTCAAAGGGACATGATTGAGGACCTAGAGGGCCACATATGATCTTGAGGGCGCAGGTTCCCCACCCCAGTAGAGGTATATTTGTGACTTTCACTGTATAATACCAAATTCGGTTCAGAATGATTATACTAATTTATATTACTACAATAGTAAACACAGATATAAGTTATGCTCTGGTAAATTAGAAAGATGGTGACTGGGAAAGTTGAACATTACATTTATACATTCTCTCTCTAGAAACACTATTTGTTTTGATTTGATTAGACTTCTCAGACCAAGAAGGAGAGAAAATCAAAGAGTATGGTTTGGTAACATTGCTGGCTATGGCTGTTGCATAATCCTAGGATGTAAGAACTGAGTTACTTAGTTCTGCTAATTCAAGATCTCTTGTTTGGATAGGATAACAACAGCAACATGGTTGCTCCTCAGAGACATTTAAGAATAGTAATCAGACCACTTGATATCCAAGGTTTCATCCAAAACAGAGATTCTGTAATTTTATAAACTTAATTTCCTTCAAAGAGTCTACTCACATATTTCTCTTCCCTGATTATAGACAGGAAAGGGAGATGTTTTGATAATTCAATTTCACAGGAGCGTAAACATGCTTTGAAATATATTAGAGTCCATTTTGTTAATGAAGCTAAAATATTATCTCCTTGCTTCAGCCTGTGCCTCCTGGGCTTAGATTCAGGCTTCATTGAGTCATTTACTTGTCTGCAAGATTTATTCATATCTACATGTGACTAATCTATTCACAGAAGTTGCTTTCAGCTATGCAAAGAAGTTCCTTGAAATTGACCATGTCAAAAAATCTTGGGTATAAATTTCAGAAAAATGGTGTCTATGAGTCCCTTAAGAAATGCTAGAAGATTCGTATCCTAGATCCTAAGGAAACTCAGTCTGTCAAAAAAAAAGTTGAAAGCTAAACTAAATTACCTTGATTTCCCCATTTTTTCACATTTCTTTGTTGATAATTATTTCTTTTCTGTTTATTTAGAGATTAAATTTATACATGACTGAAAATCTAAAAACAATTCATTTGGTACAGTAATATTACTCTAAAAGACTACAATTTATTTTGCATAGTTACTTTGGTAATTTTAATAATGGCTACTAATGCCATAGTTAAATTCCTCCACATTGATCATTTAGGTAGGTAAACTAAGTAAATTGGTACAGTGAGGATCTATTCACTTTGTATCAGAAGTCAGGGCATAACCTTTAGAAGGGAAATGCAATAGAAATATATTTGTACTGAATTTTTGCTAAAACTTTGTCATGGTTAGTTTACAATTCATAAAATTTGAAGTGACCTTAGAATTCATTAAATACAATACTTCATTGAATAGATGGGGAAACTGAGGTCCAGAGAGAATAAATGATTTGTCCATGGTTGAATAGATAGTTACTAGCAGAGTTTCAATTGAAATTCAGGTCTTTGGACACAGTCCAATGTTTGATTGCAGTACACCATACTTCCTATTTCAGAGTTAAAGCTGTTCAAGGATAATTATATTTAAAAAAATAAAATAAAATAAATTGAGTCTACAGCTTAATTGAATAATGCTGCCAGAGTAGCTTCTGAAACTTTGGCAGAGACTGCTATGCTTAATAAAGAGAACAGAAAGGCGAACTTTCCAGAAATCATGAGATTATTTCTCATTGCTATATTGCTTAAAGAAAGCAAAGATCTTAACAAAGGTGTTTTGTTAGAACATAAATATTTGGTTGTTGAATAAACTTTCATGTGAAGCACTAACTAGTGTAGGGCAAAATGACATAAAATTGGACCCTAAATATATGAGAAAATAGAATATGAAGAAATTCACTTTATGGACAAAAAATGTTAAATGAAAGATAAATATTACATTAATGCTCATATGTACATCTGTCTAGTTTTTTAAATATGAAACTGATAACCTGATAAAAAAGTAACTTAATAGGCTTTAAGTTTTTTTTAAAATCTTTCAGTTATCTATCATCTATCCATTTATTCATCCCTCCATCCATCCATCTATCCATCCATCTATCTATCTATCCATCTATCTACTATCTGTCTATCCATCTCATCTATCTATCTATCATCTTTGTTGATGTTGATCTCCCATACAAGATGCCATAGAAGCGATTCTTCATTAAGGTAGATGTTGAATTGTAACATCTTGATAGTGTCATTCACCTTTTTGCTTCTGTGATATTATGGATTAAATGATGCAGATAACATATCCTGAGGATTAACTGATTTTTCCCTTCCATTTCACCTATATGTTTTTCTGTATTATACAGGCAATAGTCAGATATTACTTTTTTAAAACTCATCAATTACTTCCCCCCAAAAAAATATTCTTGCAACACAAAATTTAAAATTAGACATTCATATTTTCAACTCTTAGGAATTAAGCTGTTCCTGCCACTCCAACAATGTCTTATATATAGAATTGTGAAACTGTTAGATTGAATCCCAACCATTTTTTTAATACATGAGAAGAAAATGAAACTCAGTCTTTAGTCTGAAGTTATGGAGTAACTTACTACTGGGTTAGAACAATACAGAAAACACAACCACTCCTCCTATTCTTCTCTATACAGCCACATTTACTTACAAGAGGTCTTGGAAATTCCAAAACTTTCTCACCTATTCTAGGATTAGACTGCTAACATAAACAGTTAATTATAACATAAGCAATATTTTAGACTTTTCCAAGTACCTGAAAATAATTCCCTAATTAGGTATCTCTGAGTATACATGTGTTCACAACACACAAAAACAAATGGATTGGGGGGGAAATGCAGTAACCACACAAAAATTTAGCACTAACTATTGATTTAAAAAAACAATGGTTCTCCAACTATTTAATTATTTCTTCTATTTCTGGGAATTCTAGACAACTGGTGATTTTGGGAATCAGTTTGGGCTTTCTAGAAAGGATTCTATAAAGATGTAATCATTCTCAGTAGGTGTTAAAAGTACATGTTCTGGCAATAATTAGAACACACTCCATTATCAGCGCAACAGGTATTTTATTGGTACATAATTGATTAAATAAAATCATTAGAATTTAAAATTACTGTCAAGATACAGTAAATAATACATCTTTGAAATATTCCCATGTGCCATTGAAATTAATTTTTAACCCATAACTTTAAATTGTGAGTTAGATCTTTTACTTGCTTTGCATCTTGCCATCTGTTCTTCTGTTAAGGCTTTGCCCCCTTTTCCCCAATCAGATAGCACCCTCTGGGACCATAAAATTTTTACCACCTGGGGCAGTTTATCTACTCAATTTTGCAGCTCCTTCCTAGACCTGGTGGTCTTGACTGATGAGTAAATGAATGAAACTAACATGATTCATTATATCTAACATTCCCCAGTTCATGTTTCATCTACTACCCATACATCTACTCTGCACATTTTAATACGCATCTGGAATTACCATTTCTCCTCCCATACTTTTGTACAACAAATATCTTCTTGTTTGTCATCCAGAAAGAATAGTCAGATACAAATCCTTGAACTGAATGTTGTCACAGTAAAAGTGCTCTTGTTCCCTAATTATAGACAACTCTAGTGTTATAAGCACTCCTAGAAAATAATCACCATGAGTTTCTTCCTTGATTGACCAATCACTTAAAGCAATCAGTGCAAAATTTATGAAGACTTTGCAGTTCCTGCAGCATGTATGTCATTGGGCAAGCTACCCCAGTTAAGCCTTGGTTTTATGATATAAAATGAGTTTGGTGGCTTACCTGATTGATCTTTAAGGCCTTTCAAGGTCTAAAGCATTATAACTCTCTATTTATAAGAAATAACATAAAATAATTGCTTTCTAAGTTTAATTTCATAGTGCCATTATAAGATGCAAAAAAACCCCTAAACTTCTAGATTATAGAGTACATGAAATAATCTTCAAGAGAAACTGGGTAACTAGGTAAGGTACCTAGAAATAAAGCATAGAGCTCTTCAGTCTATCTAAATTAGGTTCCTCCTCTGCCTTAGGATTAAGACCAAAGACCAAGAGAAATAACTTTAAAAACAAGCTAATCCTTCCCTAAAAAGGAAAAGAAATTTTAAAATGTCTTCAATGCTAAGTGAATAAACACACATGTATGCATGCATATATACACATGCATACATACACATGTGTGCGAATTTGTGCTCTTATAGGCTGATGAACTCAGATGGCTTATAATCATGAATCAACCAAAGAGTCAAGGATTCAGCAGTTAACATTCATTTCAGTGAATGAAATAAGTATTTATCAAGCAGCTACAATATTCAAGGAGACAGTGAGGTGGATCAGAGGATGCAGTCCCTGGAGTTAGGAAGACCTGAGTCAAAATCTAGCCTCAGACACTTACTAGCTATGTGACCTGGGTTAGTCACTTAATCCCATTTACCTCAGTTTCCTCCTCTGTAAAGTAAGCCGTAGAAGGTAACCACTCCAGGTTCTTCTCCAAGAAAACCTAAATGTGGTCACAAAGAGTCAGACACGACTGAAATAACTAAATAACAATATTAAAATAATATACAAAGCACAGTGTTAGGTATTATGAATAGATATGCCAAAGTAAAATAATCCCTCCTCTGAAGGAGCTCTCATTGTAATCACAGAGCAACATTTACATAGGTAAAGAAATAAGAAAAGATGAGAAGGCTTGCAATAATAATACTGGGGATGGCTAAGTTTTACAAATACAATACACTTGAGCTGAGACTTAAAAAAAGTTAAAGATTCAAAGAAATGGAACAGTGAGGTTAAAAATTGTTTACCAAATTAAAAAGGGTGGGGGGTAGAAGGTCAAGTTGAGAGAACGATTGAAAGTTTGAATTGGAAAGAAGATCCGGTGATTAAAGAGAAGTAAAATACAGGTGAAAATATGTTTATGACACATGATGGAGGGACTTTGATGTCAAACAAAGGAGTTTTCTTTTTTTCTATACAGAGAACCATTCCCAGTTTGAGGAGAAGGACAGTGACAGGTTTGTTTTGACAAGATTACTTTGGCAGCCATGTAGAAGACTTATTGAAAAGGAAAAGGTTAAGGGTTTTTTTGGGGGGGAGCATAGCAAAATAATAGGTTTTAACCAATCTAGGTAATAGATGATGAGGTTCTCAACTAACCACCCATGCCCATAAAGGATGAGAAAGTATTTGAGTAGGTAGATTTGAAAAGAATTGGAGATATGGAATGATGAGGAATAAGAAGAGACAAGGATGGTTCTGAAGTTATAACTCTGAGTCACTGGGAATATGGTTTCATCTTGCACAGAAGCAGAAAAGTTTGGAAGAGGGGAAGATTCTGATTGGTCATTAAACTTAGGTGTATTCATCCTTTCCATTCATCACTCTTTTGCATTTCCCCTTTATTCTTAGCAAACACCTTTCTTTGGTCCTTAGCCTTACCATAGTAGCTGATCAGATTCCAGTCCCTTCATCCACAAGAAGGATCCATGGGATGATGATGAAGGCAAATTCCATGAAGGACTTGCAGCTGAACTTTCTTTCATTCCTTTTTCTATCTGTTGTTTGCTATTTATTTTCTTGAGTACAACACAATTTATGGATTTCTCTATCTTGCAATCTTCCACCCCTCCCTTCCAAATCTACATGGTCCATCTTGCTTTCACTTTAGCATTTGATTGGTTGTGATTTATGAGCCTTAATTCCCTTCTTCACCCTCCACCCAAGACAAGAGCTCTTCCTTGGGCCCCTCAAATATGCCAAGAGAGAAGCTCCAAAAATGAATGACAAAAAAGATCTAGTTTCATTAGGAGAAATATTTCACAATGGCTATAATTTATGAGAGGGGATAGTTGAGACCTGGGAGTACCAGAAGCACCTGGAAATGATGGAATAGTAAAATGCACTTCAGTTGTGTTTTTTGTTTGACTGTAAGGATTAATTTATGGGAATGGAGAATAACACATAGATGTTCAGACATGATTAGTATGAGTATTTCTTTTACTTGATTACATTCTATCTTCCCACTTCCACCTCATATAGTAAGGCCTTTTATTTTGGTAGAGGGGTTAGCAGAAGAGGAGTTGCTGAGTAGTGATGGTGATACAAAAAAGAGAAAAAAAGGAAAAACTATTAAAGATTTTTATAATAAAAAGAAGAAAGCAGAAGGAAGTTCAGAGGGAGACACAGATAAGTAGGGAAGTGTTGGGATGATTATTTTGCATTTAATATATTCTTAAAAATCTCATTGCATGTAATAGAGGTTCACAGTATCCCATGGAATCCTCTTTTTATTTCTGGACTGGAATCAAATATAAAATCTGTTTTGTTTTCAGAGAAGTGTAGAATCTGGCTACCTCCTACCTTTTCAAACCTCTTACACACACACACACACACACACACACACACACACACACACACACTGCCATTCCACACACTCTACAATTCAGTGGCACCAGTCACCCCATTGCTTTGGGCACTTTTTCCTGACAGTCTCCCATATGCGGAACGTTCTACCTCCTAGTCTTTATCTTCTAAGTTTCTGGGCTTCCTCAAAGTTCCATCTCTTTAAAACTAGGCTAGGATAAACGCCACTGGGATTTAAATGTAACCATGACTATGCCTTAAATCCTAAATCACCCTGCTTCTCACTGATGGGCTGATAAGTCCCAGCCCAAGTCTCAGTTGCTTAAGTTTGATGACTCAGAGTCAGTGTAAATAATATTGTTTCTGTTCTGTCCAAAAATTTTGAGGGCTTTTCCCCTCCAAGACTGATTCTTCTGTGAAGACAACTTAGGATATCTTTGCTTCAGATCTTACCTAGCCTTTAATTACTGAATGGTTCAGACAAACTGAAATCTGGAAAACCTTTTAGCTTCAAAGGGCCACTGGATCTGGGGCCATCCCCAGTATTCATGACCTATGTCTTTCTACTGCACTCAGATGACTCTGGAGAAGAGGGTGAGGCTGAATTTACAAAACTGCTTAATTTACAAAGTTGCCTCACTTAAACCCAATTCACTTGCAGCTCAAGACATCCTCCCTCTGATGTCATTGGTCCTATTTGAGATCAAAGGACAAATACCAACCACAATGATAAAGTCCCAGCTAAAATACAGCAAAAGGTGGATTTCTTCTACAAGAAATCTCTCCAAGTTCCCCTTAATGCTACCATCTTCCCTTTCTTGATCATCTACAATTTATCCTGGACATAGCTTGTTTGCATACGATTATTTAGATTTTATTTCTCCATTTGACTATAGAATTCTTGAGAGAAGGGATTATCTTCAGCATTTCTTTATATTCCCAAGAGCTTAGCACAATATCTGTCACATAGGAGGTTAATGAGCTCAGAATATGCTCATGGCCTCACTCACTATATTTGTTGAAGTATGTTAAAAATGAAAAAGAAAATCAGAAAAAAATACTGTGTGAAGAATCATATATTTCTCTCCTCTGTTATTTTTGTTGGGTTGCTAAGCATTGTTTTAAATATTTAAGTTGGGGTAGAGAACTGCTCCCTAGGTTATGTTTTACTGGTCATCTTTTCAGGCATTCACCTGCATTATATCTTTGATCGACTTTTCTGGTTGAGTAAAGCAGTCAAATCAGTGTGGTATATAAATAAAAAAATAATTATGTCTAGTCTTTCTATAATTCTTTAAGGTTTAAAAACATTTTGTAAATATTATCTAATTTTATCCACATAACAACCCTGGATGTTATTATTATCTCCGTTTTTATAAATGAAGAAACAGAGACAGAAGTTAAGTGACTTGCCCAGGGTCATGCAACTAGTGCATGTAGGAAGTGGGATTTGAACCGAGTTTTTACTGATTATAGGGACAACATTTTATCTCCGTGCAGTTGCAGGTTATTCCTATTACAGAAATGAAATATTGCTCTAGTAAAGAGATGGTTCTGTTTAGATATTTAAATTAGGTTTGCTATGTTATAGTACATTCAGATATATTTTATATTGCTCAAAAGAAAAAAATCCATGTGATATTTTCTTTTTTTCAGCAGAAAGACAATTTAAAGAAGCTAACTTTTTTGGCCGTTGGCTAAAGTTTTCTGTAATTGGGAGCGGACAATTAGAGGTAGAGACAAAAGGGATCTTGTACTTCCTGTACAAAGAAGAAGCGGGGGACATAATGTTTTCAGTATACAGGATACTGGTGTTATGAACTGAAGGAACTGATGAAATTTGCCCAGTAAAATAGACTTGAGTGTGGAGGTGGGAGGGAAAGGCATATGTTTAATAAATGCTTCATGCCTCTTCTGTGTCTTAGAACTTAGAAATGTCTTATATTCTATTAAAGAAGAAACTATGATTCTTTGAAAACAATTTTTTTTGTATTCCTAGTAGAGTGTCTAGAACAGAGTAAGCACTTAATAATACTATTGCTTAAGTGACTTAAGTATAGAAAGCATAAACATAAGATTATTATATAATGTTCAATAAATATATCTCATTCTATCTTGTATTATGTACAACATATCCATCCAAAGTGGGTTCATGATAGCTTTTCTTCAGGTACTTGAAGGTATGTCACACAGAAAAGAGATTAATATTATTTTGTTTGACCTTATAATCAAAACAAAAAACAACATATGCAGTCACAAAGAGGCAGATTCAGGATGTTGAGGAAGGCAGGAATAAATGTTACTCCAAAGTAAAATGGAGGAGGTCTAGGGAAGTTGCCACATTTCCCCACATTGGAAGTTTCAGCAGAGATTGGTTTGTGACTTGTCAGTTAGGTGATAGAGGGTATTCATTTTCATGTAAGCCCAGATGGCCACAAATATTTCTTTCAACATTTAAAATTCTGTAATTTGGAGAATAGTCATATCACATTCTCTATGATTGTATTATAACACAACTACAAGAAGGGGGTTAATAGGGAAGGTGTTTAGAGACTTGTCAGGAGAAATTTGTTACCAGGACTGAGGGTATTGGTAAAATATTATTTGGGGCAACTTACAGATTTATTAACTGAACAAGACACTACTAGGAATAAATATAGTATTGCAGCACGCTGATCTGAGATTTCCTTTGGCTGCTCCAGAGAAACTTCATGGAGAAATGTTCATAAAGAATTGGGCTACATCTGGTAATGCCATCAATGAACTGGAAATCTAGAAAAAACAGAATAGGTGAAATTCAGTGGACCAAGGGAAAATCATTACCTTCTTCAAAAATGTAACAGTTAGAGAAGAAAGATACGTCAAAAGAAATCATCCTAATTCATCTCGGCAGCAAGTTTGACTGGGAAAAATAAGATCCACAAAGAGTGACTTATCAACTTTGTTCAATGAAGGTTTCAGTTTGGTATCTCTATTTTTAAATGAAGAAATTGCTCTAGCCATTTACTGCAAATTTTATATCATATATTTCAGGATACTACAAGCTATCAGCCTTTGCAGAAAGAAGATTAAAATGGTTCTTTTCCTTTGGCTGAATAAACTCCAATTTAAGTCCCCAACCTCCACAAAAATGACTCAACCTTTCTACCTTCTTAATTCCTTAACCTAACTACCAAGTGAATAAGATTGCATGTGGCATAGAAGAAGAGGTGGGTGGCAAATTGTCAATCACTGGACAAAATGAAGAATAACAAAGAAAAACCTCTACTTAAGTCTTCTAGTAGAAGCGTTAGAGAGACACCTAAGTTTGAGTGTGTCACCATAGAGGTAGAGGAGAGCTTTAGTCATTCTTTTTAGTTGTTTGGATTTAATGCTGTCCAGTGATTGTGTCTGAAATAGGGCTAATCATCTGGACTACCAAGATACATTTTACCTCCAGAAATCAGAAGCTGAATAATTGAATCATGCTTCTAGATTAGGGCAAAAAAAAGCATATACAGCCACATGTGCAGGCATACGTATATTCATATATATATGCAAATACACGAATGTATATGCACCTGCATGTGTGTATACATACATACACAAATATGTTTGCATATACAGTGCATGAATATATGCCTGCGTCTTCACATTTGTGTGTAGATATACATACTTTTTAAATTTGATTCCAAATGATTATGTTCCTCCAAATTATTCTTCCAGAAAGTAGGAATAAAGAGCTTTATAATTATATTTAGAGAGGAAATAAGGCTATTGGGGACACACTAGGATGCCACTAATAGAGTTTTTTTAATAGTGTTCAATTAACTTGGCAAAAGTTTGCTATATGCAAGACTGTTCTGGAAATATCTTTGCAAAATACATGCCGTCACACAAACTCTCTCTCTGTATAATTTGTCTCTCAGTTTCTTTCTTTGTCTCTGGTTTCTTAGTCTCTCTGTATCTTTCTCCCCCTGTCTTTCTTTCTGATTTTCTCTCCCTCTCTTGTCTTTTTCTCTATGTTTTTTCTATCTCTGTCTTTGTCTTCTGTCACTTTTGCTTATCTCTCTGTATGTCTTTTCCTCCTTTTTTCTGTATGGATGAAAGGTGAAAGGATTGTGATAGAGCACAGTTTGACTGAATCATGGAGACTAGGAAAGGGAGTCATATCCACTGAGACTGGAAAAATGTAGAGGAGAAGACAGCATTCTGGACATGGAGCTCAACTTTCATAAAGGCTTATCCAAAGATGAGTAAAAATGTGATCTATATAAGCTATATGAAGATAAAGCAATTAAACAAAGATGTGATGATATGACAGAAAGGGGATGTTTGGGAAAAAAAACAGATTTCTAGAACAGAATTACACACCAATTTTTGCTCTCTTTTTGATAGCTTGGTGGGCAGTCTTGGTGGGCAGTCTATGTACAGCTACAAGTATATGTAGATGTACCCAGATATGTAGATATATAGGTATTTTACATGTGCATTTACACATTGGGCATGGATATGTTGTACATAATACAATATAGAATGAGATATATTTATTGAACATTATATAGTAATCTTATGTTTATGCTTTCTACACTTAAGTCACTTAATCAATAGTATTATTAAGTGCTTACTCTGTTCTAGCCATTCTACTAGGAATACAAAAAAAAATTGTTTTCAAAGAATCATAGTTTCTTCTTTAATAGAATATGACATTTCTAAGTTCTAAAACACGGAAGAGGCATGAAGCATTTATTAAACATATGCTAAGTACTAATCACTGTATTAAGCAATTGAAAAATATTTCATTTGAACCCAACAACAGCAATTCTAGAAAGTTGGTGCTATTTAAACCCCATTTTATAGTTCTGAAAACCAAGGCACACAGAAGTTGAGTGACTTGCACAGGAACACACAACTAGTTAAATATCTGAGACAAAATCTGAAGTCAACTCTTCCTCATACCAGGTCCAGCATTTTATCTACTTCACTACTTAGCTACCGAAGAATTTACATTCCAATAAATGAGGATTGTTTTTTTCCTTTGTATTTGTACCAACAGCACCCAGTACAAAGCCTAGCCTTGCATACAGTAGATGTTTAGTAAATACTTGCTGATCATTTGAATTACTTGCCTCCAGTCAAGCCTTAACTAGAATTTTCGGACCTAAACTAGACCTTTCTTGTTGACCTAACTGTAATAATTCCCTCTCATAATTATGTTTGTTTCACCTGCATTCCTTGAGGGTAGTGTTTTCATTTTCTTTCATTTTCCTTTTTTTCCCTTTTGCTTCATATCCCTAGCACCTACTAGAATGTCTGATAGCTTGGCAGTTACTTAAGAAATATTTCATTGATTGACTTCATTTGAAGAGTCCTTGACGCCATTGTGACAAGGCTCTTTCCATAGACACAGACCCTAATCCTCATATTTATAAACTTAGCTGCCTCTGTCTGTCTCTATGTCTGCCTCTCTCTCACACACAAACACACACACACACACAAATACACACGCAGTCATAAAAGGAAATAAGAAAGGAAAGAGAAGAGAAGAGGAAAGGGAGGAGGAAAGTTTAAGGAAAGAAAAGAGGGAGAGGAAGGAAAATGAGAATCAGGGAAAGAAAGGGGAAGAAGGGGAAAAAGGAGGAAGGAGGAAGATGAAGGTGAGGAAAAAAGGAAGGAAAGGTTAGGAAAGAGAAAGCAAGTGAAGGGAAGGTGAAGGCAAGGCAAAGAGATCTAAATATTACAAATGTGTATAATATTATATTATTATTATTATATTATATATTATTATATTATACATTAATATAATAATATTTCAACTATTTAGATTTGGTATAACTAATCTATATATTTATATATTCATATGTATTTCATTACATTTTTCAAATTTCTTTATATATTTAATATATGTATATTTCATTAGCAAAATTAAATTGACCTTATATTTGAAGATTTCTTTATTACTATAGATAATATGCAAATTAAAAGAAAGGAAGCTATAAATTATCACTCTCTGAGTGTTTATTTTCTTTTTAAAATAGTATTTGCTTATTAACATTCTTTTTAAGTTTTGACCTCCTAATTTTCTCTCTCCCTCCTGTTTCTCACTCACTGGGAATGCAAGGAATGTGATATAAATTATAAACATGAAATCTTGCAAAAATATATTTCCATATTAACAACATTGTAAAAACAAAGCAAGGAAAATAAAGAAATTGGGAAAATAACACTTCAATTTTCACTCAGAGTTCCTCATTTCTTTCTCTGGAGGTGTGGAGCATTTTAAAATTATAAGCACTTTGAAATTTTTTTTCTTATTTTTATTTAGTTGCTTATTTTTAAAAGTATATTATTTATTTTGCAGTTTGCAACATTTGCTTCCACAAGAATTTAAATCACAAACTTTCTCCCCATTTCCCCCCACCACCATTCCAAGACAGTGTGCATCTCATCTACCCCTTTTTCCAGACTGTCCTCCTTTCTATCACTCACTTCTCCCATTTCCCTCCCCTCTATTTTGATTTAGTGCAAGATAGCTTTCTATACTATATTGCTTGTAAATCTTATTTTTTGATTGCGTACAAAAACAATTTTTACATTAGTTTTTAAAACTTTGAGTTCCATATTCTCTCCTTTCCTATTTCCCCACCCACCCTAATTGAGAAAGCAAGCACTTTGATACAAGTCATACTTATGTAGCCATGCAAAACACTTCCTTAACAGTAATGTTGCAAAAAAACTAAACTCATTTCCCTCTGTCCTGTCCTGCCCTCCATTTATTCCATTCTCTATCTTGACCTGTCCCCCCACAATAGTGTTTGTTTCTGATTATCTGTTTCCCCAATTTTCTCTCCCTTCTATTAATTTCTCTCTCCTATCCTCTTCTCCCATGCCTTCCTGCAGGGTAAAACAGATTTCCATACACAACTGAATGTGTTATTCCATCATTAAGCCAAATCACTTGAGTGTGAGACTCATTTATTCTCTTTCATCTCCCCACTCTTCCCCTCCATTGTAAAAACTCTTTCTTGACTCTTTTATATGACATGATTTGCTGCAGTCTCCCTCTTCCTTTATGTTTGTACTATTATATTCCTTTCAATAGTAAATTTTATTTTTTTAGGTATTCTCCCTTCATATTCAGTTCACCCTGTGTCATCTTTAAAACTACAACTTTGCTAAAGTTGTTTATTATTCCCAGTGCTTTTCCCTTGATTCTCTAGGATTCTCTAAATATATCATCATATCATCTTCAAAGATAGATAATTTAGTTTCTTCTTTACCTATTCTAATTCCTTCAATTTCTTTTTCTTCCCTTATTGCTAAAGCTAATGTTTCTGGTCCCATATTGAATAACAGTGGTAATAATGGACATGCTTGTCTCATCCCTGATCTTATTGGAAATGCATCTAGCTTATTTCCATTACACATAATATTTGCTGATGGTTTTAAGTACATGCTACTTATTACTTTAAAGAAGGCTCAATTTATTCCTATGCTCTCCAATGTTTTCAGTAGGAATGGGTGTTGTATTTTGTCAAAAGCTTTTTCTTCAACTATTGAGATAATCGTATGATTTCTTTTAGTTCTTTTGTTGATATGATCAATAATGCTGATAGTTTTCCTAATATTGAACCAGCCCTGCACTCCTGGAATAAATCCTGCATTATCATAGTGTATTACTCTCATGATAATTTGCTATAATCTTTTTGCTAATATCTTACTTAAAATTTTAGCATCTATATTCATTAGGGAAATTAGTCTATAATTTTTTTTTTCCCTGTTTTTGCTCTTCCTGGTTTAGGTATCAGCACCATATTTGTATCATAAAAAGAATTTGATAGAACTCCTTATTCTTCAATTTTTCCAAATAATCTATATAATATTGGAATTAACTGTTCTTGAAATGTTTGATAGAATTCACTTATAAACCTATCTGACGCTGGAGATTTTTTCCAAGGGAATTCATTGATGTCTTGTTCATTTTATTTGTTCTGAGATGGGGTTATTTTATGTATTTTATTTACTCTTCTATTAGTCTGGGCAATTCATATTTTTGTAATATTTATCTGTTTCACTTTGATTGCCACAATTATGGGCATACAGTTAGGCAAAGTAATTTCTAATTATTGCTTCATTTAATGTTCATTGGAAGCGAATTCATCATTTTTGCTTTGTTTCCTCCTTGAACCAAGTGTAATGAAAATAAAGCTCAAACAATGCTCATCTCCTTCTCTTCCCCCCCTTTGCTATAATATGTTCTTGTGTCTCTTCCTCTGGTGTAATTTTCCTTTTTTCTGCCTCCTTCTTTCCTCTTCTCCTGTTACAATCCCTTCACACTCTTTAATTTCTTTTATTAATCATAAGTTAATTTATACCCACTCCCTCTGTTTATCTGTCTGTTTATCTATCTATCTATCTATCTATCTATCTATCTATCTATCTACCTATCACCTTTTAAGTGTCCTAATAAATATACAGTTCTCAAGATTAACAAGTGTCATCCTTCTATATAGAGATGCAAACTGTTTGCCCATGTTAAATAACAAGGTTTTTGTTTTCTTCTTTTAAAATTTCCCTGTTTACTTTTTTATGTCTCTCTTGAGTCTTGTATTTGAAGACCAGATTTTCTATTGAGCTCTAACATTTTAATCAGGAAGTTCTGGAAATCCCTTATATCACTGAATATTCATCTTCTTGCCTGAAAGATTATGATCAGTTTTGCTGGATAATTAATCCTTCATTGTAATTCATGCTATTGTGCCTAATGGAATATCATATTCCAATCCCTCTGGCCTTTGAATGTGGAAACTGAAAGGTCTTGTGTAATCCTGATTGTAGTTCCTCAATATTTGTATTGTTTCTTTTTGGTGGCTTGCAGTATTTTTTCCTTGACTTCATAGTTCTGGAATTGGGCACCAATATTCCTTGGTGTTTTCAATTTGTTATGTCTTTTAGGAGGTGACTGGTAAATTCTTTCAATGACTATTTTGTCCTCTGGATCTAGGGCCTCAGTGCAGTTTTCCTTGATGATTTCTTGGAAGATACTGTCCAGGTTTTTTTTTCCCTCATCATAGTTTTCCAGTCAACCAATAATTCTTAGATTTTCTCTAGATAAATTAGATTCTCTCATAGATTTTCTCTGTTGGATCAATTGTCCAGGTTTGTTGTTTTGTTCCAATGAGTTATTTTACATTTTCTTCTATTTTTTTCATTCTTTAGATTTTGTTTGACTGATTCTTGATGTCTCATAGAGTCATTAGCTTTTTCAATTCTAATTTTTAACAATTTTTTTCAGATAGCTTTTGTGCCTCCTTTTCCATTCCCCTCCCCCAATTTTCCCAGTAATGTTTTGTACCTCCTTATATATTTGGACATTTTTACTTCTTAAGGGGATATTCTCTTCTGTGATTTTTTTGTACATTTTGTTGATTGTATTTCCTAAATCATTGGTGAACTTTTCTTCTACCTTTCTAATTTTGAGTTTAAAATCCTCCTTGAGGATTGTCAGTGCTGTCCTCTTCTTTACTCATATTTTGATATTCTCTTTCCCCACAGTAAGATATTTTTGTTGTGTTTTTGTTTTTTCTGATTTGCTTCTTGTTCATGGTGATTGTCTTTTCCCTGGCTTTTAAAGTGAACTTCTGATTCTGGGACACAGGAAATTCTTTGTCACATTTCTTGTCCTGGGAGTTTGAAGACTATTTCCTAACTTTATGTGCTGTTGCCTTTGGTTCTTTCAGCCAGCAACATAATGCTGCTGAAATTCAGAAGATGCCACATGAAAACCGAAAACTACACAGGATATACCAATAGGATGGTTCATCTACCTCTAAGAAGGCAACATTAAAAGCAAAGTACAAACAATGCTTAGAGAGATGCAGGATTCCTGGCTCAGTGAGAAGACAGATGAAATTCAGCTTTACGCTGATAGAAACAATCAAAAGTGTTTTTGCGATTCCCTGAAAGCTATTTATGCACCAAAAACCTATGATGCATCACAAATACTTAGTGCTGATGGAGCCACATTGATTAGTGATAAGGATGTGATCCTAGAGTGATGGGTTGAACACTTCCATGATGTTCTCAACAGACCATCATCAATCAATGATGAGGCCATTGAACATTTACCTCAGGACTGAAGAAGAGGTTTTGAGGCCCATTAAGCTCCTTTCATGTGGCAAAATACCCAGTGCTGATTCTATTACAGCTGAAATTTACAAGGTAGGGAGATTATTGCCCATACAAAAGCTGACTGAAATTTTCCAGGTTATATGGCAAGAGGAGGTTATCTCTCAGGAGTTCAAAGATGCCTTCATTGTCCATCTCTATATAGGTAAAGGGAATAGATTGTCCTGTGACAATCACAGGGGAGTCTCTCTCTTTGTCATTGCTGGCAAAATTTTTCTAGAGTTCTCCTTAATAGGCTGATCCTTCACGTGGAAGATCACCATTTACCTGAGAGCCAATGTGGCTTTGCCAGGAGCAGAACAGAGATCTGTACACAATGCTCATAGATTTGACCAAGGCCTTTGACACATTTAATCATAAGGATTATCATATGGAAAATTATTTCAAATTTGGTTACCCAGGGAATTTCATCAATTTCATGATGGCATGTTGGCCCAGGTTCTGTAGAGTAGACAATGCTCTCATGCCTTCGCAGACACCAGGGGAGTGAAACAAGGCTGTGTGCTTGCTCTCATGCTTTTAAGCATGATATTTACAGTCATGTTGTCATATGATTTCAGTGAGGATGAACATGGCATCAAAGTCAACTACTCTACTGATGGAAAGTTCTTCAATTTGAAAAGGCTACAAGTCAAGACCAAAGTGGAAGGAGTGTTGGTGCATGATTTTCTGTTTGCAGACTGTTATGCACTCAATGCAGTCTCTGAAGCTGAGATTCAACAAAGTATGGATAACTTCTCCGCTGCCTGTGCTAATTTTGGCCTAATAATTAACACCAAGAAAATTTGTTCCAATTCACTTTCTAGAGTTATCTGACAGAATTTATGGATGAGCTACGGTTCCTCCCTACTTTCACTCCACCATCATGGCTCTGGCTGATTTGGAATTTTCTTGAATCACTGTATTTATCAGAGTAGCTAAGTCTTTCACAGTTTATCATCATTACAACATTGGTGTTAGTGTATACAGTAATATATTGGTTTTTCTCATCTAATGTTACATCAGCTCATCGATGTCTGGTCATATCGTTTTTCTTAAATTATCCCCATCACTCTCCTATAGCAAAATAATACTGTGTCATAAATCATATGCCCAATTTATTCAGCCATTCCCCAATTGACAGACATTCCCTCAATTTCCACTATTTTTGCCACTTTTAAAAGAGCTGCTATAAAAGTTTTTCTAAATATAGATCCTTTCGTTTTTCCTTTGAAAATCTAGATCTAGTAATGGCATTGCTCAGTCAAAGGGTATATAGTTTTATAGCCATTTGGATACAGTTCCAAATTGTTCTTTAGAATGGTTTAGATTGCACCAATAAGTTCATTGTTCATCATTCAGCCATGTTCAGTTGTGTCTGACTCTTCGTGATCCCATTTGAGGCTTTTTGTTTCCAGATCAATTATCATAGATATTTTACATTTTCTTCTACTTTTTTTCCATTCTTTTGACTTTGTAGTTTTTGATATTTCACGAAGATATAAACTTCCACTTGCTTAATTATAATTCTTAAAGAATTATTTTTTTTAATGAGTTTTTGTGTCTCTTTTTCCACTTGACCAATTCTGGTTGTTTTTTTTTTTTTAATTCTATTCTTCAGTGGATTTTTGTTGTATCTTTTATCATTAGGCCAGTTTGGTTTTATTTTCTTCAGTGTATGTGTGTGTGTGTGTGTGTGTGTGTGTGTGTGTGTGTGTTTCACCAAATTGTTAACTTTATTTAAAATTTGTTTTCACTACTCTAATTTCTTCTCTCATTTTTATCTCTAACACTCTTATCTCTTTAACTCTTCTAGGAATTCCTGCTCAGCTTGTGTCCATTTACACTTTTTCCCCTTTGAGGCTTTAGCCGTAGCTGTTTTCAATTTTTTTGTCTTCTGAGTTTATGTCTAACTTTTCCCTGCCTCTGTAACAACTTTTTATGGTTTTTGTTTTTGGTTTTTTTGGCTAATTTTTCTTACCTATTTCTTGACTTTGAACTTTACGTTAAAATTGATTTCTGTTCACTTGAGTGTGGGTAGGCCCTATTCATGTGCTTTTGTTTTCGGAAGTAGTTCTGCTTGTCTGCAAGTTTTGGGTGCTTCCAAGGTGGTGTGATCAGGGGAGAGCTGTGGTCAATACTTTCCTGGTCTGTGCTCTGGTCTTTCCCCGGGAAGTTCTTCTGACTCTATGCAGCTGCAAGGGCTAGCGCTCCTCTTGATCCTGGAACTCTGATCAGGTCTCTTGCTCTCCTACAGTCACAAGAACCAGTACTCTTCCATGCCTTGCACCTGAGACTAAGTACCCCTCTTCCTTGTGGCTGACCATGAACACTCATCCCTGCCTTGGAACTGTTAGTCAAAAGTGTTACGGACAAGACAATTGTCCATCAGTACCAGCTACATCTAGCTGCCACAAAGGGATCCCAGTAATCTCTTTCTGACCAGTTCTCTCATCCCTTTGATGTCTCTGGGCTGAGAACTCTTAAAGCTGCTGATGCTGCTATTGCTGGAGATGACTGCCAGGTCTGCTTGCTGGTACAGGAGCAATGTGCACACATTCAGGACAGATCTCAATGCACTCCTGTTTCCCATACCTCTCTTGTCAAATTCTTAAACTTTCTTAGGCTGGAAAAAAATGTTTCAGCCAGACTTTTTGTTTGCTTTGCTGCTTCATTTGAAGTGCTATTTTAAATTTGTTTTGTGGGGAATTTGGGAGGTTTCATCTGGGTTGCTACCTCAAATCTACCATTTTGTCCTTACTTTCCCCCCATTTATCTCTCTACATGCTTTAAAGAGAAAATTATGTAATTGGATTTCAAACTGTAGTTTCCTTATATCAAGCCTACCCAGAACAATGTCATATCTAAAACTAGATTATAACCAGGTAATTTCTTACAGTAAATTAAAAGACCGTTTCTTGAGAGGCAACTTGGTGACTTAGGGAATATAGTTCTAGGTCAGGAGTCACAAAGACCTGAGCTAAAATCAGGTTTAAGAGAGTTATTAATTTTGTGACTCTGTGTAAGTCACTTAACTTCTGTCTACCTCATATCCCTCAATAACAAAAAGGGGATAATAACAGTACCTCCTTCCTAGGGTTGGTTTGAAGATCAAATGTGTTAGCATTTGTAAAATACTTAACACAGTACCTGGCATATAGTTAGTATTTAGTAAATCCTATATCTCTTCCCTATGAGACCATCAAGACAATTTAGCCCAAAAGCTTTATTTTACTGAAGTAGAAAGTGAGACTCAGAGGGATAAAATGCATTGCCCAAGGCACACAGGTAGTGTTTAATAGAGCTGGGATTAGAGTGCTGGGCTGAATCCAGAAAAGCTATTTCCATGAACCCATGCTGTCTCTTGGGTACAAAAACCAACCTTAGGACAGAATTAACATTAACAAAATAAACAGCTTCCCTCTCCCCACCATTATAAAGGAAATCAAGGGTTTTGCATATTGAAAGAACATTAGAGACTATCTACTCCAGGGTCACACAGTGGTAGTGAATTTCCTCCTAGGATCCAGATCTCCTAACTAACATTATATTATTCTTTCTGATACACTATACATCTCCGAGTTTAAGTAGATTTTCTAGGTGGAATTTTCTACATAACTATGTATATAAAGTCTTAGGTTTCCACATAATGACATGTTTGATCAATCCCTATTTTATGGTTCTGGTCATTTATTTAGAGAATGTGTGTTTTTATAACAAAAACATTTGCCATTGGGTTCCTTTATTTTTACTCCAACAGTGAAAATGTTGTTTAGAACAGGATTCTGTGATCTACCTTTTGTAAAAATAAATTCCTCAATCCCAAGTCTTAATAAATTCAGTTTGAGTTTTTGGTCTTTTACCAAAGGTCATAAGTGCAAAGTTTTATTTTTTCTAAAGGAGATGGACATTTAAATATAACTTGTCATTCCTTTAAACTTTGGCTTAAAATTAAGGTCACTTTTAAAGATTCTCTATTAACCAGTTTTGTCAAATTCATTTTTAAACCAAATACTTCCTATATCCAGTGGAAAGTCAATTAAGGGACTCTGTAAAAAGATTTAAAGCACTAATTTGGTAAATGTTTTTAGGTATTAGGGAAGGAGAAAAAATCCAGAATATACATGAAATGCTTTATATCGGTAACTCCACTCAATTAAGAAGGGAAAAACACTTGGAACTCTAGAAAAAAGATGACTTAGAAAGCAGACACTGAACTATGTCTTTTACACATGATACCAAATGAAGATTATTCTTTAAATGAATTTATTATCTTTGCTTCAAATCCAGCTTAACACTTTAGACATATTTAGACAGATATTAGAATGCAGTGTAGAACACACCCTTTAAAGTCTTTGGATTTTTTCAGCTTTTCTGATATATCCTCTTTGCCATCTGGTAATTCATATGGGATTAGAGCCTAGACTTTAGTTGGACAAATATGACAAGCCAAGACTATAATTAATACAGGGCAAAATATAGGAACATCTGGGTAAATGACAACTTGTATCTGACCACATCAAGTGCTGTTTGTCATCCCTATGACCCTTAAGAATTTTTACCAGTTTACAAAAAATGACCATGAACTTACAAAAGCTGACTGAGATGAAATGTTTCTTCTATAGTAATTCTCTTCTTGTATTTTTAAGTGGAATTATAAGGAATTAGTGATTAGGATGCCTTCCTTGATTCTTGCAAGTGAGTCTGATTGTGACCATTAGCTTGAAAATATTGACATTGATCATATGTGCATTGTTCTATCCATTCACATGGCTAATTCTTAGTCAATGACTTGGCCACTTTCACTAAATTTTTACAAGTTTATCCTCTCTGATATTATTGCTTTTAAACCTTTTTATACTGTGATATATCCTATACGCACTCTCATTTTTATTTTGCTTTATACATTATCAAAGGTAGGTAACATTCTGAAAATGAATATAATTGATATCAAGCCCTCCTTGACATAGAAATGATAGTAATCAACACAATAACTATACCAGATAGAGAAACAGGAGGGGAGGAGATCAAGTAAAGGGCATTGTGGGGACTAACAGAAGGGAGGGCATTTCAGGAGAGGTGGTAGACAGAATCAAGACATTTGTGAGAAGGAAAAAAGGGAAAGGAAAGAGAGGACAAAGAAGATGAAGAATAGGATATAGGGAAATGTAGTTATTCATAACTGTGAATGTGAATGAGATAAACTCTCCCATAAAACAGAATCAGCTAGTAAAGTGGATCAAATTAAAGAATCTTACAAAAGGCTATTTATAAAGAACACATATGAGGCAGAGAGAAGCACACAAAGCAAAAGTAAGGAGCTAGAACAAAATCTGTTATGTTTCAGCAAAGGGGGGGAAAAGCAGGGGTATGTAACACCAAGGACTCCAGTATACACATAATATACACAGAAGGGTCTGCTGTAGGGGTTCTTAAATCTGTTTTTCTCAAAGGAAAGCATCTTTAGAGGGGTCAACAATCACGTTAATCAAACACATATACCAACAGAGAAAATAGAAGTAGAGAGATAAAGACCAACCGACAGGACTTCCAACTGTCTGACCACAAGCAATACATACATCATAGATCAAAAGATAGATACAACTATCTGACCATGACATACATACATAGTTACCAGAGAGAGAAACACTAACATCTGGGTTTTCAAAGCCAGGGGGCTCCTTAGAGGCTTCCAAGAGTCTTATCTGGCCAAACAAATGCGTCCAATGAGTAAGCCCCAAAACAAAACCTCACTTCAGAATATTTATACACTTTTCAGAATCAGAAGACATCAAGACCATTGAGAACCAGTGCCTCATTAGAAATTAACAGAAAGTGTAGGCCTTCCAACAAAACAAATATTCCCTATTCAAGCTTCCCTTAATGGGAAGGTCCATTAATGAGTGGGAAAAATGTTTAACTCTCATTAACACAGTTAACATTAGCGGGTAGCAATCCTGATCTCAGACAAAATAAAAACAAAAGAGACAATTAAAAAAAGGAAAGGAAAGAAACTACATCTTTCTAAAAGTTATGATAGACAATGAAGCAATATGAGCACTAAACATATATGTCCCAAATGGTACAGCAATCAATTCTTACAGGTGAAGTAAAGGGACTTACAGGAAGAAATAGACAATAAAACTATATTAGTGAAGGACCTCAATTGTCTCCTCTCAAAATTTGATAAACCCAACCAAAAATTAATAAGAGAAAATCTAAGAAGGTAAATAGAATAGTACAAAAGTTAGATATGACAAACCTTTATAGAAAATGGAATAGATATAGAAAGGATTATCCATTTTTATCAGCAGTGCATGACATCTAAACAAAAATTGTCTATGTAATAAAGCATAAAATCATCAAAATCAAATATTAGAAGGCAAAAATGTTAAATGTATTCTTTTTGGATCACAGTCACCAAAAATATATTCCACAAAGGGCAGTGGAAATATAAATTAAAATTAACTGGAAATTCAACAATTTTATCCTAAAGAATAAGTGGTTCAAAGAACAAATCATAGGAAAACCCAATAATTTCATTTAAGAGAATGACAAAAATGAAACCACATACCAAAATTTATAGAACTCAGCTAAAATAGCACATAGGGGAAAATTTATTTCCTTAATTCTTATATCAACAAAATTGAAAAGGAATAGATCTATGAATTGGACATACAACTAAACAATAGAAAAATAAAATAAATTAAAAATCCCCAATTGAGCACCAAATTGGAAATCCTGAAAATCAAAGGTGAGATTAATAAGATTGAAAGTTCAAAACACAGCAAAGGTATTGAGCTAATAAATAAATGTAAGAACTGATTTTATGAAAAAAAATGACAATAGCCTGTGACTGATAAGTCATTGGCTAATTTGATTTTAAAAAGAAAGAGGGAAACCAAACATCCAGCATCAAGAATGACAAGGGTGAAATCGCTACCAATGAAGAAGAAACTAAAGCAAACATTAGGAAATATTTTGCCCAATTATTTACCAATACATCTGACAATCTGAGTGAAATAGGTGAATATTTATTAAAATTTATTAAATTTTATAAAAATTTTATTAAAATTTATTAAAATATCTATTGACCTAGACTAACAGATCATGAAATAGAATGCATAAGTAACCATATCTTAGAAAAAAGAAACTGAACAAGTCATAAATGAACTTGTTAGGAAAACATTCCAAGCACCAGATGAGTACAAAGTGAATTCTACCAAACTTTGAATGAATAATTAATTCCAATACTACAAAAATATTTGGGAAAAACATATAAAGAAGGAGCTCTACCAAACTCCTTTTATGACACAAACATGATGCTGATACCTAAACCAGAAGGAGAAAGAAAATTGAAGATCAATTTCCCTACTGAATATAGATGCAAAATTTATGAACAAAGTGTTAGCAAGGTGATTACAGCAATACATCAAAAAGATTATACATTATGACAGGGTGAAATTTATACCAGGAAAGCAGGATTGGTTCAATACCAGTAGAACTATCTGCATAATTGACCATAACAATTAAAAAAAAAGCAACGGAAATCATGTGATTACCTAAATGGATGCTGAAAAAGGTTTTGATTAACTTTTTTGTTAAAAAAAATACTAGAAAGCCTAGGAGTAAAGAAAGTTTTCCTTAAAATAATTAGCAGTATCTATCTAAAACTACCAGAAGGCATTATTTGTAGTGGGGACAAGCTAAAAGCCTTCCAAATAAGATCATGGGTGAAACAAAGATGTCCACTAACATCACTATTATGTAGTACTGTATGAAAAGTGTTAGCTTTAGCAGTAAGAGGAGGAAAAGAAATGGAAGAAATTAAAATTGACAATGAGGGGAAAAGACTATAACTATGGAATATATGGCAGTATACTTAGAGTATCAGAATATCACTTTAAAATACTTGAAGTAATTAACAACATTTTCATTTTCATTGCTGCAGGATATAAAAATGAAACAATAGCATTTCTTTATATGACCAACAAAGCCCAGTAGCAAGAGACAGAAAGAAAAATATTCTGTTACCAATATGAAATTCACAAGAGTCTACCTGCCAAGATAAACCCAGGAACTATATGAACACAATTACAAAACAATTTTCACACAAATAAAGTCAGATGGTAGCAATTTGGAAAAAAGATATGTTAATTGCTCATGGGTAGGCTGAGCTAATAAAAAATGATAATTCTGCTTATTCCATGCCATAAAAATAAAACTGCCAAAATTGTTGTATGTAGATCTAGAAAAACTCTGTTCTTCATCTAGAAGAAAAAAAGGTCAAGAATAACAAGGAAATTAATAAAAAAAAATACAAAGGAAGGTAAACTAGATCTCAGACAAAACAGCCATCACCAAACCATCTGGAACTGGCTAAGAAATAGGATGGTAGAACAGTGGTATAGGTTAGCTATATAAGACATACTAGTCAATCATCTACTGCTTTATAAATACAAAGACCCCGAGTTTGGGGATAAAAGCACACTAGTTGACAAAAATTGGTGGGAAAACTGGAAAACAATAGGACATAATCTAGGTATAGACCAACATCTCATGCCATGAACTTAGATAAGATCAAAATGGGCTTATGGTTTAGATATAAACAGAGGCATCATAAGCAAATTAGAAGAACAGGGAATAATCAGTCTGTCAGACCTTCTGACAGGAGAAGAATTCATGACCAGACCAGAGATAGAACACATTACAAAATAAAAAATACATAGTTTTGATTATATTAAATTTAAAATCTTTTGTACAAACAAAACCAATGCAACCCAGAAATTAGAAGGAAAGCAGAAAGCAGAGAAATAATCTTTACAGCAAGTAACTCTGATAAAGGTCTCATTTCTCCAATATATAGAGAACTGAATCAAATTTATATAAATACAAACCATGCCCCAATTGATAAATGGTCAAACGATATGACCAGTTAACTTTCATATGAAGAAATTGGAGTTATTTATAGGCATATGAAGAAGCACTCTAAATTATTTCTGATAAAAGAAATGTGAATTAAAACAACTCTAGAGTACCACTTTGCATCTATCAGATTGGTTAATATGGCATAAAAGGATAATGATAAATGTTGGAAGTACTAAGGAAAAATTGGGACAGTAATGTACTTTTAGTGGAGTTGTGAACTGATTGAACTATTCTGGAGAGTAATTTGGAACCATGCCCAAAGGGAAATAAAACTGTGTATACTCTTTGATCCAGCAATACCACTGCAAGGGGAACAGTTATGTAGTGAAGTGGATAGAGCACGAGTGCAGGATTCAGGAGGACCTGAGTTCAAATCTCACCTCAGACACTTGACACTCACTAACTGTATGACCTTGGGTAAGTCATTTAATCCCAAATGCCTCATCATCCAGTCATCCTGATGAATCACTGGATTCAGATAACTCTGGAGGAGAAGTGAGGTTGATGACCTTCACAGTCCTCCTTCACTCAAAAAAACAAAGTCAAGTGCAAGTCATGCCCCTATTTCTCTGATGGCATGGTCTTCTTTGGCAATGAAGGACAAATGCACACAATAGTACTGGTTCTGTTTCCCAAAGAGATGATAAAAAAAGGGAAAGACCCCCATGTGTAAACATAGTTATAGCAGTTCTTCTTGTAATGACAAATTATTGGAAATTGAGGGGATGTCCATAAATTGGGGAATGGCTGAGCAAGTTGTGGTATATAAATGTAATGGAATACTATTGTGCAATAGGAAATGATGAATAGGCAGACTTGAGATAAACTTGGAAAGACTTGTGCAAACTGATGCAAAGTAAAATGAGCAAAACCACAAAAACACTATGCACAACATCAGTAACATTTTTCATGATCAGTTATGAATGACTCAACTTTCCACAGCATCACATTGATCCTACATAAGTGCAAAGTTCTCATGAAGGAAAATACTATCCATATCCAGATAAAAAATTGATGGAGTCTGAAAGCAGATTGAAGCATATTTCTTTCACTTAATTTATTCTTACTGTGCTTTTTTTCCTTTTGATCCATTTCACCTTTCACAATTTTGACTAACATGGAAATATTTTTACATGACAGCACACACACACACACACATATATATATATATATATATATATATATATATATATATATACACACACACACATACCTGTCAAACTGCTTACCATTTTCAGAAGAGAGGAGGGACAAGAGAGAGGGAAAAAAACAAACAAACTTGGAACTCCAAATCTTGTAAAACTGAGTGACAAGAGATCTGTGCCTGTGTGCTGAAGGTCTGGGCTCTGGGTGGGCTCCGACTTGGGAAAGGCCTGTCAGTGTAATGGGGACCTTAATCTGGCCCAATAATCAGGCTCAGTCACACTTCCCTGCTCAAGGGTCAGGACCCTGAATTTCCACAGATATCATGGTGCACTGCAGCTGCTCGCTCCTGAGGAAGGAGAATTCAATAAAAAGGATAATAGAACTTTAATAGAGAAAGGAGGAGTTAGGGGTAAATCACTTTCAAATTTCTTGCCAACCAAGAACCAAAAAAAAAAAAAATTCACCTTGATCTAAAGCTTATAGCTGGCATAGGCCTTGTAGGAGAGGTTAAGGAGATAAAGACTGAGAAAAAGCCACACTAAATTTCCAATCTGGAGGTTGTTGAATTTTGAGAGAGCAGTTTCAGTAGAAATAGTGGAAGCAAGTCAAATTACAAAGGATTGAAAAGTTGAGTCACCAGTAAGTAAGATTTCCAAATGCTGAAAAATCCTCTTTTCTAAGCCAAGTTTCCCATGCAAAACCCAAGATTGAAGATTATGCATTTATGTTTAACCTTAGTTGGGAAAGATTATGCATAAAGATTTCACAGTTATCTGTAACTGATTTTCCAGGTTTAATAGAAAGAGCACATATGAACAAAAGAATGGCATGTAAATTTCTCAAGCATATAGAAAGAGCTAAACAGTTTCTTTTTGTTGCTGATGTCTGAGTTTTAGCTTTCTTCAAAAACTAAATTGAGATCTGCCTTTGAAACTGTATGGAATATTGCTTATAAAGGAGTGTGAACTATACAGAGAAGACCTTATGATGAAACCTTCAGGACTTGCAGTTAATAAAATGGATTTACCAGATGCTAAAGATAAATTCAGTGAACTTGTGAATCAACAACATAATCCTAAAGATTTTTCATATCTCTTTGAAAAAGAGGAAATTCCAGGGAAAACTATGGAGCTCCACCATATTATCTCAGTGTCTGCACAAAAAGGAGAAGAAATTGAGTGATTAAAGAACTCAGACTATCTATAGATGACCGATCCAATCAGGAAAATGAAAACTTCTCTAAAAAGCAATTACTTAATTTACAAAATTCAAAATTATCATATGTTTATCCATCATCAAAATATACTAAAATGGAAATAATTGAATATCATTAAAATGTTATTCCATTAAATCAGATCATCTCAAAGATTCCCTTCTGCTTAATATGTGACCCTATGATATTTATTATTTTTGATGCATACACATGAAAATATCTTTCCAATTCTTTTGTGCTTTTCACTTGTCATATTTAAGAACTGTGCCTTTTGTAGGCAAGCAGAGAGAAGTCAAAAATTTGGAGTAACAAGAAATACATTAAGCATTTACTTCCTAAGGTGTTCAATAAATGAAATGTAATGAAATACATGGTCAGTAAGAAACTGTTAAAGTGCCTGTTACATGCCACTATTAGGCACTACCAATGTTTTTCCAGATTGTAAAAACATATTTAAAATATCTTAATAAAGGGGGCGGAGCCAAGATGGCGGAGTAGAAGGACGCACATTCACGAGCTCCGAGCCCACAACCCATGGAATTGAGGTAAAAAGAGAGCCCCATAAATTCTGAATCTCTGCAGGGGGTGCACAAACATAGGGGAAGAGATTTCCGTTCCACTGAACCCTGGAGAGCCGTCCCCGGGGTCCATCGCAGCCAGGAAAGCGGACCCCACCCCCACCCCTGGCCGCGACCCAGAGAAGCTGACCTGAGCAGACTTCAGAGAGGAAAGCTCCGGGAGAATCTCCGGCAGCCGGGAAAGTCCCTCTGCCCACAGAAGCTAAAGGTCAGTTAAAAAGAAGCCTGCGCTAGGGGAGGGGAGCGGGCCCCCTCGGGAGGAAGCGGCGGCGGCAGAGACGGGGCAGGAAGCGGCGGAGGCAGAGACGGGGGCAGGAAGCGGCGGAGGCAGAGACGGGGGCAGGAAGCGGCGGAGGCAGAGGCGTGGGCGGGCGGCTGAGGCGGCAGCGGCCCGGGACTCAGGAATCCCCCAGCAGCAGGTAGGATCTTCAATACTGAAGGTCTTTCCAACCTGAGGGAGCCGAGTAGGGGATACGGCCCTGCCCCCACCCTGCTCTACTGCTGAACGCCTCTGAATAAAACCCCCAAGGGAACTGAGCACAGCAGGCGGGGCCCCCCACCCCGCCCCCACCTGCTCTGTTCCTGAAAGTCGCTTCAGAAAGCCCCTGAGGGCCCAAGCTAGGAAGCGGCCCTGCCCCCACCCTGCGCCAGAACTAAAGCTTGCCGCGGGAAAGCGCATTTGAATCTCAGAGGCCAAGGACTAGCTGGGCGGATCCAGGCGGAGGTGGAAAGGAATCTCAGAAGTCAAGTAACTGGCTGGGAAAATGCCTAGAAAGGGAAAGAAAAATAAGACTTTAGAGAGTTTTTTCCAACAAATGCAAATGATCCCGACATTCGAATCTGATGGGGAGGACGAGGATGTATTTTTCCCATCAGGGAAAGATGTGGAGGGCGGGGCCTCAGTACCCCAGACACCCCAGGGGGGTGTTGGGTGGGCTCAGGCCTTGGAAGAGCTTAAAAAGGATTTTGAAAAGCAAGTTAGACAGGTGGAGGAAAGACTGGGAAGAGAAATGACAAAGATGCAAGAAGAGTATGAAAAAAAGGTCAATATCTTGGTAAAGGAGTCCCAAAAAAATGCTGAGGAAATTAACACCTTGAAAAATAGGCTCACTCAATTGGCAAAAGAGGTTCAAAAAGCCAATGAGGAGAAGAATGCATTCAAAAGCAGAATGAGCCAAATGGAAAAAGAGGCTCAAAAGCTCACTGAATTTAATAGTTCTCTCAAAATTAGAATGGAACAGATGGAGTCTAATGACTTTTTGAGAAACCAAGAAATCACCAAACAAAACCAAAAGAACGATAAAATGGAAGAGAATGTGAAATATCTCATGGGAAAAACAACTGACCTGGAAAATAGATCAAGGAGAGACAACTTAAAAATTATGGGACTACCTGAAAGCCATGATCAAAAAAAGAGCCTAGACATCGTCTTGCATGAAATTATCAAGGAAAACTGCCCTGACATTCTAGGACCAGAGGGCAAAATAAGTATTGAAAGAATCCATCGATCACCACCTGAAAGAGATCCAAAAAGAGAAACTCCTAGGAACATTGTGGCCAAATTCCAGAACTCCCAGCTCAAGGAAAAAATCTTGCAAGCAGCTAGAAAGAAACAATTCCAGAACTGTGGAAATACAATCAGGATAACCCAAGATCTAGCAGCTTCTACATTAAGGGATCGAAGGGCGTGGAATAGGATATTCCAGAAGGCAAAGGAACTAGGACTGAAACCAAGAATCACCTACCCAGCTAAATTGAGTATAATACTTCAAGGGAAAATATAGTCTTTCAATGAAACAGAGGACTTTCAATCATTCTTAATGAAAAGACCAGAGCTGAAAAGAAAATTTGATTTTCAAACACAAGAATGAGAGGAAGCATGCAAAAGTAAACAGCAAGGAGAAGTATTAAGGGACTTACCAGAAATGAACTGTTTGCATTCATACAGGGAAGCAAAATATTTCTAACTCTTAAAACTTTTCAGTATCTGGGTGGTTGGTGGGATCACACATACACATGTACACGCATGCACACACATACACACATGCATTCACATGCAGAGACAGAGAGCACAGATTGAACTGAATAGGATGGGACCATACCTTAAAAGAAATTAAGGTAAATGGTGAGAGAGAAATGTAGTGAGAGGAAAGAGGGGGAAATGGAAGGGGGTAACTATATGTCATTTAAGAGGCAAGTAGGAGATGTTTTTAGTGGAGGGAAAAAGAGGAGAGCTGAGGGAAAAAAAACAAACAAACAAACAAACAAAAGTTTACCCTCATCACATTTGACTAAACGAAGGAGTGAAATGCACACTCATTTTGGTATGAAAACCTATCTTACAGTATAAGAAAGCGGGGGAAAAGGAGATATTGGGGGGGGGGATGATGGAAGGGAGGGCAAAGGGAGGAGGGAGTAATTGAAAGTCAACACCTGGGGAGGGACAGGATCAAAGGACAGAAGAGAAACAATGAGGGGCAGGTTAAGAGGGATGGCAATTCAGTTAGTCTTACACAACACGACTATCAGGAAGGTCACTTGCAAAGCTACACAGATATGGCCTATAATGAATTGCCTGCCGTACCAAAGGGAATGGATGGGGAGGGAGGGATGGGGAGAATTTGGAACTCAAAGTTTCAGGAACAATTGTTTAGTATTGTTGTTGCAACTAGGAAAGAAGACATACAGTTAATGAGGAATAGAAAGTCATCTGGCCCTACAGGAGAAAAGAGAAGATAGAGACAAGGGAAGGGAGGGATGACAGAAGAGAGGACAGATTGAAGATAGGGAAAATTAGATTGCTTGGGGTATTGGGGTGGGGGGGAGGGGAGAAAAGGGGAGAAAATTTGGAACCCAAAAATTTGTGAAAATGAAAGTAAAAAGCTAAATAAATAAATTAATAAAAAAAAAAAATATCTTAATAAAGAGTATTCTAGCTCCTTTTTAAAATGATTGATAAATATTTTCTTGATATGGAACTGGGGAAAAACAAAATAGTGTTAAACTTTTAAAAATGAACTGACAAACATGAATTCTTTTTCTCCACCCTGTAACACTCCACAAAGACATCTTGTTATTCCTCTGAATCTGTCATTTCTAAATTCAGTACTTATTTTATAAAATGTATTTCCCTTTTCTAATCTCTCCAAACATTGCCTATGTAGGGAAGTTCCTCATAAATGCCATTTCCCTTTAAAAATCAGAGAATTAAATACTTGTCATTTTTTATTATGTTTGTATTCTTCAACAGGATCATTGATCAGAGGTCTCAGATTTACACAAGATGGGTCTATATTTATTTCTCAATAAAGTCAGGAAACTCCTCAGTGTTTGCTATTATTTTTATTGTTTTTGTCATTGCTTATCAAATAGACTTGTGTTTCCAGGATTTTAGAGATGAAAAGGTCCTTGGAAATAATTTATTAAAACTAAGTTCTTTGATCTGAGAAAATTAAGTATCTAATGGCCCATAGAACCATATCATATGATGGTTTTCATAATTAATTTTTTAAATTCTGTGAGATAATATTAATGTAATGCTGCATTGTAATAATTCATTTAAGTCTAGAGAAAGTGTCATAGAGTATGACTAGCAAAAGTGATTGCTTCCTTAATCACTTAACTAGTCACTTTACTCAATTTCCTAAATTATGAAATGGAGGTAATACTGGCCTCTACCTTTTAGGGTGGTTGTAAAGATCAAATAGATAATGTTTGTAAAAGCTCTTAGCACATTATAGTCACTTTAAAGTTTATTCCCTTTCCTTCCCGTAAAGAAGCAGCAGGATATTTTACATGGTCTGCTGATAGAGCGAACAAGAAAAGGAGTTGAAGAGGAAGAGCAGACTTTAACTTGGGACTTTTCTCATTCTCTGAGGAGGTGGTTACAACTCTCGGTGTTAGCCTGAGTCTTCTATTCCTAGAGATCTAAAGGGTCAGTGACTTATCTCAATATCCCCCATCTCCGTCACGATTTTGTCTCGCTTTTTCTCATCTCTCATTTTCCCTGCCAGTTCTTTATAGATCAGTTTTGAACGATCATACTCCTTTTCTGTTATCATATTTCCTCTGGCTTTCATGCTCAAGGTATGATCATATTCTCTACCTAATCACAACAGTCTTTCTGTCAACCTAATTATTATTGAAACAATCACAAATTATTCCCTTTTAATGAATTAACCATGTTCAAGTAAGCAAGCAGTGATAATAAACTTCCATTATTAGGATTTAATATCCTTTGCAAATATTAAAGAAGCAAATAAATAATTGCTGTGTGGATGATGAATATTTATCATTAGGTATATTAAAAATATTCCATAAATGAAGTAATTGTGCAACAACTTTCTCTTGTCCATCTTATTAGAATTATTAATGTTTACCTCTTTTGAATTTTATCATTAAGAGCTTTTCATCCCTACTGGGTTAAATTTCCGTGAATATTATTAGTTCATTAAATCTTATGTATTGTTTTTCTGAACTCTTTGAAATCTTTTCTTCTAAAGTCTCATAGGCATGTCAGTCCCTTTCCTTCCTCTTTTCTAATCAAGAACTCTAAAAAAATTTGGTCACTTTGTCGAAGGTTTAGATCACTTCCCTTCAGGAAATATTTCCTTCATCTTGATTCAAATCAGGTGCAGCGTAACAATTTCCATCATTGTTTCTTCCACCTTTTTTTTTAAAAGTATTTTATTTTTCCCAATTGCATGTAAGGAAAGTTTTCAACATTCATTTTTACAAGATTTTGATTTCCAAAGGTTTCTTTCCCCTTTCATCCTTTCTTTCCTCCCCAAGATGGCAAGTAATCTAATATAGGTTATACATGTAAATCATACAAAACATATTTGCGCATTAGTCCTGTTATGAAAAAAGACAGAATAAAAAGCAATAAACACAAGAAAGAAAGCAAAAAAATGAAAACAGTATGCTTCAATGTGCATTCAGACTTCATAGTTCTTACTCTGGATGTGCATAGAATTTTCCATCATGAGTCTCTTGGACTTGTCGTGGATCATTGTATATCTGAGAAGAGTTAAGTCTATCAGAGTCAATTATCACACAATCTTGCTGTTACTGTATACAAAGTTTTCCTGGTTCTGCTTGTTTCACTCAATATTAGTTCATGTTAGTTTTTCCAGGTTTATGTGAAATTCACCTGCTCATCATTTCTCATGGCACAATAATATTCCATTATATCCATATGCCACAACTTGTTCAGCTATTCCCCAATTGATTGGCATCCCTGCAATTTCCACTTCTTTGTCACTATAAAAAAGAACTGCTAGAAATATTATTGTGCATGTAAGTCCTTTTCCCTTTTGATGATTTATCTGAGCTACAGACCTAGAAGTAGAATGGCTGAATAAAAGGGTGTACAACATTTTATAAGTCATATTTCCAAATTGTTCTCCAGAACAGATGAATCAGATCACAACTCCATCAACAAAGCATTAGTGTACCAATTTGCCCACATCTTCTCCAAGATTTAAAATTGTCCTTTTTTGTCGGCAATACTTCAGAGTTATTTTAATTTGATTATTTGTTCAATAGGGATTTAAAATACATTTTTCATATAACTATACATAGCTTTGATTTCTTCATCTGAAAACTGCCTGTTCATATCTTTGGCCATTTATAAATTGCGGAATGACTTGTTTTCTTAGAAATTTGACTCAGTCCTCTATATATTTGAGGTATGAGGCCTTTATCAGTAACACTGGTTGTAAACATTGTTTCCTAATTTTCTGCTTTCCTTCTATTCTTTATTACATTGGTTTTGTTTAGTAACCTCCTGACTTTTTTCTGCCATCTTGGCTCCACCCTCCCTTCTACCTCTTTAAGGATCAATTATCATTAAGGTAAGTCAAGGAATTGTTAACAGTTCTGTTTTTGACAGAGTACTCACTAGTTGTCCAAAATCCAAGCTGCAGATTCAATTGTTGGAGGGTATTTATAGAACAGAAAAGTGAAGTTCCTCATCACTATTATATGAGGTTTCCCTATCTGTCTTTTGATGTATTTTTTGAATTCTTCATCTATATTCTACTCCTACAGACATCTACTCTCATTATATCATTTTTTGCTTCTATTTTTCTTTCCCAAACTTTCTCTACCATCTCTGATTCCAATATTTCCATACATTAGTATACCTCCTTGAAATATAATGATAACTGTCTTCTTAATTTTTTAACCTGTTTGCATAATTTTTGAGGAAAATATCAATGATGTATGCTTCCAGATATCTAACTTAATTATCAGTCCTCTTCTACATGACTTTCATGATATATATATATATATCAGTCATTTTTCTTTTCTCTTCTAGCACAAGGATCTCTTTTTGACTTTAGTTATTTTATCTCTACCCATTGAATTTGAATTGCTAGACTACCAATTGAATTGAATTCACAAAATTTTTCAACACACATACTTTTTCAGGTTATCTATTCCCCAGTTTTTATACAAACTGACTCATCCTTATGGATCATTTTATATTTAAAAAGCACTGGTATACCATCACATTTTATGGCTAAAATTTCTATGAGGCAGTTAATATGAATGCTATCTCTATTTTGTGAAGTTATGGAACCAGGTTTCAAGATGTTTAAGTGAATTACCCAACGTAATAAGTACTCAAACTTGACTTTGAGTCCTGATCTTCTGGTGCTTAATTCAGTAACTTTAAGTGCCTACATTTCAATCATTATTTTATTTGAGTCAGTATGTTAGAAATGATTTCTAGTTTTGATTTCATCATAAATAATATATTTAGTTGTTCATTTCATATGCATTATACAGATGCATCACATAGGTAGACCCTGTTGTGGCTTCCATTCCGAGGTTTCAATATGCCATCATAATAACAAAAAAAATTTCTGATACATAATTTTCCACAAAACCATCAGTTAGGCACAATGTGACATATTAGAAAAAGTTGTGTGTCATTGTTTTTGCTGCTTCTGAGAAATTATACCTTAACAGTTTATAGAAAACACTGCTGAAAATGTTACTGGTGAAGTTTGCTCAATCCCTTGCTGTTATGTCTTGGAATGATCATTACAGCTATTTTTAGACTTTGGAAAGTTTCCATTTCAGTATGGAACAGGTCTTTAAATCCTTATCTCTATGTTTAAAAGATACCAAAATCAAGCTTGGCTAAAAGTACAAATTAATCATATAGCCAACTGTCAATTACAAAGATCATCCAGGTATTAAATAGCACTGGTTTGACTGAAAGATGGGAATTGGAAGCATAAGGAAGAGAAGCAAATAAGTGAGGTAATCCATAAGGCTTTTAACCACCTCCTGAATAATTGAAGCTAGAACAGCAGGGCAGTGGGTTTAAGTAAGTTGTGGCATGATGCCAATGATTATTTGAGTAGATGAAATCAATTTAGAGGAAATTGAGATGTCTAGAAAAAATAGAAATGGGTTGCACATATGATTGTAAAGTATTGCAGATGGAAGGCCTGAAGATAACATTGATATTTACAGAATATGGGGTTGTTACACTGGGGATGATGGAGGAAGAAGGGGAAGGGAGAAAAGATAGAGTGAGGTATATGGATCGGTGATTTCTGGAGAATTTGTTGAAGGACAAGGAAGAGAGAAAACATATTTGGGATATAGTCTGCATCAATGGAGTTGGTAGAAATGTGGCCTCACTGAACTACTTCTCTGTCTCCATCATTGAACCACTCTGGGACAGATGAAATTATAATGGCTGATATTTGTCTAGTTCTTTATGGCTTTCAAAGTGCTTTACAACTATGATTTCATTGGATCTTTAGTATAATCCCCTAGGTGAATAGTACAAGTAATTCTCTCCCTGCTAAATAAAAACCAGAATAGATGCAAAAAGTCATTAACTAAGGAATTACTGACAGGAACAGAATATAATACCTAGGCCCTGGATCAGTTTCTGTTATACCACACTGAAAATACATTATCAATAGCATTATTGTGATAAGAGAAATTCTTTTATTTTTTAACCAATGCTGTGTTCAATTTATCCTATTAATCTTGGAAGAAGTGCAGAATTGATTTCTCAGAACTCAATTTCTAATGCTTAACATGCAGCTCGGCTTAAATTCTCTATATATCTATGACTGAAGCAAGTAACTAGTCACAGTTCTATGTGATATTTTTATACATTTAAACTCCAACATTTCCTTCCAAACTATTACTAGATAGATATGTGTGTATATGTGTTTACATGTACATATGTATTTCACAATAAATAAAATATATGTGCATTTATGTCTGTATATACATATATGTGTATGTATATACACATATATATGTGTACATATATGAATATGTGTGTGTATGTGTGTGTGAAAGGAACTCGGATAACATTAATTCCACCCTTTTTATTGATGGGGAAAATGAGGTTAAGGGACTTCTCCAGGCTCATGTAATTCTTGTGTCTGAAATTTGACTTAAACCCAGTATTCCTAAATCCAAACCCATAGTCTTATTCAGTACTGCAACATTCACTGACCTCTATCTATAAACAAAGGCAGAAGATTAATTTTGAAGTCAGTTTACTGCTTCCCATGTTCTGTCTGATCTTGAGATCTAATGGACCAAGAGATTCTATAAGGTCCATAGCTGCAAGCCATTATGAAACATGGAATTCACTTCCTGCTTTGCCAATTCCATTCCAAAATTTTACAGATCCCTGACATAGAGAATAGCTTAACGGTATATTTTCTTCTCTTACTCTTTTAAAATTTTTACAGTGCGAAAAGATTGAGGATTTTCCAGAATGAAATATGAGTTAAGAATTATGAACTCTGAGAATACACATTATATGTTGACTTAGTTGCCAATGCAGATATCAATAAAAATAGAGTCCAAAACTGGGAATATGGGACCATAACTTGAGACACTGGAGGGACCTTTGTCCAGTCCCCTGGACATTTTGTCTAGTCCTCTGATTTTTACAGATGAGGAAACTTAAATTGGAAGCATCATGGGGAAAATTTGACACTAGTTCCCCCAACTCCAATGACAGCGATCTGTACCCTGCACCATGCAGCCTCTGATGTACCTTCAAAGGCCACTTTTCCTTTCTCTATAGGAATGGTACAGCAATGACGCTCTAATGTTCTGAGGTGCGGTGGAACGGAGCAATACTTTGCGTTGTAGTTCGTGCCTGTTTTTTTCTAATTACATATGGGAAGTAAGATTTTTCAATGAATAGAAAATATCTCAGGAATTCCGCATATTGGCTATAAAGCCTAAGAGATTTATAACTTTTGATGCCATGTTTCAGAGAAAGTTTCACTAAATGTTGACAAAAGGAGTTTCTCACTAGGACAGCCTTACACTAATTATATCCTAAGCTTATATAATATATACATGGAGACATACATGAATATATATATGTATATGTATACATATATACACATCTGTGCATATAATCAATACATGAATAAATGAGTGCATGTTGCTTTCCAATTATAAATTCTTTTGAACTCTTTCATGAGTTGTTTATTTAAAAAAATGATGGCATAGTGGGAGTGGAATTGAATTTGTAGTCAGTTGAACTGTGCTCAAATCTTGCATATTTTTCTCCCTTGGGAACCTTGAACAAATAACTTTTTTTTTTTTACAGGCCAACTTAAATTTTAATTTTTTTCATTTTATTTTTATTTTTTTTAATGTTTACTTATTTATTTATAGTTTTCAACATTCATTTCCACAAATTTTCTCCCTATCTCTCCCCTACCCCCACCCCATAACACTTTGCATTCTCATTATCTCTTCGTTCAATATGCCCTTCCCTCTATCACACCACTCTCTTCCTTTATCACCAACTTCTCCCTTTTCCTGTAGGGCAAGATTGATTTCTATACCCCATTACCTGTATTTTGTATTTCCCGGTTGTATGCAAAAACAATTTTCAACATTCATTCCTACAACTTTGAATTTCAACTTCTCTCCCTTCCTCCTTCCCCACCCATTCTCACTGAGAAAGTAAGCAATTCAACTAGGCTATATATGTGTAGTTTTGCAAAAGACTTCCATAATAGTCATGTTGTGTAAGACTAACTATACTTCCCTCGATTCTATCCTGCTCCCCATTTATTCTATTCTCTCCTTTGACCTTGTCCCTCCCCAAAAGTGTTTACTTCTAATTACTCCCTCCTCCCATTTGCCCTTCCTTCTATCATCTCACACCACTTGTCCCTTTCTCCCCCACTTTCCTGTAGTGTAAGATAGATTTTCATACCAAATTGAAGGAGCATGAAGTCATATATAAAGAGAGTAAGCTTCACTCTTCCCCTCTCATGTTATCCCTTTTCTCTTCCATAGAAAAAGATTTTTCTTGCTTCTTTTATGAGTGATAATTTGCCCTATTCCACTTCTCCCTTTCTCCTCCCAATATATTCCTCTCTCGGCCCTTAATTTTATTTTTTTTATAGATATCATCCCTTCTGATTCAACTCAACCTGTGCTCTCTGTCTATGTGTACCTATGTGTATGTATGTGTGTGTGTGTGTGTGTATAATCCCTGCATTTACCCAAATACTGAGAAAAGTCTCAAGAGTTACAAATATTGTCTTTTCATGTAGAAATATAAACAGTTCAGCTTTAGAAAGTCTTTTATGATTTCTCTTCCTTGCTTACCTTTTCATGCTTCTCTTGATTTTTGTGTTTGAAAGTCAAATTTTCTATTCAGTTCTGGTCTTTTCATCAAGAATGCTTGAAAATCCTCTATATCATTGAATGATCATTTTCCCCCCGAAGTATTATATTCATATTTGATGGGTAGATGATTCTTGATTTTAATCCTAGCTTCTTTGACTTCTGGAATATCATGTTCCAAGCCCTTTGATCCTTTAACATAGAAGCTGCCAGATCCTGTGTTATCCTGATTGCATTTCCACAATACTTGAATTGTTTCTTTCTAGTTGCTTTTCTATATTTTCCCCTTGACCTCAGAACTCTGCAGTTTTGTTACAATATCCTAGAAGTTTTTCTTCTGGATCTCTTTCAGGAGGTGATTGGTGGATTCCTTGAATAATTATTTTTCCCTCTGGTTCTAAACTATCAGGCAATTTTCATTGATAACTTCATGAAAGATAATGTCTAGCCTCCTTTTTTTATCATGGTTTTCAGGTAATCCTATAATTTTTAAATTGTCTCTCCTGGATCTATTTTCCAGGTTAGTTGTTTTTCCAATGAAATATTTCACATTACCTTCTATTTTTTCATTGTTTTGGTTTTGTTTTCTAATTTCTTGGTTTCTCATGAAGTCATTAGCTTCTACCTGCTCCATTCTATTTTTTAAAGGAGTATTTTCTTCAGTGAACTTTTCAACCACCTTTTCCATTTGGCTTTTCTGCTTTTTAAAGCATTCTTCTCCTCATTTGCTTTTTGGACCTCTTTTGCCAATTGAGTGAGCCTATTTTTCAAGGTGTGATTTTCTTCAGCATTTTTTTTTGGGTCTCCTTTAGCAAGGTGTTGACCTGCTTTTCATGCTTTTCTTGCATCTCTTTCATTTCTCTTCCCATTTTTTCCTCCACCTCTCTCACTTGGTGTTCAAAATCCTTTTTGAGCTCTTCAATGGCCTGAGCCCATTGAGTATTTATTTTGGATGTTTAGGATACAGAAGCCTTGACTTCTATGTCTTTCCCTGGTGGTAAGCATTGTTCTTTCTCATCAGAAAGGATGGGAGGAGATATCTCTTCACCAAGAAAGTAACCTTCTATAGTCTTGTTATTTTTTCCCTTTTCTGGGCATTTTCCCAGCCAGTTACTTGACTTCTGAGATTCCTCTCCACCCCCACCTTGCCTCCAGATCCACCCAGCTAGTGCTTGAGGTCTGAGATTCAAATGCTGCTCCCCAGCCTCAGGGCTTTCAGTGGGGGTAGCGCTGCTATTCAGTGTGAGATTAAGTTCAGCTGCTCGGGTGGGGGCAAGGCCACCACCAGGGGATCAGTTCCTTTAGGGGGTTTATGCAGAGACCTTCAACAATGGATTTGAGCTCTTGTCTGCTTAGGGAACTCCTGTCCTCTGCTGCCTCTGCTTCTGCCTCCTGAGGGGGCCTGAATTATGGAGACACTCCTTTCCCCTCTCTGCAGGCTGAAAAGGCCCTCTCACTGACCTTTAGCACCTGTGGATGGCATGACCTGTGCGGCCACTGGAGATTCTGTCCCTGAAGCCTGCTCAGATCAGCTCCTCTCAGTGCTGCATGGACAAGGCGGGGCTGGGCTCTGCTCTGGGTCTGGTGCATGAGAGACCTTTGGTGTTGGTTTTTCAGGGCTCTCTGGAACAGAAATCTCCTCCACTCCATTGTTGTGTGGCTTCCACTGCTCCAGAATTTGTTGAGAGTTCTTCTTTACAGGTATTTTATGGGCTGTGTTTTGGAGCTAGCATATGTGAATCTTTCTACTCCGCTATCTTGGCTCCTCCCTCACTGATCTTTAAGACTCTCTTTCATAATTGTGGGCTGAGGCCTCTCAGTACTGCCACTGCTGCTGGAAATTGCACCCCTGAGGCCTCTTCCTGGTCCTGTCCCTGCCACACCATGCCATGCAGCCCACACTGGGTTGCGTTTTGCTGGCTCCATGCCCTGTGCTATAGACCTTTCCTGTCATCCTTCCGGACTGCCTTGGGCTGGAAATCTTTTTCACTCTGTCGTTTTGTGGCTCCTGCTGCTCTAGAATTTGTTTAGAGTCATTTTTTATACATATTTTATGGACTGTGGGGGAAGAACTAGAGTATGTATGTCTTTCTACTAGGCTATCTTGGTTCTGCCCCCCAACTTCTGAGTGACTTCTTTACTGCCTGATTTATTCATCTGTTCAATGAAAAGATTGGATTAGATGGTTTGTAAGGGGTTTTCTAGTTTCACTTATATCTTTATGAAGAGGTATTTCTTTTAATATGCAAATTATTCTGCTTTCTTAAAAGTGTTTTATATTTATGTCCTTTAATTCACTTTGTCTCTTTGTTTGTTTCTTTCACCTCTCTCTCTATCTCTTTTTCTCTGTCCTCCTTCCTTTTCCATCTTTCTATTTATTCAACATAGTAAAGAAACAGTCCATTGTATTTCTCTAGTTTTTCCATTTCCTAAGCAATTAACATTTAATTTGTTTCTAGTGTTTTTTCTGACTTAAAAATACTTCAACAAATATGTATTTTATATCACATCCTTCTTTTTAATAATGACTTCCATTATGCATATAACTAACAGTGGAATTTTTATGTATGGACACATTAAACACATCATGTGAATAAATATATATTATTTTACAATTGATTTGCTTACCGACAAGTTGATATGATTTGGGCACTCCATACCCCCTCCAATACTGACATCTTCAATATTTTTTTTTATATTTACCAATTGGCTGGATACGAGGTGAAAGCTCATAGGTATTTTCATTTCTGCATTTTTTTTTATTATTTAGAGCATTCTCCTATTTTCTTGTTAATTATAATTCTTATTTTGATAACTACTTTTTCATTTCAAATAATCTTTCATGCACTGAGAAATGGCTTTTGAATTTATGCATTTATGTTGTTTGTTTATATATCAACTTCCAAGTCAGAAGAAAAAGATTGATCATTACAAATTTTCTTTAATCCTGGATAGCTCCCAGAAATGAATTATTCAACAGAGGTAGATAGATTATGGTTTTATATACCCATAAGACAAAAAAGCTAGGAGCTAAACAAGTTAACAGACTTATGAATTAAAAGTCAAGAACGCATAGTCTTAAGGCGGTCACACATCACTGTTCCTCCCCAACAGTCTCTGTATTATTTTTATACCCTGTCAGTTCCTTTCCTCTTTAGTGCTGTTGTAATAAACAGCAGACACTGACTTCGGTGAAGTATACTAGGTATAAGGGGAGTTACAAAAAGAGAGAATTGACTTTTCTACTTCTTACATGGCCCCCAGTCAAGGAATTCCAGGGCAGTACAAATTCTTCTAAGACAACCCAACACTCCTTCCATTCATAACTCAGTAGAAGTCAGGTACTGATTCAGCCTAATCAGAGAATTAAATCCAAAGGGATTTGGGTTAGGGTACCAGAAAATTTCTATACCTGGCTTGAAGAAAATACAACTTGAAATTGGATGGTGGTCAGTTCTATCTCCATACAGGATAGTTGATCTAGGGAAAAAGATCAGTTAAACATGAATTTCTCAGTGCAACAAAAGTCTCAGATTGAACTAAAAAAGACATCCTGAAATTCAAAGGTCAGGGATCAGAAAGAGAGGAATATTGAAATATAAGGAAAAGGACTGAAACAAACAAAAAATTTTAAGATATGAAAATGTATTTTAAAACCTAGAATACAAACAAAAATCAACAAGGAAATTACTGGAATTAGTATAAAATATAAGCATCAAAGCATCTAAAAGATTACAAATCTCTCTATGTATCATAGTACAAAGGAAATTGAACATCTGATAAGACACAGAATACTATGGATTCCCAAGAAACAAAGAGGCTGTTCAAAAGGGCTCAAGAAAAGCATTAGAATCTTAAGAGAAATCAGAACATATGGGACAATTTAAGGCCTGTATAACTATAACATATAGCCAGGTGGCACAGTGGCTACATAGAGTGCTGCACCTGGATTCAGGAAAGTCCTGGGTTCAAATTCAGTCTCAAACAATTATTAGATGTGTATCTCTGTGCATGTCATTTAACCCTGTTTGCATCATATTCTTCATTTGTAAAATAGCCTAGAAAAGAAAATTGCAAACCACTCTAGCATCTTTGACAAGAACATCCTAAAAGAGGGCATGAAGAGTCAAATATGACTGAAGATGATAAAGAATGCCTACAAAAATTAGTAAAATAGAAAAAATCTTGAATTCACAGTTTTGAGGTTTCTTTTTAAGAAGTAAAAAGAAAACAATCTATTGAGGATAAAAATATACTGAATTGAAATATGATCTAGAATAAGAGAATCAAAATTCATTGCTATCTCCTGATACCAAAAGAAGCCAAGTATATTTATCTCAAAAGATATGTTAACCAAAATTGAAGATCATTGGCCACTCACAGAATATGACAAGTCAAAAAGCTTCAATGAGTTAGTAATACTAACAATTTTTATTATATCATATTGCTCCCTAAAACATATGAATATATAAAGCATCATTTAAAACCTGAAGAGACTGCCTTCAGAAAAGATAACAAAAAAAAAGGTTAAAACTCCAGGACACATAGTAGTTAAATTTCACAATTACAATGACTAGCAAATTTTTAAGGAACAAAAAGATATAAAAAGAAGGAAATTTGACTAATACATGACTATTCTGACTCCATCATAAATACCATGAAGGAATCTGCAAAGGTATTCAAGATGTAACCAAAAATGACATATCCCACAAATAAGAGTGCAAACTTCAATGGAAAAAAATATAGAAATTCAATCCCAATTAGGCATTTGAAGGATTCTTGGAAAGAGGAGGTAAATTGAGATTAGATTATTCATTTTGCAAACACCTCAAGCAAAAGAAATATAATCCTGACAAATAAATTAAGTCAGATATCAAGGAAAGATTAAAAAAATAATCGTATTAACAGTTGAGGGATGATTAAAAATTTCTAAATGTACCCAACACAATAAAATAGAAAGTATATTTAAAGAAGTAGGAGATATGACAATGGAAAAGCGTTCCTGTGACACTAGGGCTAAACTCCACAATTCTTCCCGAAACTATAGATGAATCACTTTATTTTACTGCTGAAATGAGGAATATATAATTGAGGAGAGGAGTATAAAATACCCCCAATTAAGTACATGGTAAACCATTTATGGAAAATGATTCCTTTAATCATCCAACAAGAATAAGAGCTACAAAAGAATTAATAAGGTAGCAAAATGAGGTATTGTATTAGGTCAAAAAAGGGGGCAAAGGTCTCTACCAACAGAAATATGGGATTCCACTGAAAAGTAGGTATATTATATTATATGAATATATGGAACCTTAAAATGAGTCTAATCTGTAAGTCATTTGTGCACAATGTTGTGCAGTTGAGCCCCAATGTACAATATTCTTTCTCAAATGATGAGAAATTGATGCTTTTAACTCATACAATCATAAAATACTGGGGAAGGAGAGTTTTGAGGATATGTAGTTTAATACCATCATTTGACAGATGTATCTCTAAGTGAGATTTAGATATGAGAAGATCAGAAAGCTGGGGAATTGTGAAGTCCATAATCATGTTTCATTAAATTATTCACAAACTAATTGTTCAAAGGTAGGACATATATGACATTAGATTTAGTCAGGGAAGCTATGTTCAAATCCTGCCTCATATAATTAAAGAAAGCCACGTTACCTCTCTGGAGCTCAGTTTCTTCTTCTATCAAAAAGATTATATTATCTGTAATGTCTTTAGAGGTCACATTGAACTGACAAAATCTTATTTTGCAAACTATCAGTAACTCCCAGGATACTTCCATGCAGGCAAATTGACCTTTCTAAATCTGAGTGCCATTATCTTGTCAATACCTTTTGCAAGATATCATATTTATTAAACTAATTTGCCCTCTAATTCTATTCTACTATTGTTTTTCTCCCCCTGCTGTTCTACCTCTTACACCTTTTTATCCTGATTGTATCTCACTCATTCTTTACTAGCACATAGACATCTGGATAAAAATAGTATTAAATGTCTCATTTGTAAGGAGATATATATTACTATTTTTTTGTTCTGTTTAATTTTGAAATAAATGGGAAAGGAAGTTTAGGAAAAGAACTAAAATTTGATGGTATTTAAGGTTTTTTTTATTTTACTTTTCAGAAATCTGGTCATCAAAAGTCTGTCAAAAATGACTCTTATTAGAAATTTCATTTTTTGGAAAGGCATAAAAAACTCTACATATGAGTGTGAATGTAATGACATAATTTAAATTTGTAATATTTGGGAATTCCTCTCACCCACATTCAGTTGCCAAGGCCAGCTGCTTGGTTTTGGACACATATCAAGTTCCCACTTTCTATACTTTGTTCTAACATTATTTCTACAAATTCTGTAGTTTAGTGTTTAAAATCCATACATATCATTTATTTCTCATATGATTTATTTAGAGAGTTCTACAATCATTTTTCTAAACTAATCTCATTGTGAAATTGTGTATATAAGCCTTTAATTATTTTGTTTTTCTAAAGCTTTTTAAAGAATTGTTACAATATAATTTCCTATGGTTTAATCAGTGGTTTTATAGCATTTATCCTTACTTTTGGGGATGTTTGTCTTTTAATATTACATTCTTTTAATCCACAATACTTATTCTTTGTTTTGGTACCTTTTTCAGGATTTTCTTTTTATTATTTCATTTTTAGTTCAGTGTTTGTTTCTTTCCCCCCCACGTGGAGAATTCTTTCCTTCCCCTACTCTCCTTGCTAGCCTTGTTACAACGCACTCTATTTCCAGATTCCACGACTGAATGGAGGACTCCAGATTTACTTCCTGGAATGAGTTTCCTCCTTATGTCTTTATCCTGGCTTCCCTGAATACCTGAAAATCTCAGCTAGCATCTCACCTTCTGTCAGAACCTTTCTGCTTTGCCTGCTCAGCTTTAAATTTCCTGCATCTCTTCTTCGATAATGTCCAATTTATAGTACATTGCTGTCTTATGTCGTCTAATCCAATTAGCCTGTGAGTTCCTTGAGATGAGAAAATTATCCCCCCATTCTTTATATCATCAGTACTTACTGAATTCTTGGTTTTTTTTTTTATTGCTGTTCATAACTTATTTTCAAAGAGAACCAATGACATCATGAATAATGTCTTGACATGCATGCTCTTAGATTTAAGTGAGGCACAGTTGTGTAAAGTCATCAATCTCCCTTTCTCTTCATGAGGCATCAAACAGAACAAAAGTCAAGCTAACTGGTGATGGCTCAAGATGCAGTGGATGACTTTGGCTTGTTCCAAGCAATCCACAGTGCCTGCTTCAGCTGCCTCCATGGCCACTGGAACAAGTTGCTCTCATCCATGCATTTTACCAGATGAAGTCTTCACATGCTTGTGGTAGACATCTTTCTAACTCACTGACAGGGTTGAAGTTCATTGGTTACCCTCAGACTGGGCTAGCCCACGTGTCAAAATAGTTTTACCAGGGTATTGGTAGGGTAGGGTACATGTTATCGCTTTTTGGAACCAAAGGTGAAAGTACCAAAGCTAACCCTGAAGGGCTATCAACAAACCCTCTCACCAGAGGTGCTACAACCTTCTGGGTCCATAGAAACTTAATAAACGCTTGTTTAACCTACAGTAGATTTTTTGTGTTGCCTTTTTAGTGACCTTCCTGATTATTTGAGGTGATGATGAAGAGCTTGAAAGTTTCTCATTCAGCCATCTAGCTGGGAGTCCTTCTCTACACTCCTGGAAGAATTTTCTATGTAGATATTATAGAGACACTTACACATGATTTAGTGTTATTTTGTCCTGACTCTTTAAGACCTCATTTGGGGATTTCTTGCAAAGACACTAGTGGGTTGTCATTTCCTTCTCCAGTTCATTTTATAGGTGAGGAACAGAGACAAACAGGGTTAAGTGACTTATCTAGGGTCATACATCTTATGAATGTCTGAGAACAGCTTTGAATTTAGGCACTCCTGAATCCAGTGCTGGTGCTCTATCTACTGTGTCACCTAAGTACCCTAAATTGAGGTTGAGAGACTAAATGTGGATTGGTCTATCTTTCTGTTGGAAGTCACTCTTTTCTTTACTCTCATTTTTCAGTCATGTCTGACTCTTCATGACCCCATCTAGTGTTTTCTTGGTAAAGATACTGGAGTGGTTTGCCATTTTCCTCTTCAGCTAATGAGCATATACTATGGAACTAATAATATAAGTATGCATTATATTATACTAAGCAAATATATATATATAATAAAAATAAAGTATTTCAATCAATATTTTTTAACTTATTTTTAGATTAAGACATTCATTTCCACAAAATTTTGAGTTCCAATTTTTCTCCTTATCTTTCCCCTCCTCCAACCCCAAAACATCATGAATTCTGATCACCCCTTCCCCCAATCTACCCTCCCTTCTATCATATCCTTCCCTTCCCTTATCCCCATCTTCTTTCTTTTCTTGTAGGGTAAAATAGATTTCTATACCTGATTACCTGTATTTCTTATTTTCCAGGTATATGCAATACCAATTCCTAGCATTGATTTCTAATGCTTTGAATTGCAACTTCTCTCCCTTCCTCCCTCCCCACCCATCACCCCTGAGAAGGTGACCAATTCAATACAGGCTATATATGTGTTGCTTTGCAAAAGACTTCCCTAACAGTCATGCTGTGTAATACTAACTATATTGACATCCATCCTACCCTGTCCCCTCTTTATTCCATTCCTTCATTTGACTTTGTCCCTTCCCAACAGTGTTTACTTCTAGTTACTCCCTTCCCCCATTTGCCCTCCCTTCTATCATCCCCCTCATCCCATTTGTCCCCTTCCCCCTACCTTCCTGTAGTGTAAGATAGATTTTCATACCAAATTGAGCGAGCATGTTATTCGCTCCTTAAGCCATATGTGAAGAGAGTAAGCTTCACTTTTCCCTCTCGCGTCCTCCCTTTTCTCCTGCATTGCAAAATTTTTTTTCTTATCTCTTTAATGAGAGGTAATTTGTCCCATTCCATTTCTCCCTTTCTCCTCCCAATATATTCCTCTCTCACCCCTTAGTTTAAATTTTTTATATACATCATCCCTTCTGATTCAACTCAACCTATGCTCTCTCTCTCTCTCTCTCTCTCTCTCTCTCTCTCTCTCTCTCTCTCTCTCCATATATATATATATATATATATATATATATATATATATATATATATATATATGTATATGTATATATGTGTGTGTGTGTTTGTGTGTGTGTATAATCCCTCCACTTACCCAAATGCTGAGAAACATCTCAAGAGTTACAAACATTATCTTTCCATGTAGGAATGTAAACTGTTCAGCTTTAGAAAGTCTTTTATGATGTCTCTTTCCTGTTTACCTTTTCATGCTTCTCTTGATTCTTGTGTTTGAAAGCCAGATTTTCTCTTCAGTTATGATCTTTTCATCAAGAATACTACAAAGCACTCTATATCATTGAATGAGCATTTTATTCCCTTGAAGTATTATACTCAATTTTGCTGGATAGGTGATTCTTGGTTTTAATTTCAGTTCCTTTGACTTCTGTAATATCCTATTCCTAGCTTTTCAATCCCTTAATGTAGAAGCTGCCAGATCCTGTGTTATCCTGATTTTATTTCCACAATACTCAAATTGTTTCTTTCTTGCTTCTTGCAATATTTTCTCCTTCACCTGGGAACTCTGAAATTTGGCCACAATATTCCTACAAGTTTGTTTTTTTTTTCAATCTCTTTCAGGAGGTGATCAGTGGATTTTTTCAATATTTATTTTGCCCTCTGGTTCTAGAATATCAAGTCAGTTTTCCTTGATAATTTCATGAAAGATTATATCTAATCTCTTTTTTTTGATCATGGCTTTCAGGTAGCCCCATAATTTTTAAATTGTTTCTCCTGGATCTATTTTCCAGGTCAGTTGGTTTTCCAATGAGATATTTCAGATTATCTTCTATTTTTTATCATTCTTTTGGTTTTGTTTTGCAACTCCTTGGATCCTCATATAGCAATTAGCTTCCCTCAGCTCCACTCTCATTTTTATAGATCTATTTTCTTCAGTGAGCTTTTGCACCTCCTTTTTCAGTTGGCTGATTCTACTTTTAACAGCCTTCTTCTCCTCACTGGCTTTTTTGACTTCTTTTTCCAATTGAGTTAAGCTATTTTTAAAGGTGTTATTTTCTTCAGAATTTTGGGGGTCTCCTTTAGCAAGCTGTTGACTGACTTTTCAAGCTCTTCCATGGCCTGAGTTTACTATATATTCATTTTGGAGGTACTGTATGCAGAAGCCTTGACTTCCTCTGACAATATGCATTGTTCTTCCTCATCTGAAAGGATGGAAGGAAACACCTGTTCACCAAGAAAGTAACCTTCTATGGTCTTATTCTTTTCCCTTTTCGGCCATTTTCCCAGCCAGTTACTTGATTTCTGAATACTTTGTCAAGAGGATGGTCCTAGGGCTCCTCCTCACCCCACCACCATGCTCAGGACTAAGACTCACATCAGCTGCTCAATTCCCTAGGGGTTTTAACCTGAGCCTCTCCCACAATGGAACTTGCTGCCTGACTTAGTCACTGCCACACAGCACTGCCATCCTGCTGCTGCCACTGGCTGGGGCCAGTGCTGAGGATAGGACACTACTCTCCTCTCACCCAGCTGGGAAAGCACTGTCACTGACTCTTGAAGCTTGTGAATTGAAGTGTCTGAGACCCTTCCTGCCGTCAATTCTGCCCTGGAGGCCTGTTCCGATCCTGTTATTCCTGGTGCTGGGCAACCAGGGCTGGACTCTACTCTGCTCAACATCCCGTGGGATAGACCTTTTTTGTCGGCCTTCTAGGTTACCTTTGGCTTGAAATCTCTTTCGCTCTGTCATTCTTTGTCTTCTGCTGCTGTAGAATTTGTTGAGTCATTTTTACAGGTATTTTATGCACTATGAACTATGGAAGAAGAGCTATAGTATATGTGTCTTTCTACTCTGCCATCTTGGCTCTGCCCACTCTCAATCAATATTTTAACTCAATCTTTTCAATATTTTTCACTAATAAAAACAAATGCATTTAGGCAAAGATGTCAGAATAAAGAGAGGGACTCACCAAAACTTACCAAAATTACTCTCCCAACAGCTTTAAAATAAGGCTACAAATTTAATTATTCAGAGATAGAACTAGAAAAGGTTTAGTGAAACAATTTTCTTAGGAGGTTTGTAGGAATTGTCTGTCCCAACAAGGTGGTGGTCAAACTCCAACAAATTAATGGGTTTGGAGCTAAATTTTTGTGGAAACGAATGTTGAAAACTGAAAAAAAATAAATACGATATATATTTAAAAATTAAACTAAAAGGTGAGAAAACAGGACACATTTGAAGAAGGGGGAAGGAGACATAAAATGGAGTATGTTGTTTCATTTTTCTGAGTCTTTCCAGTATTAGATATTATATCTTCAACACCCTCTAACCTTCTGAATTCTTGTCCATCAACTTCCATTTACATTTACTTAAGACTCTTAGTATCAATTTATCTAATATACTGTGGCCTTCCTTGTTATCTCTTGGAGTGAATGGAATTGAAAAATGTGATCTATCCAGAAATCATATCACTCCCTCTCTATAGACTCAATCCAAACCATTTTCAGCCCGATATCTCTATTGAAATGCATTTATAATATATTTTAAAACCATCAAATTCGTGAAGTACAGGTTTAGAATTCTTGATTTGTTTACTGTTGTCAGGGACTGTGCCTATAAATTTTTGTATTAAAACATGTGTCACCTCCTGGACAAAAATTTGGGGTGACAGGAGCAAACCTAATGAAATGTGATAGAATAATATTCTCTATTTTTGAAAACAACTATATTTTTGAGAAAGACAAGAAACTAAATTGTAAAACCACTCTGGGCCTAATTGAGACAACTCTTTTGAAACAGTAAGTTGCAAAAATCTTTTCATTCCTCTTCCTTATCATCGGTTCTATAATATAAATGAAAAATAATCTCTGTCAGAAATGACCAATATGGCAACTTTTCCTTGAACTTGATTGGACATGAAAGAAAATAAATGGCAAACAATCAGAACTCTTTTTGCTGAAAACAATAACAGCAGAATATTAGAAACATAATTGAAGTACACTAGATGGCCAATAGTCGACAATCTCTCATGGATAAATGTAATGGAATGTTAATACACAATAATGAAAAATATAGAGAGTTTACACAAATACTAGTGCTGTATATATTTATAGAGGGTAAACTAAGCAGAATCCAGGCAATCATCAATTTTAGCTAGAAAATCAAACAATAATAAGGCTGATTTCCATGATATTTATGATGCTAGGGAAAAGTTGATTGAAAATATTTTTTTTCATTTCTCGACGATAGGTAAAGGACAATGGGAAAAAGAACATTGTCCTCTGAAATGTTGGAGTTTTATTGCTTTATTGTAGTTATTGACTTTTTTCTTTTAGTTGTTAAAAGTGAGAGGTAAAGATGGAGTATATTGGTAAATTACTGTTGTTAAAAAATGGAAAAGGCATCGGTAAAACTTTAACAAATGAGATGATAGTAGAAAATGTTGAAAGTTAAAAAAGTTTTATGTTTGGGCATATCAAAAATTCCTATTACAAGGTTGTATCATCTTCATATATGGAGAAAAATGTTAGCTATCTTTAGAAACAATGTAATTATTAAAAACCATAGCCTGGTTACTTGATAGAAATGATAAATGTAATATAAATATGTGTACCATGTATATGCATATGTATAGTACACATACACACATACACACACACACTCATACACAGACATGGGCACACACAGATTAAATACAGACAGAAAGACCAACAGATAGATAGATGGATAGATAGACAGATAGATATATATAAATGGGAACATGATAAAATGGGGAAGGAAATGGTGCTAGTCTAGTGAATTCAACAATGGAATGAAAATTGTAGTGTGGCAACTCCCGCCACAGATGTTAATCACCAACTATTTTGGAATTTTTGCTCTTATTTTCCTCAAGACACTGTGTTTTTAAGTTACTTGTCCATGACCACGAAATTAATACATTTCAGGAGATACAAATTAAAACCAAGTCTTCTTGATTTCATAGTAATAAAAATTACATAATGTACACTTTGACTGTGTCCAAATATCTAACTAGGATTGTTATCAAGTCAGTTTCATTGCCACCCCCCCCAACAAGTCTATGAACTTGATAATTATTTAAAATAAATTATAAGAATTGTAATTGGTTCTCATTCATTTTCCAATGAAATATTTCACATTATCTTCTATTTTTTCATGTTTTTTTTTTGTAATTTCTTGGTTTCTCATAAAATCATTAGCTTCCATCTGCTCTATTCTAACTTTTTAAGGACTCTTTTCTTCAGTGATCTTTGGAGCCTCCTTTTCCATTTGGCTGATTCTGCTTTTTAAAACATTCTTCTCATTGGCTTTTTGGACCACTTTTGCCATTTGGGTTAGTCTAATGTAAAGGTGTTAATTTCTTCAGCATTATTTTTTGGGTCTCCTTTAACAAGCTGTTGACTCACTTTTTATTATTTCTTGCATTGCTCTCATTTCTCTTCCCAATTTTTCCTCCACCTCCCTTACTTGATTTTCAAAATCCTTTTGGAGCTCTTCTATGATCTGATACCATTGCATATTTATTTTAGAAGTTTTGGATGCAGAAGCCTTGACTTTTAGATCTTCCTCTGATGGTATGTATTGTTCTTCCTCATTTGAAAGGATGGAAGAAAATACTTGTTCACCAAGAAAGTAGCCTTTTATAGTCTTATTTTCCCCCCTTTTTAGGCATCTTCTCAGCCAGTTACTTGACTTTTGAGTCCACTATCAAGAGGAGAGTATACTCTGGGGACCTGTAAGTTCTCAGTTCCTCCAAGGTAGCACAATCAAGGCAGAGGAGTTTATTCTTCTCCTGGCCTGCCCTCTGGTCTGGAAGAAACCACAAGCACTCTGCTCTGCTTCGGATCTGCCAGTAGCTCCACCAGCTCTACCATCAGTGCTCCTCCTTACCCCAGGACTGGCACTCAGAGCTGAGATCCAGAGCAATTGTGTAATTCCTCCAAGGCCTTTAGGCCTCGGGCTCCAAAAATGGAGGCTGCCATTACAGTTGCTGCTTCCCACAGGGCCAGACTGTGTTCCCTTCTCACCCAGGTGAGAGAGCTTTCTCATTGACTTTTGAAACTATTTTTGTCATTTGTTGGTTAAACAATCTGAGAACTGAAGCTGTTGCTTGGGATTCCATTCCCTGAGGCCTGCTCCAGTCCTGTCCTTGCCATGCCTTGGCCAAGGCTGGGTTGATCTCTGCTCTGAGCCCGGTGTGATAGACCTTTTTTGTTGGCCTTTCAGGTTGTCTTGGGCTGGCAATATCTTTCACTCAGCCATTTTGTGGCTTCTGCTGCTCTAGAATTTGTTTAGAGTTATTTTTTACAGGTATTTTATGGGCTTTGGGGGAGAAGAGCTTCTACAGGTCTGTCTCTCTACTCCACCATTTTGACTCTGCCCTTCTACATTTATTTTCTCTCTATCTAATCTCTTCTATCCCTATAGTCCAATTTCTTTCACTTTCCATAGGAGGAGGTATATATGTACACACACACACACACACACACACACACACACACACACACACACATATATATATATATATATATATATATATGGAGAGGACATTATGTAATACCTTACAAAAACTTGGGGAATCCTTTTCCACCAGCTGTGTATCTAGAATAAGTAATTTCTTTAAAAATAAAAAATAAAAAAAGGTTACTAGACTAGGATAGTCTCTCAAAAAAAAAAAGCATGCAAAGAGTAGAGATCCTTTTCATCTATCATATGGGTACCATAAAACTGAGTTTGATTAGAGAGAAAGTTACCTTCTAATTCTCCCACTTTTAGGTCCCCTCATAGTGAAAAAATGAACTTAGAGTTTTGCTCTTTTTTGTCCTTTCTGGTTCTGGGCACATGTGAAGAAGTCTCTGGGTGTGAACTTGAGTCATAAGTGACCAGGCACACATGATCACACATTAAATGTTATTGCCAGCTGAACAAAGAAGCTCTGAAAAGTCAGGGCGCTTGATGTCTGATACCAAGGGTTTGGAGATTGTGACTTTGGACTTGGAACTTAAGGGAACTATGATGTGGGAACTAAGCTAAGATGTGAACTTAGTCTCCCTCCCTTTTCCAGAGATGGAGGTGGTATAAGTAGGTCTTATGCCCTCCATATGTTAAGGAAGGGTGTTTTTATATTTATACTTGTCATGTCTTAGAAGAAAATCCTACTTTTTAAAAGGTAATCTAACTAATTACTAGTTTAATGGAAATAAGATTCTTGGATCCCTAAAACTGGGGAAAAACAAATCTGAGGGTAATAGCACAAATGACAGGTATTAGATATTTCCTAATGCCTTAAAAGATACTAAAGAAAATTCAGGAATGGTTAAATGTAGCATACTTGGCTATCAGGCTGTGTTACAATTGTTTATCTGTATGTATTATGTTTTCACATGTTCCATCTGCTCCTTGAGAAAAATACTTTCATTTTGCATATACACTGCCAATTACAGTGCCTGGCACAATGTAGCTTCCCAATAAATCTTTGACCAAATGCTCTCTGCATGAAATTTCATTTCATAATAATGTTTGTGTCTTTAATTATCTTTCATTGTTTTGATATTTAATGAAGATTTCAGCCTCAAAGGAAAGGGTGCTCAGTATGATCAGAATATGCTTCTTATCTAACATAAGTAATTGTCAAAATTTTCCAGATGAAACCTGCAAGATATTAATTGACTGGAGCATCCTGTCTACGCTCTACAAGTATTATGGCTGACTTCTCAGTCAAAATTTGATTTGCACTTGGTCCATTGTGTCATCTTTGCAGATAAATACCCAGTTAAGAGATCACCAAGGTGAAAAAACAAAATCTTGTTGTTGTTCCAAAGCATCATTGGTAGATGTCTTGCTACCATTTTTTTTCTTATCACTCTTCATCGTTGAAAAATAAGTCTAAATAGATAGATGATGTTCTCAGTAAAATCCAAATGACCAAAAATTGATTCATTCCTGTGGGAAAAATGGAAGGTTTTTATTTCTTTATGCTTTGAATTTTGAAAAGGAAAAACTTTCTACCAATGCACACTCTTTTATGAGTATTTTTTCTTTCCAGAGATACTTAAGCTCTGTGGTTCTTGTCAATTTGTCACTGCTGTTTCATCAGCAGAACTCCAAGGAAAAGATCCAAAGGCAACATCTGGGAATCTTTATACATCAAGGAAAGGGAAGGTTATGAAATTGTCTTTTGGGTTCAGGGCCATCCTAATAGGTAATCTATATTAATTTGGAAGCTCAATTCAAAAAGAGCAGATCACCTGTGATGTTGTCTCTGGTTGGTCACAAATCCGCCGGACAACATCAGATAATTTCCCTCATTGCTTTTGGCTGTGGAAATATAGCTTTTGTGATGAATTTTCTCTCCTTGAAGTGTTTAATGAGAGCATATGGAAGAACTTTTTTACATCTTCTCTCACCCATTTGGAGGTTGGTGAGAAATGTATCAAGTGAACATAAAAAGTGGGGGGAAGGGAAACACATTATGTGAGAAAGAAATCACATGCAGATTGACCAGACTTCTCAAGACAGGTTGAGAAATAAGATGGACTCACACCATTGCCTACATTTTTCCTTAATGAACTGCCAAGTTTATGAATAATGAAATAATAGCAATGAATTCTTTAATCTCCTTACTTTTCACATTTTTTCAAGGGAAACATGTACTGTGTTTATAATCAGACTTAAGACTTTAACCATGTAATCCAAATACTAGATTGATTTCAGTGAAACAAAAATATGTACATTTATGTGTATACATGCATATATGTATATATATGTGTGTGTATGTGCACATCTATATCTTTCTGTACCTATTCATCTATGTGAAATTAGTGGAACTCAAAATACTTATTATATACAATTTAAATCTTCATTTTAAGTTTAAAGTAAAATAGAATATGTAATATAAAGGTAATGGTGAAAAAATATATTATGTACATTTTGTAGAATTTGAAGTTAGTATAAATATTGTTTTATGTAATAATATTACTACACTGAAGTATGTATGGAGGAAATTATTATTTTAATAATTATATATTATTTTCAACTTGAAGTCTCTGATAATTTTGTTTTTTCTTTTTACTTGGACATGAGAGATAGTCAGTATAAAGGTCTGGTGATAGGAGATGGAATATTATATGTGAAAAACAGCACAAAGGCTATCTAGGCTAGACACTAGAGTGTGAGAAGGGAAATAAAATATGAACAAGTTGCAAAGGTAATTTGGTGCTGCTTTATATGTGGAGTTAAAAGCTAAACAAAAGAGCCAATATTTGAGTCTAGAGTTAAGAGTGACATGGTAAGATCTCTATCTCTCATTAACATATCCCCAAATCACCAAAATTGGAAGATTTGGACTTCACATTAGGGTCACTAGACCTAATGTGTCTAGTGTCACTAGAAAAAGCTAGTTATTTTGTCAACTATCATTGGCATAAGTACTTTAATAAGCACTGGGCATTCAAAGAAAGGTAAAAGAAAATCATCTCAAGGATCTCACAGTCTAATGGGTGAGACAACATGTAAATATTTATAAACAAGATTTATATGGAATTGATTGGGGGTGGTATAAAAGGGAAAAATTAAAGAGTATTGAGAAAGCATTTTTGCAGAAGTTTGAGAGATGAAGGAAAACAGAGAGGCTAGGAAATAGGGCAGAGTTCAAGATATGGAGTTAATGGCGTGCTCTTTGTAAGAAAACATGAGGTAGACAATGTGACTGGATCACACTAAGGGAAGCAAAGTGTAGAAAGACTAGAGAAGTGGGAAGAGATTATGAAGGGACTCAGATATCAGATGATTTTATGTTTGAATAGAAGGAATAGGTATCTGCTACTATTTATTGAATAGGAGTGTCATGGACAGGTCTGTATTTTAAGAAGATTGACATTTGAGTAGAGGATTGATAGGAATAGTGAGAGAAATAAAACAAGGATACCAAGAAGTGGACTCTTAGAATAATCCAGGAGTGAAATTATGAGCTTCTGTCAACCTTGTGGTCCTACACTAGTTGGACAAGAGAAAGCATGGATGAGGGATGAGGATGATACTTAACAAGTAATTGCATACGGGAACCAAGAGAGTAAGAAGTAAAGAATAATATCTTGGTTTCAGTTCAGTGTGATTTAGAGAATGGTGGTACTCTCAATAATAGAAAATTTAGAAAGTTTGGAAGGTTTGTGGAAAAAGATAATGATTTCGTTTATGGACAATTGGAGTTTGCATCCAGTTCTAGATGTCCAATAGGAAAGTATATATGCTAAATGGTGGTTAGAAAATAATTTAAAAGTGCTCAAGTAGATGTAAAAGTAATCTGTGTAGGGATGGAAACTGAAACCATGAGAGCTGATGAGATAACCAAATTAAATAATACACAGAAGAGAAGGGGAATCAGAAAAGAACCTTGGAGATACACATTTTTATTGGTCTTAAAATATATGAAAATACTACAGAAGATACAGAGAAAGAGTGGTCAAAAATGTAGAAAGAGAACCAGTGGAGAATATGATCATGAAAATTTAGAAAAGACTATGAAGGAAATTATGGTGTTTGAAGGTGTCAAAGTGTTCAAAGATGTAAAAAAAAATAAAAATTTACATTAAGAAAATATCGTTATACTTGTCAACTGAGATAACATAATTAATTTTGAAAAGAGTACTTTCATTTGAATTTAAATTATAATGTTGGAAGCCAGACTATAAAGAGTAAAGAAGATTATGAGCAGAAACTAAGTAGAGGTGACCATTATAGAATGGTATTTTAAAGAATTTTGTTACAAAAGAAATCAAATGAGAGGTTGTTTTTTTTCTTTTGAGGAAGACAATGTGCTAGAAGGCATCAGAGTAGTGAGATGAGCTACTGGCTGCTTCCATATTGCCCACAATCATGCACCATATCCTTGCCTCCCCCATACTAAAAAAAAATGGGAGCTGGGTGAAAGGAGGAGCTCTCTCAAATGGCTTAATTTTTTTTTTTCTTTTGGAGGTAGGGATGTGAAGAATGATTCTTACCTAACAACATAAGGGAGAGGAGAAGTTGGGTTAGGAGGAGAAGAAAAAGCAATGGAAATTTCAATATTGGGAGTTCGGAATAACCTAGAAAAACTGAAGATAGGTGATTACGGAGAGAATGATAGAAAGACCATTAAAACTCCAGAAAGGCCAGAGCTGCACTTTGGGGAAACTTCATTAGGACTTTATTAAGAGAAAAAAAATGACAACCATTGAACTTAAACTTGTTAGTGCTGGTTTTATTGTCTGTACTCTCTATGCTTGAGTTTGTTTCCCCTTGACCTCAGTGTATATTTGTAGGAGAATTTGTCCCAGATTCTTTTGGAGGGATACTTGTTTAAAAAACATAATTATTTCTGTTTGGTGACTTGAAAATCAATGAAGAATATACTGGATGGGGTCACCTGTGGGTACTATAAAACATTACTAATCTCAGGTTTATTCTTAGAACTCTACAGGATAAGTAATTTGCCAAGTTCTGACTACCCAACAGCCCAGACACAAAGGAGTCCGGAGAGAAGGCTGAGACATGCCACAGAGAAATGTCATGTATAATAGAGATGCATGAACACATCATTGCTACCAAAAATTTTAGAAATATCAATCTTAAAAAAATCAGATCTTTTAATGCATACAGATTTTGTAAAGAAATGGTCGAAGTTATCCAGCAGAAATAGATAAGATTATAAAAATGATAGTGTTTTCTACAAAGAAAGACAGGCAATTAGCCAGAATAATAAACCACAATATTTCTTTTTTCCTAAACTATCAGGTAAAAATTCCCATAATACAAATATCCATCAGAATTCTTTCATTCTCACCTGAGAAAGAAAAGAAACTAAAAGAGGCACCACAGATAAAACTGTTGCTCACAGTCACCTGGGGAAAATATTGATTTATAAAATTCAAGAAAGTTTATATTTTACTCAATTTTGCCATAAAGAATATGCATGGCTTCCAAGTTATGTGGAGGGAAAAGTTCTTAAAATGTAGGAACATTGTGTAAGAAATTGTTAAAAAATATACACATATGAGAACACAATAAAATATGTAATGTTCTGTTTGTCCTGTCTATTAGAACTATTTTGATGACAATTTTAATGAGCATTTAGAAGGTGAAGTAATATTCCAACACTTGTACTGAATTATTATAATGAATTATTTTATGCATCCATGTAACAGATCATTAAATAGTAATGACAAAACAATTATAATAGAATGACAGTCTGTCCTAGGGTGTTTCCCTCCAAACTTCATCAAGTAGAAGGAGAGAACTATGATGCTAAAAATAATTGTAAAAATCAACCAAAACTTGTGTTGTCATCTTGTTTTTCAATATTCCAGGACCTCACAATACATAATTCCATTGGTACCTCACAACATGATTGTGAAGTACAAAAAACAGATATTACCTTCATTTGTCATAAAGGAAATCTGAGACTCAGCAGAGTTTGCTTGTTTTCTGTTTCTGTGTATAATGCTATTTCTCTGCCCCCTTATTGTGGATATTCTTTACATACACACACACACATACACACAAACACACAAATATCCTTCATATAATGTATACATATTTTATCCTTAATGTGACACATCCTATGTATAATATTATACACATACATACATATTTATTTTAATTTATTTTAGATGCTGTTTTAATTAATAGAAAATAAACAACTTAGCTTGCTTTATTTCCACATTCTGTTTCCAGTTCAATCCATCACTTTATAACAACTTTTCTATATGTCTTGGGATAATGTGTGACAGGTATGATCTGTTTGAAAAAGTCTAAATTATAGATTTTATTTTTGTAGCCTCCTCAATTAGTTATATTTATTCAGTTTTCCAAAATTTTTCCTACCAAATTTACATTTTATCTTAATTATCATCATCATCATCATCATCATCATCATCATCATCTTCTTCTTCTTCTTCTTCTTCTTCTTCTTCTTCTTCTTCTTCTTCCTCTTCTTTCTTCTTTTGCCCTCTCAATTTTGACCATGCTTAAAGTTCAGTGCTATTTATGGGCTTGATACCACTAATAACCAGTAGAGGATCTTTGACTGGATATGTTTCCAACCTGGGCTGTTTTACAGCTTCTTAGGTAGGATGATGGCCCCCTGCTCCTGGGAGGTGACAGCCTTGGTGCTATATTTAGTGCTAACACCCAATTGTTTTACCTGTGCTATACAGCTCAGAATTGCTAAGTACAAGAGATCCACCAGCCTCCATGTCCCTAGTAACTGGAATTGTGGTTTGGCTTGTCCTTTGTTTTCAACTAACACATCCAGTACACATATTCTTGCCACTAGGCAATAGGGGAAAAAATCCTTTTAAGCAACAATAAAAGAAAGTGGATATTCCTGTATTTGTTTTTTATACTGAAATTTATTTTCTCTCTATTACCCTACCACCAATCATAGGGTGAAGGAGATAAATAGTACAGCAGGTAAAGTACAGGACCTGGAATATGGAAGACCTAGATTCAAATCCACTATCAGACATGAACCAGGAATTTGACCCTGGATGAGGCACTTATCTTCTCTGAGCCTCAGTTTCTTTGTCTGTAAAATGCTGATAATAATTTCAACTACCTTTCAGTGTTATTGAGAGGATCAGATGAAGGTATATTTTTAAAATGCTTTGCAAACCACAAAACCCTATATAAGTGTTAGCTATTGTTTTAAGAACTAGCTGTTCTTATATTTAAAAATTTGTACTGAGGCACTGTGAGGAAGGTACATTTAAATATAAAACTAGGTAACTAGCCTCAAGCCTTTTAAAGGAGTGAATGGATTCTTCCGATGGAAGAGGGCAAGGGTAATTGAAAACTGAGTAATATTCATTTTACACCATACTTGTGGACATAGAAAATCACAAGTCCTGCCAGAACAGGAAAAGAAAAGAATTATGAATGTAGAAGCCTTTAAGATAAGTGGTATTGAGTGACATTGGTTAAGTCCCCTGACCTCTCTATGTCTCAGTCTTCTTGCTGTAAATCACAGATAACATAACTTCTACCCACCCACCTACCTCGTTAGAGTTTTATGATCAGCATGACAGCATTTAAAAAAAAACACTAAAGTTTTCAATTCCAAAGGGAATAAAGCACATTTTAAAAATAAATCTTTTTGACAAGTATTTCATTATAAATTAGCTTCATAAATCACAACTTTTGAAGCTAACAGTTTATTCTCTTTAAGCAAACCAGTTAGTCAGTCACCTAGAATTTGTTAAGTATTGAGTGCCAGGCACTATGCTAAGCAGGGAATGCCATTTCAGGGAAGAAAAGGAGGGTCACTTAAGAAAAAATTCCCAAATATTAGTAGATATGAACATTTCAATATACACAAAATAGGAAAAAAAAACAGTTTCTGAAAGAGCAAAATTTTTTAAATTTTATTTTAGATTAAATATGTTCGTTACGCCACTCTGCTTATATCTATGCCCCTTTCAAAGCTTCCTTCTGCTCTAATTTTGCATTTTAAAACATTTAGTTGGAATTTCTTGGTTTTCTTTTGTTCTTGCTACTCATCATTCTGCTTTCTCTCCTTGTTCATTTTCTTCTTGTTGTTCTTTCTTTTCTTATAATCCCTTTTCCTCATTTCTCTCAATAACTACCCAAAAGAAGCCATCCCTAGTTACAGGTAAGTAACACCAAGCAAAACTAATGAACACATCACCTATGACTTAGAAGTGTGATTCATTCTACACACAATAGTCCATCATTTCAGTAAAGATGCACACTTCATTGGCAGTCTTTTAAAGTCATCATTAGTAACTTCATTGAACAAAGTTCTGAAGTCCTTCAAAGCTTTTGTTGTTTTTTTTTTTTTTATGTTGTGATGGAAGAATAAATTATTCTCTTGTTTTTGCTCACTTCATGCTAAATTACTTTATACAAGTCTTCCCTGGTTGGATGCTAAAATCAAGTCATGTAAGAAGTACTATACTCATAGGAATTTTAATTCCCTGGAGTAAGTATTTTGAAAATATCATTGCTTTTGATTTATAGTGGAATTTTAGAGAAACTTTCCTTTTGGATAAAGAGGTGTCATTTTGAATGTAACAACCACACCCTTACTTTGGGATGTGTTCCCTAAATCTCTACACATACACACACACACACAAATATATACACACACAGTAATAAAGATTATGTGTATGTATATACACAAAGGGAGAGTGTTAATTTCCAAGTTTTTCATACAGTTACTATCGTGATGGAGAAAGGAAGGGAATAAGCATGTATATAAGCATCTACTATGAGACATTGTGCTAAGCATTTTATAAATATTATATTTATAAATATTACATCCCATATGTGGTAGGTATGATTATTTTTCCAGTTACAGATTAAAAGAAAAAACTGAGGTTAAATGACTTGGGCAGTTTCACACAGATAGTAACTGTCTAAGGCTAGATTTGAACTCATTTCTTCCTGGCTCCATGCCTCATTCTTTATCTATTATGTGACCTAGATGGTTAAGGTCACTAACCTCCAACTGCCTGATCCTGTTGGTTTATGACTAGGCATTGTGCCATATATTTCATGTTACTCTGCTGCACATACATTATGGACAATATGGATGGCTAGGTCTTTCCTAAAGTCAACATCACATCTCCTGCCTCTAAGTTCCTGTATCCCTTTCCTCCAGCACCTAAATTTAGTAAATACTACTTTTCTGAACTTCATACTTCCCTCAAAGCTTTGTTTCAGTCGTACTTCTTCAGAGAATCCTTCCATGATCTACTTCAGATAACAGTATCAACTCCTTAGATTGTCCTTTATTTACTTTTCATTATAGGATGCAAAAGCTAGATGAGAACTCGGAGATAATCTAGAGCTATTTTCTGCTTTTATAAATAAGGAAACTAAGTCTGGAGAGGGTGGTACTTGAACGTAGAGGTTCTGATTCCAGAGTCTATCCATGGTTTCCTCTTATCACATTAAACTCTTCAAGTAACAAAGACGTTACTTCAGAGACGGAGATTTTTTTTTTCTTTTGCCTAGAACTTGGCGCAGTTCTAAATCCTTTCATTTAGTTGGATACAGTTATGCATTCAGAGATGGATTTAGTTCCTTTCTCATCCTGCTTGACTTTTAACCATATTCTTGGTAAATTTTCAGTAGAGAAATTTACATGGTATTGGCATTTAATGAGTATTGTTGAATCAGTGAGCATAATTAGGCTTCCCCTGCCAGCCTACAACATAGTTGGGGCATGATTGCTGTCGTCTCCAAAGTATTGTAGAAAGCTGAGTTGTTGTTAGAATCCCCAAGCATCTTTATATTGTTTCAAATGCTGGCCTCAACAATAAGGGAGCCTTTCACATGTTCTAAGTTTTTAAATCACAGCACAGCAAATCCATAGGGGAAGGCATTCACGAATGCAAATGCAAATGAGCCATTTGGGAGAGACAGTACATGTACAAATAATATTTTTTTAAAAAGATCAATAAAATGCAGCTGGAGGAATAAAAAAAACTCTTGAAATATATCTCTGGAAATTATTTGCTTCTGAGCCTAACTTTAATCTCTATTAAAATTATGTCATTAGTGTGAATTTGTATTGGAAGTAAGTTTTCTTTTTAAAGGGAAAGCAATATTAAAGCTGGATAGCTCTTTACTAACTATTGTTATTTTTATGTTTCAGCTGTGTCTGATTCTTTGTGAACTCGTTTTGGGTTTTCTTGGAAAAAATACTGGAAGGGTTTAATCATTTATTTCTATAGCTCATTATATAGAGGCTGACTGAGGCAAATAGATACAAGTGACTTGCCCAGGATCGCACAGCTAGTAAGTGTCTGAGGTTGTATTTGAACTCAAGCTTTACTGAATCCAGGACCTGACACTCTAGTACTTTTTTATGAGAATCTTTCAAGGGGATGCTAATGAGAAAAACAAATAAAGAAACAAAACATTTTGACCATACCTAAATTATTCCAGGATATCACTTAATGGCATGTGGATATAAGGGAGTAGGATCTCAGGCTACAGAAAGAAGACTTTCTATCTGTTATTAGTTAAGGAAAGCCTCAGGGTTGTCTTATTATAAACTCTCTACTACTTCTAAGGTCAAATCCATTCCACATGCAAAAGAAGTTGTGACCTTCATGTCACAGATCTAGTTCCATGTGCTCTCCTACTTTCCTCTGCCAGTCTCCTTTCTTGAGTACGATAAAGACCCACAGATCAAGTTATAATGTGAAATAAACAATTGATGGGCCACTACAAATCAGCCACCTGGTACCTTAATTTTAAATAATGGGAACAAGACTGCTAAGAATATTAATATGATTTTGCCTAGTGATTAAGAGCAATTAACTTATTATTCTTGAAATCAAGATGACATGAGTTCAAATCCCAATTAAAATGTCTAATTGGTTTGGATTCTCAGCAAGTTTTATAACCTCCTTGAATCTTAGTTTCTTCTTTTTGAAAATGAGGAAATCCTTAAAATTGGTTGTTTTTTATTCGGCATATTTAGTACATAAAATTGGAGTTAAGATATGGGCTGCATTTTCACTGTCATTCTTCCAAAATCATGGTTCACCGTAGACCTGATTAGAGTTCTATGTTTTACCTATGAATATTTCTTACAAGGGCAGCTATGTGGCACTGAATTGGCTGAGCCTAGAGTCAGAAAGACTCATTTTCTTAAGGTTAAATCTGACCTCAGTGACTAGCTGTGTGACCCTGGGCAAGCTACTTAACATTGACTACCTCAGTTCCTCACCTATAATAATGATCTGGAGAAGGACATGACAAACCACACTGGCATCTTTGTGAAGAAAATCTCAAATATGTTTACAAAGACTCAGATATGTCTGAAAATAAATGAACAACAAATATTGTTACAATAATTTCGTTTTAATTTTTCTTTAGATAAATAAGCAGAAGGGGTGAAAATAAATGATTGTTAATCATTTTAATTTAAAAGAAATGTTAAATGAATGAAGGAATGAAAAAAAAAGGAAGAAATATATAGAGCCATCACTCACCTCCAACTGTGGTCCAGACATTGGCAGTATAACACAAGAGTTAAATATCTATGCAATATAGACTTTTATGAAACATTTCCTATGTACATTTTCTTATGACTTACTGTGATCACTTTTATAGTAAGCTTATGAGTTTCAAGGGTTAATTGCTCTGCAGCTGGCCAGGTTACTCTCCCTCTTTGGAGTAATTTGGTATGATATAGGAATTTCAAATCTCACTAAACTAAGTCAAATGATTTCCTGAAGGAAACACAGTCTTTGACCCATACTTCGAGAATATTATGTTAAAATAACAATATATAAGGTTAGTTCAAATTTAGGAACTTTTTGGTGATTTAATGTGTTCTTTATTTTTTGCAGAAATATTACCACTAGAAAGATGAAAGTTTCAATGACTATATGCATTGTAGAGTGACCTTTTAGTACCTTTCATAACTTAAATGTGTATTACATATATTTAAATAAATACAGACATATAGAAGTGGACATGTCAACCCATGCATATATAAAACATTTTTTGTTATGTCATTTGTGTCTAACAACAACCCTGTGAGTTAGGAAGAATAGGTATTTTCAACCTTGCTTTAAAGAAATGGAAAACAAATTTCAGCTAAGAGAGTCAACTTGCTCAAAATCACAAGATATTAAGCTACAGGAACCTTTAATATTTTTGTATTACAGTATATTTTCAAATAAAGAAAGTGAGGCCCGAAGAGAGGTTGTAAATGTTAGAGTTAAAATATACACCTATGTCTTTTGACTACTATTCTTGTGTTTCCTTTGCATCATCACACTTTCCTTTCCTAGATTGCAGTATGGGTCCTTTCCAGAGTAATATAATTTTTATTGTAATTTCTGTGTCAACGGTTGCTATTTGTCTATCAATGATGTTTAACTTTATGAACTTTTGGATACCAGGCAACCTGTCACCATTTCCTTCTCACATTAGAGGTAAGAAGTTGAACAGGGTGGTATTCTGCCAAAATATTCTCTCTCTTTCTCCCTCTTCCTCTTCCTTCCCCTTCCTCCCTTCCTCCCTCCCCATCTGTCTGTCTGTGCCTGTGTGTCTGTCTCTGTCTCTCTCTCTCTTTCTCTGTCTCTCTGTTTCTCTGTCTCTCTCTCTTTCTCTGTCTCTCTGTTTCTCTGTCTCCAAAATTTGAATAACTGGGAAATAAGGTATTTGGCAGATGACAAGCTTTTGGTACAATTTTCATCTTAATCTAGCAAGTAGGAATATTCACAAGGAGAAAAAGTGGATGTGGCAGTATATGATTTATCCCACTTTAACAACTTTACCTTTATGAAAAACAACCTTGTAGCTCTTCTGGATCATTTTTGTATCATATTTTCAGTTTCTTTTCTCTAATATTTTTTCAAGTAGACTTTATTATCTTTTTCACATTGCTGACTTTTGGTATATGCATGTAAAGTCATTCACAAATATATAGACAAAATTTCATAGTTTAAATTTATATACAGACAGATACAGATAAAATACAGATATGAATAAGATAGAGATTTAGATCTTGAAAGAACAGGCTGGCATGAATATATAATAAGATTTAAATGTAAATTTAGAGGCAAAACATGAGAGATAGGTGAAGTTATAGATATAGGCATGTACAGAAACAGATATATAGATATAAGTAGAATAAGTCAGATAAGATACATAATATAAATACATAGATGTATATAGAGAGATGGATATATAGACAGATAGCTACTGACAAAATTAAGTATAGGTATAGACATTCACACATACCTTCACGCATACAATAATATCACATGCTGTCAGAGGTTAAACTCATCTCCTGCTAACTCTAAAGACAGCTTTAATCCATTGCATACAGTCTCACTTCCTCGATTTATTCTTAGAGTCTTTTAGAATGTTTTAGAACATCAGGACACCAGAGTTAGAAGAGACTTCAGAAAAGTCCAGATCCAACCCATAACTGGACAAGAAAATGTTTTATATCCCTGACAAGTCATTTATTGCTTTCTTAAAGACTCATGATTTTCCTAGACTACCCATTTCATTTCCAGATTACTCTAAAACATTAAATCTAAATGTGCCTATTTGCAGCTTTAATCATTTCTTCAATTCCGCCCCAGTAACTGGAGGAGCCAGGTGGCATACTGAATATAGTGCTGGCATTGCAGTCAGGGACACCAGAATTCAAAACAAGACTCATGAACTTAACTTCTGTTTACCTCAGTTTCTTCAACGATAAGACGACAATAATAATAGCACCCACTTCAACAAACTTTTGAGAGGATCAAATGAAATGATATTTGTAAAGCACTTAGCACAATGACTGGCACATAGTAGGTGCTGAATAAATGCTTAATCCTTTCCGCATCTCTTCAGCTGCCCATACTAAGTCTCTAGATTTATTTTAACCAAATTATTTGTTTAAATACCTGAAACTTGTGGAAATAAAAATTATGTTAAGTACCATAAGGAAGGAATATTTTGCCGTCCTATACAGTCACATGCTTCTAAAATCTAAATACAAGCCAAATGATGGCAACTTGGCAGTTGATGTCAACATTCTTTTCAACAATAATTTTTAGAGAGGATCTTATTCAGTGACACATAAGAAAATGAACAATTCAAAAGAAAGACAGGGAATTATGACTTATTTTACACTGGGATATTTCAGTTATGGTACAGTTACCTGCACTCTGACAAGTTTCTTAGATGGCCCCTAAAGCAATAGCTAGGAAAAATCATCAACATGGAAATCAACAGATTAATGAGTTCTGACATATAGGACATCGGGTCTCATTTGGTATTCCTACTTGGTTATGAGCATCCTTCAAGATCACAGTGAAATTTACAAAATTGCCTCCAGTAGAGTAAGTGTGAAAATCATGTCATATTCCAAAATTGAAAAAAGAAAGAAAATATTCTTTTCAGTTTTCCCCTTCTGGTTTAATATGCCAAATGTTTTGCAGAATTTGAATATTTCCCTATAGCTATGTATTTCTATTTTTTTTTTTTTTTGAGAAATATTTTCTGAAATACTGGCTGGCTTTCTATTAGCCTCTGTTTCACAACATATGCCCCTTGTATGCACAGGAAATACTTTAAAAAACACATTTTTGGGAATGTCAACAAATATTCATTGGCAATTAAAAGCATTGAGTAAAATTTAGTTAATTATGATTAGATTTAAGAAAGCCTTGTGACAACAAGGAAAGAACTGTGAAATTAAATAACTCTTCTGTTTATTGCAACTTCGAACTAATGCCTATAATAGAAGGGTTTTACTATAACTTTAATGATTTTTGCCCGAACTAAAATCCATAAGATACATAAAAGCCTAAAAATATAATGGAAATGTTTCCTCATGTTTTTTTAAGGTGAAGTAGTGTTGACTTCTAGTACCAAGATGGATGAGTGAAGAAGAAAACACTCTGAAGCCCTTCGAAATTCTCCTCTAAATAACTAAGAAAGAGCCTTAGAATTGATCTGAGAGCAGGGAAGGAGGTGACCAGTACTGTAGGAAATGTCTGTGTCACTTATTTGATAGGGGAGAAAAGTCCAACAGCAACAGCCAACTTCACAACAGGGGGCCCGCAGCAAGGCTACAAATTAGGAGAAATCCATCAAGGAGGCCCTAACCCCACTGCAAATGAGCAGATCCATAGGCCAGTGAGCAGTTTGTGCCATACAGCAGGGCCCTGCTCCAGCGACCCAAACCCAGCACAAGTCAGGAGCAATATGACCCCATTGCTTACTAGTAGTGAAGCTGAGTCCTGAGCTTGCCAACAGTGAGACAACACCCTTGAGGCCAACCAGCAGAGGGACCATGTTTGTGTTGCAACCCAATAACTGGACTCCACTCCTGAGACAGATGAGTAACAAGATCCCTCTTCTAGGACAAGTTACCATAACGACTTTTTTTTTTATTTACCATATTCACCCACCAGAAAGGCCACACTCTTAGGGAGCCACACCCAGACGAGGCCAATAGGGAGGCACAACACCTCCATGCAAGCCAGAAGCCTACTATACAAAGAAGGCAAGTAGCTGAGCATGAAGCTCAGTGAAATCAAGGAGTAAGACTCAGAGTCCAAGTTGAAAAAAAAAAAAGCTTAAGACAGTGCAGGAATGGAACCTAGCTTTCATATAAAACAGAACAAAAACAAAACACTCAGTCACAAGAAAAGTGAAAAAAATGAATAAAGTTTTTAAGACAAGGACTTGACTATAAAAAAGCTACTATGGTGAAAGGGAAGATCAAAAGTATAAACTTAAGGACAATAGTGTCAAAATGGGTACACATGAAGCCTCAAAGAAAAATGTAACTTGATTTCAGACCAAAAAATAATTCCTGAAAAGGCTTAAAAAGGATAAGAAAAAACAAATTAGAGAAGTAGAAGAAAAAATGAGAAAAGAAATGAGAATAATGCAAGAGAATCACTTAAAAAAAGAGTCAATTACATGGGGAAAGATATACAAAAAATTTACTGAGGAAAACAATTCCCCAGAAATAGAATTGGTCAAATGAAAAGGTACTACAGAAACCCACTGAAGAAAATAATTCTTTAAAAATGGAGTTAAGATGGTGGAGTAGAAGGATGCACCTCTAGAAGCTCTACCCCACAGCCCATAAAATACTTATAAAAATTACCCTAAACATATTTTAGAGCAGCAGAAGCCACAAAATGACAAAGTGAAAGAGATTTCCAGCCAAAGGTAACCTGGAAGACCAAGAGGAAAAGTCTGTCACATTGGGAGTGGAGCAGAGCACAGTCCAGCCTTGGTCATGTCATGGCAAGGACAAGACTGGAATGGACTTCAAGGCGCCACTGTCAACAGCTGTGATTCCCAGATTCCTCAACCCACAAATGCCAAAGACAGCTTCTAAGGTCAGTGAGAAAGCTCTTTTACCTGTGTGAGAAGGGAACAAGGTTCTCCTGCCCTAGCCTTGGCCTCAGGCATCAGCAGCTTCCATTGTTGGAGCACTGGCCTGAAGACCTTGGAGGAATTGTGTTGCTGATCTGGATCTCAACCCTGAGTGATGACCCTGGGGTGAGGAGGAGGAGTGCTGGCTAGCATGGTGGAGCTGATGGAGACTCCAAAGAGGGAATTCTACTGGCAAATCCTGAGCAGAAAAGAATGCTTGTAGTTGATCCCAGACCAGAGTACAGATCAGGAGAGGATGAAACTCCTCTCCCTTGATTGTACCACTTTGGAGGAACTGAGAAATTACAGGTTCCCAAAGTATACCCTCTTCCAAGCAAAGAACTCCAAAGTTAAGTAGGTGATTGAGAAAAATTCCCAAAAAAGGAAAAAGAATAAGAAAATAGAAGTTTACTTTTTTGATGAGTAGGTATTTTCTTCCATCCTCTTGGGTGAGGAAGAACAATGCTTACCATCAGAGTAAGACTTAAAAGTCAAGGTTTTCTCATCAAAAACCTCCAAAATAAATTTGCAATGGTCTCAGGCTGTGGAAGAGCTCAAAAAGGATTTTGAAAACCAAGTAAGAGAGGTGGAGGAAAAATTGGGAAGAGAAATGAGAGCGATGCAAGGAAATCAGGGAAAGCAAGGCAATAGCTTGCTGTAGGAGACACAAAAGAAATGCTGAAGAAATTAATATCTTTAAAAATAGACTAACCCAAATGGTGAAAGAGACCCAAAAAACCAATGAGGATAAGAATGCTTTAAAGAGTAGAATAAGTCAAATGGAAAAGCAGGTCCCAAAGCTCACTGAAGAAAATAGTTCTTTAAAAATTAAAATGGAGCAGACCAAACTAATGACTTTGTGAGAAACAAAGAAATTACCAAACAAAAGCAAAAGAATGAAAAAATAGAAGACAATGTGAAATGTCTCATTGGAAAAACAACTGACCTGGAAAATAGATCCAGGAGAGACAATTTAAAAATTATGGGACTACCTGAAAGCCATGATCAAAAAAAGAGCCTAAACATTATCATTCATGAAATTATGCAGGAAAACTGCCCTGATGTTCTGGAACCAGAGGGCAAAATAAATATTGAAAAAATTCATCAATAACCTCCTAAAAGAGATCTGAAAAGAAAAACTCCTAGGAATATTGTAACCAAATTCCAGAGTTCCCAGGTCAGGAGAAAATATTGTAAGCAGGCAGAAAGAAACAATTCAAGTATTGTGGAAATACAGGATAACACAGGATCTGGCAGCTTCTACATTAAGGGATCGAAAGACTTGGAGTATGATATTTCAGAAGTCAAAGGAATTAGGATTAAAACCAAGAATCACCTACCCAGAAAAACTAAGTATAATACTTCAAGGGAAAAAATGGTCATTTGATGATATAGAGGACTTTCAAGCATTCTTGATAAATAGACCAGAGCTGAATAGAAAATTTAACTTTCAAGCACAAGAATCAAGAGAAGCACGAAAAGTTAAACAGAAAAGAGAAACCATAAGGGACTTACTAAAGTTGAACTGTTTGCATTCCTACATGGAAAGATAATATTTGTAACTCATGAAACTGTTCTCAGTATTTGAGTAGTTAGAGGGATTATACAAATATACCCCCCCCCACACACACATAGAAGGCACAGAGTGAATTGAATACAAAGGGATGATATCTAAAACTAAAACTAAGAGGTGAGAGATGAATAAAATGGAAGGAGAAAGGGAGAAATGGAATAGGGAAAATTATCTCTCATAAAAAAGGCAATAAAAAGCTTTTTCAATACAGGGGAATTGGGGGAGGTAAGAGGGAAAACATGAAGCTTACTCTCATCATTTGGTTTAAGGAGGGAATAACATGCACACTTAATTTGATATGAAAATCTATCTTACTCTACAGGAAAGTAGGGGAGAAGAGGATAAGTGATGTGTGGGGAGGAGTGATAGAAGGGAGGGCAAAAGAGAGAAGGGGAGTAATTAAAAGTAAACACTTTGGGGGAAGGATAAGTTCAAAGGAGAGAATAGAATAAATGGGGGCCAGGATAGGATGGAGGGAAATATAGCTAGTCTTTCACAACATGACTATTATGGAAGTCTTTAGCAAAACTACGCATATATAGCCTCTGTTGAATTGCTTGCCTTCTCAGTGGGGATGAGGAAAGGAGGAAGGGAGAGAAGTTGGAACTCAAAGTTTTAGGAACAAATATTGAGAATTGTTTTTGCATGTAACTGGGAAATAAGAAATATAGGTATTGTGTAGAAATCTATCTTGCCCTTCAAAAAAAGAGAGAAATTGGAGATAAGGGAAGAGAGGGGTGTGATAGAAGGGAAGGTAGATTAGGGGAAGGGGTAATGAGAATGTATGGTGTTTTGGAGGGGGGGAGGGAGGGAAGGGGAGAAAATCTGGAACTTAAAATTTTGTGGAAATGAATGTGAAAACTAAAAGTAAATAAATAAATTGAAAAAAATAAAAATGGAAATGAAAACATCAGAATCAATGAATCTATGGACATCATGATACAGTAAAGAAAAACAAAAAATACGATAATAAAAGAAAAATGAAATAGCTCATTGGTAATAACTGACATAGAAAATAGATACAGAAGAAATAACTTCATAACAGTGGACTACCAGAAAGACATGATAAAAAAAATCCTGAACAACATCTTTCATGAAATTATCAAAGAAAACTACCCCAATATATTAGAACCACAGGGCAAAATAGAAATTGAAAGAATTCCCCCATGACTACCTGAAAGATAACCCAAAATAAAACCTCCAAATAACATCATGGTAAAATTCCAGAGCTCCCAGATCAAGGAGAAATTATTGCAAACAGTCAAAAAGAAATAATTTAAGTATCAGGAAGCTATAGTTGGGATTATATAGGATCTGGCAGCTTCTACATTAAAGAAAGAGAGGGCTTGAGGTATGAAATATTTCAAGACAAAGGATATTGGATCATATCAGGTAAGCACCCTGATATACACAGGGGGGCCTGTTATCACAGGTTCTTTGATCTACCTTTCTAAAAGGAAAGACAACTTTTAAAGGGTTAACAAACACTATGCTCAGCAATGAAAATACAAGTAAAAAAGAAATGAAACATTTCCTACTGTCAAAAGCTTTCATTCTAATGGGGAAACAGAAAATACATTTATGTATATATAAATACATGCACACATTTGTATACACACTTTTATATGCATTTTGCATGCATATATACACACATATATAGTGTAAGTATACAGTGAATAAATACCCAAAAAGCAAATAGGAAGATATCGGATACTTTAGATTAAAATAATAAAACACTTTAAAAGAGTAGATACTTAATCCACCCCATAAAATTCATATTGTGTCTCAAATTGGTGGGCTTCTCTTTTATTAGAGGTCCTCCAGAAAATGTTGAATGAAAACGTGTTGTAGAAAGGTTTCTTTTTCAGGTGTGGATTGGAAAAAAAGATGGCCACCTCGATAATTTCCAACCCAGAAATTTTAATTTTGTGAAATTTTCCATACTACATTTCAACCACTCTGATCTTAAAATTCGATAATCAGAGAAATCAATTTATATTGACAATTTAAGAGGAGAACATCAAATGGTATTTCCAAGTAACACATATCTCTGTAGTTTATGACTTTTAGGAGATACTTCCTCATACTTGCTGGCTAATATATTTGATACCTTTAATAATGTAGTTACAAGGGTGAAAATCAAGACTCAGGCACTCTAGGTCCTAAACATCCTTTTAATCAAATCATATACATAATTGCTCATTTTCTCCACATGTGCATTTGGTTCTGCTACTGTGATCCTTTTGCAGAGATAGGGTAGTACCAGACTTCTGAGGAATGACTTGCAGGCTTAGAAGGTGTGTGTGTGTGTGTGTGTGTGTGTGTGTGTGTGTGTGTAGGGGTGTGATTCATATTCCTGAGATCTAAAACAAATTTAATAATAAATAGCTCTACCAGGAATAATTATACACAAGTGAAAATCATAGAATATTTGCCCAAAAGTAGTGTTTGGGACTTAGACTAGTCCCCAGGCAAGTTTAATTGGCTATGTGGACATTTTCAGGGAAGATCAATCATGAGTTTGTTGGCGCTGCCTCTACCTTGGGAGTAATATTTCTAAAGACAGTGCAAAAGATCATTTTTGAACTATTACTCCATTATGTTAAATACCAGCCGTGTTTACTTTCAACATTATATATTCATGTCACCATTTCCTGTTTTTTGTATTCTATGTGTATGCTTCCTTTGACCTTGGCTTAAACATATTCCATTCTCCTTTAATCTTTTTAGTGTTTCCTGAAATTTTCAAGTGATCTAGGATTAAAAAATGATTTTAAGTTTATTAATCTCAGGCCCTACTCAGTCTTGTATTATTAAAATTCCTAAACTAATTCATCACATTTAACACTTAAAAACATATATATTATTTTCAAATCTCTCATTTTCAGATCAAATTATATTGATAACATTTAATATCCTGAATATCTAAACAGTTTTCCTTAATGGTTGGAATTTTGACCTTTCCTTTTTAATTCTCCTTATAAAATTATGAATGTAATATTGAGCATTCAAGTGACTAAGTAAGCTTGATTTGTAATAAATTACATTGAAGTAATTCAATTCAAAGTATTAGATATAACATTTTGAATGATTCTAAATCTCCAAAACCATTCTTTATCCCTTTCATTTATGTACATATTCCTCTGCTGTATTAATGTGTACTTTGATCTTTTGGATATGTTTTTAATTTCTTTATTACTTCATAACGTTACTTGTTTCCAGATCCTTCATATTCCTCATTCCTGAAGTCTTAGTGCAATTTTCATTATGTGAATATATGTTAAGATGAAGGTTTTCATCAGTGAAGATGGCGGAGTAGAAGGATACACAAATGCAGGCTCTCCCCACACAGCCCATAAAATACCTATAGAGAGGGACTCTCAACAAATTTTGAAGCAGCAGAAGTGGAAAACAACAGAGTGGAGGAGATTTCCAACTCAGGGTGACCTGAAAGGCCCACGGGAAATGTCTGCTGCACTGGTTGTGGAGTGGAGCGTGGAGCCTAGCCCAGCCTTGTCCATGTGGCATGGCTGGCTCTAGGATGAGGACACCTCAGGGGGCAGAATCCCCAGTCACAGCAGCAGCAGGTGCAAAGAACCCTCAACCCACGGGCACCAAAGGTCAGTGATGGGGTTTTTTCAGCTGGCAGGGAAGGGAGAAAGGCCTTGCAATAGCTCCGGCCTCAGGCAATGGCCAGAGAGGCCACATCAGGCTGGTGGCAGCAGTTCCCATCTCAGCCCCTAGAGTAGCCCACATCCACTGTTGGGTTGCAAAACTTCTGGGGGCACTGAGGAGCTAATTATTACCTTGGCCTTATGTAGAGGCCCTGAGGAAGCTGGTCTTGGTCTAGTACGAAGTGGCAGCCCTGCCCACACAGTTTGATTGAATCCCAGACCCACAGTGCTGACTTGGCAGAACCGGAGGCCAGGTGGCTCTGGAGAGGTAACTGCTAAGATTCTGGGCACAAAAATCTCTTCTTACTCAGAGACTAGTGTAGGTGCTTGATTGTGCCACTTTGGAGGAAGTGAGATCTTACAGGTCCCCAGAGTATACCCTACTCTTGACAAAGGACCCAAAAGTCAAGTAACTGGTTGGGAAAATTCCCAAAAAAGGGAAAAAATAAGACCATAGAAGGTTACTTCTTTGGTGAACAGATATCTCCTCCCATCCTTTCTGATGAGGAAGAACAATGCTTACCATCAGGGAAAGATATAAAAGTCAAGGCTTCTGTATTACAAACATCAAAAATAAATATTCAATGGGCTCAGGCCATGGAAGAGCTCAAAAAGGATTCTGAAAATCAAATAAGAGAGGTGGAGAAAAAACGGGGAAGAGAAATGAGAGAGATGCAAGAAAAGCATGAAAAGCAGGTCAACACCTTGCTAAAGGAGACCCAAAAAAATGCTGAAGAAAATAACACCTTGAAAAATAGGCTAAGTCAATTGGCAAAAGAGGTTCAAAAAGCCAATGAGGAGAAGAATGCTTTCAAAAGCAGCTTTCAAAAGCAGCTTTCAAAAGCACAATTTAGCCAAATGGAAAAGGAGATTCAAAAGCTCACTGGAGAAAATAGTTCTCTCAAAATTAGAATGGAACAGATGGAGGCTAATGACTTTCTGAGAAACCAAGAAATCACAAAACAAAACCAAAGGAATGAAAAAAAATGGAAGATAATGTGAAATATCTCACTGGAAAAACAACTGACCTGGAAAATAGATTCAGGAGAGACAATTTAAAAATTATGGGACTACCTGAAAGCCATGGTCAAACAAAGAGCCTACACATCATCTTTCATGAAATTATCAAGGAAAACTGCCCTGATATTCTAGAACCAGGGGACAAAATAAATATTGAAAGAATCCACTGATGATTTTTCATCAGTTCAGAGTTTAGGTCAGCTCATTACATGAGAATTTCCTCTAATTGTTCAATCAATCAGTCAGTCAACAGTTATTGATTAAATGTCTCCAACATTCCTGGCACCTTTCAAGGTGCTGAGATTTCACAGAAATAAAATAAAAGCTTTATCTTCATGCAGTTTATATTCTATCTTTTCCAATGCTCAGGAAAACACTACATCCAACTATTCATAGGCCCTCCTAGGATCTTGGCTGAGATGCAAAATCATTGATTGCCCAGGGAATTTAAGTGCCAGACGCAGGACTCATACCCACATCTTTCCATCTCTTAGCCCAGTATTCCCTTTGGCATACAATATCACCTCTCTTGATATACCACAACTGAGTTAACTATTCCCTTATGTCATCTAACATCTCAGTTCTATCCAGGTTTTTGTGATTATTAGTAATGATGCATTGAATAATTTTGAACAGGCACATCTTTAAAGAAATGTTTCACAATTATAGTGACTCCTTATTTTTAGAATATAGAACCTCAGCAAAATAAGGATTCTTTATTAGAATATTGTCCAGACACATGAGGCCTTTCTGAAATAAGGAAGCATAGTTCTCAAAACAAGCCAGCTTAGATGAGTGAGCAGAAGATGCCAATAAAACACCCCATTTTCTGTTTCGCAGAAGATAATTTTTGACCTTCCCCAGCCATTCACATGCACATGATGAAATGTACACTAAATTCTCAGGGGAATTTTTGGCTCTGACCTTGTGCATATGTTTGAATTGTGAGCTTGGCTTTTATAGAGTAGACCTGATGTATACTGAATGGGCCTAATTAGTACAGAAGTTACAGATTTCAGATATACATGTCTGCAATGATTACAACTGGAGGAGTGATATTTCATGCCATAATTCTTTTTTCTTTCTTCATGTTTGGCAAGGAAAAAGTATCAGCTTGATAAATGACAGTTACTTGGTTGTATCATTGAATTGGTTTGTTTTTCAAGGAATTCACTTACAGAAACTTTCCAGAGTCTTTCATCTCTGAGGGATGTGAGCATATGTATGTGTGGATGTGCAAGTGTATCTCTATGTGTGCGAGTGTGTGTACATGTGTGAAGTCTGGGTAAAGAAAGAAATGGAGAGACTTGGCAATAAATCCATTTGCTCATAAATCTGTTAACAATTTTCTACATTTTCACTTGCATTTGTTTAAGAAGTTACTATGATGTTATTTTATGTTTTTCTAAGCTGTTCTGTGAGATACTGCTATTGACAGCAGGTCAGTGGCTTAAGGGAATTCTATTGCTATTATGAAATCATATTTGATACTGAATTCCTAAATTCCACATGTCATGACTACACTGAGTGAATCAGCTCCATGCAAGGAGGCTTTAAGAGATTTTCCTATGGAAACTAATACCTACAAAGAGCTCCATTTCCATTATTAATTATACTATTTCTTACTATTTAGATCACTTTATTTGAATAATTGATTTAGTCTAATTATATATCCTTTATTGGGGAATACATCAACTAAACATTTGTCATTGTCCCATATAAGAGAGACAGAATGATAAGAAAGAGTTAGACTTCAGGTCAGAAAGACACAGCTTCAAGTCTTTAAATATCTTTTACCTTGGGTAAGTCTAGTCTCTTAGCCTTTCAGAAAGCACTTGAGGTGATGTTTTAAAAAATTGTAGCAGGGGGAGGAGCCCAAATGGCAGAGTAGAAAGACTCACATATGCTAGCTCCTAATCCACAGCCCATAAATTTTCTGTAAAAAGAACTCCCCACAAATTCTGGAGAGTGGAAGCCATGCAGAAATGCAGTGGAAGAAATTTCTGTTCCAGAAACTCCTGGAAAGCCATCCCCAGGGGTCTGTTGTGCACTAGACAGCAGAGCCCAGCCTTGGCTGTGCAGGCTCCAGAGGAGCACATCCAAGCAGGCTTCAAGGACAGAATCTCCGGCAGCCGCGAAGGTCCCTCCACCCACAGGCACTCCAGGTCAGTGAGAGAGACTTCTAGGCTGGCTGAGAGGGAGTGGGGTGTCTCCGTGACTCGAGCCCCCTTGGGAAGCAGCAGCAGAGGCAGTGGTGGCCAGGGGCTCCCGGATCAGGCAGGAACTCCTCTCCATTACTGAAAGTCTCCACATAAACCTCCTCAGGGAACTGAGCCTGGAAGGTGGCCCTGCCCCCACCTGAGCACCAGAACTTAAGCTCACATTGAATAGCAGCCATGCTGTCTACGGAAAGCCCTGAGGCTGGGGAGCAGCATTTGAATCTCAGACCCCAAGCCCTAGCTGGGCAGATCTAGGCAGGGGTGGAGAGGAATCTCACAAGTCAAGTAACTGTCTGGGAAAATGCCCAGAAAAGGGAAGAAAAATAAGACCATAGAAGGTTACTTTCTTGGGGAACATATGATGTTTCCTCCTTTCATTTCCAATGGGGAGGAACAATGCTTGCCATCAGGGAAAGACGTGGAGGTTGGGGTCTCTGTATCCCAGACATCCCAGGTGGATGTCCTGTGGGCTCAGGCCATGGAAGAGCTCAAAAAGGATTTTGAAAATCAAGTTAGACAGGTGGAGGAAAAACTGGGAAGAGAAATGAGAGAGATGAAAGAAAAGCATGAAAAACAGGTCAATACCTTGCTAAAGGAGACCCAAAAAAAATGCTGAAGAAAATAACACCTTGAAAAATAGGCTAACTCAATTGGCTAAAGAGGCTAAAAAAGAATGCTTTCAAAACCAGAATTAGCCAAATGGAAAAAGAGGTTCAAAAGCTCACTGAAGAAAATAGTTCTCTCAAAATTAGAATGGAACAGATGGAGGCTAATGACTTTTGGACAAACCAAGAAATCACCAAACAAAACCCAATGAATGACCAAATGGAAGAGAATGTGAAATATCTCATTGGAAAAACAACTGACCTGGAAAATAGATCCAGGAGAGACAATTTAAAAATTATGGGACTACCTGAAAGCCATGATTAACAAAAAGAGCCTAGACATCATATTCCATGAAATTATCAAGGAAAACTGCTCTGAGATTCTAGAACCAGAGGGCAAAATAAGTATTCATGGAATCCACCAATCATCACCTGAAAGAGATCCAAAAAGAGAAACTACTAGGAACTTTGTGGCCAAATTCCAGAATTCCCAGGTCAAGGAGAAAATATTGCAAGCAGGTAGAAAGGAACAATTCCAGTATTGTGGAAATACAATCAGGATAACTCAAGATTTAACAGCTTCTACATTAAGGGATCGAAGGGCATTGAATAGGATATTCCAGAAGTCAAAGGAACTAGGACTCAAACCAAGAATCACCTACCTAGCAAAACTGAGTATAATACTTCAGGGGAAAATATTTTCTTTCAATGAAACAGAGGACTTTCACGCATTCTTGATGAAAAGACCAGAGCTGAAAAGAAAATTTGACTTTCAAACACAAGAATGTGAAGAAGCATGAAAAAGTAAACAGCAAAAAGAAGTCATAAGGGACTTACCAAAAGTGAACTGTTTACATTCCTACATGGAAAGACAATATTTGTAACTCTTAAAACGTTTCAGTATCTGGGTAGTTGGTGGGACCACACACACACACACACACACACACACACACACGCACGCAGGCACACACACACATGCACACATACATCTACACGCGAGTGCGCACACACACATACACACATGCATGCACATTCAGAGACAGAGAGCACATCGTGAATTGAATGGGATGGGACCATATCTTTAAAGAAATTAAGGTAAATGGTGAGAGAGAAATGTAGTGGGAGGAGAGAGGGTGAAATGGAATGGGGTAAATTATATCTCATTCAAGAGGCAAGCAGGAGACTTTTTGGCAGAGAGAAAAAGAGGAGAGCTGAGAAAAATACATGAAGTTTACCCTCATCACATTCGACTAAAGGAAGGAATAAAATGCACACTCATTTTGGTATGAAAACCTATCTTACAATACAGGAAATTGTGGGAGAAGGAGATAAGCAGGGTGGGGGAGATGATGGAAGGGAGGGCAATGGGAAGAGGGAGCAATTTGAAGTCAACATTTGGGGAGGGACAGGATCAAAAGGCAGAATAGAAACAATGGGGGGCAGGATAGGATGGAGGGAAATACAGTTAGTCTTACACAACATGACTATTATTGAAGTCATTTGCAAAACTACACAGATATGGCCTATTCTATGCTATATTGCCTGCCTTCCCAAAGGGAATGGGTGGGAAGGGAGGGATGGGGAGAATTTGGAGCTCAAAGTTTTAGGAACAACTGTTGATTATTGTTCTTGCTACTAGGAAATAAGAAATACAGTTAATGGAGAATAGAACATCATCTGGCCCTACAGGACAAAAGAGAAGATGGGGACAAGAGAAGGGAGGGATGATAGAAGAGAGGGCAGATTGGTGATAGGGAAAATTGGAATGCTTAGTGTATTGGGGTGGAGGAGGGGATAAATGGGGAGATAATTTGGAACTCAAAATTTTGTGAAAATGAATGTAAAAAGTTAAATAAATAAATATTTTATTGACAAAAAAATAAAAATAAAAAAAATTGTAGCAGTTAAAAACACCTGGAGACACATATTGGAGATCACCTGTAGAGGGAGCTGTGGAGTTCTATATAAAATGTGTTCTCTCATATTTGGGATTGCAGAGCATAAGAAAGTTTGCAGAGATCTTTTTCTTTTATCAATACAAGCATTATAAAAGTATTGCCAAATCATGAGTTTACAAGTAGGGTGTCAACCTTAATTCTCTGGGTAGTGCTGTAGACCTTCATTTTCAAAGAGGGACAATAACATCCTGGATGACTTCTTGAATTGTCTGTGAATTGGATTAAAGTGAGACAGAGTTATGAAAAAAATCCGCCTTACTCTCTTTTCCTGAGTCATCAAAGTCCAGTAGAAGGGCAAAATGTAAGACAATGTCAGTGAGCCAGGACGCAGTGGATGACCTTAGGGTTTTCAACGCCTGACCAAGCTCTAAGCACTCCACAGCAACTGCTTCAGCTGCCTTCATAGCCATTGGACCAAATTGTTTCCATTCAACACTTTTGCTGAATAAAGTCTCCATATTGTTGAAGTAGACATCCCCCTAACTCACCAATACATTTAAGGCCTTTCAGTTACTCTCACCTTGGTTTAACCCATCTGCTGAGAAGGTTTGCCAGGCTGTGGTAGCTGCACATGCTACAGCTTACCTGAGTCATAAGTAAGAATCAGGTGAATCAGGTGGTCACCAAAGAAAGATCAGTCACCCTGAAAAAGGACTCAGGGAGCCCTCACAGCAGAGGTGCTGGTGCTCCTGAGCACTCTATACCCTCCTGTGTTGGGTATACCATGAAGATAGTTTCCCAGATTGATGGCACATGGACATAAGAGCCAAGAGGAGTGAGAAAAATCTGGTAAAGCCTCCCAAATGTACCTAATCTTTGTGTTTGAAAATAACTGACAAAAGGGTTAAATGAAGAAAAGAAATGAAAGTTGTTTACCTCTCCAGGAATTTTCCATCCATCCCATGATTGAACCACATCCACAAAACAGTGAAAAGCATAATATTATTTAGAATATAATAAAGTGAATAGAGAGGTAAAACTAAAATATGGCTTTGAAGGGGAGGGGAATCATTTTACTTGAGGGAACGTCTTCATGTCAATCAACAATTATTAAAAATCAACTAAGTACCAAGTGCTATACTAAGCATTGAAAATATAAAGAATGATTTTTAAAAAATAGTTCCTGATCTAAAGGAGCTTGCAGTTTAATGGAGGATGCAACATTCAAAGAACTATGTACATGGAAGTGATAATATTATAGTTTTCTAGGCAGATATCTATAGATTTTTATATAGCTCTATACAGACACCTGTCTTGACCATCGCTCACTCTCTATGTGAAAATATACATCTACATGTCAATCTTTATGTGTATTTGTCTATTGTGTACAAATGCACCCAATACTGATGTGCCCTCATGCATGCATTGGTATGCACATGTAAATATACACATGTTTATGCACATATTAATGTGCATGTGTGTTATATACGTATCTATGCCCATATGTGGATATGTATATACAGAAAACTGGAGATAACAGAGGGGAGATACTCACAGTAAGGTGAACTAGGAAAAGATTCCTGTAGAAAGTAAGACTTTTTGTGGAACAAAAAGGAATCAAGTGACTACATATGGAAAGAAGGAAGAGAATTCTAATTATGGGGGAAGAGAACATCAAATGAAAATTAACAAATTTGAGAAATAGAATTCTGTTCCTTGTGCAAAGACCAAAAAAGAGAACAGTGTTACTGGATGTTAGACACTAGAAGCGGTGGAGGGAAGAGTACAATGCAAGAAAACTCAAAAGGAAGGAGAGGTCCATGTGATGAAGAGATTTGAAAGTCAACTTTTTTTAATATTTGGAAATCAAGATGATAACAGGAGATAGAATTTTCCTTGTGCTGGCACAGATCAAAGTTCCATCCCCAATCTCATAAAAGTCTTCTCTTAAGGGACAGGTATAGCAGGAGAAGGGGTGAGAGAAAGGTCTCCCTCTTCTTTTTTACCCAAGACTTAAGATCAGGTAGTCAAAGTAGAATATTGTTAATGGTGTAATTCTTTTTTTGCTTTATCATTTGAAAAATGCAGCTGGAAACAGTACTAAAATCTTGTTTACAAGGTATTTTCCTAAAGTACTCCTTATGTTCTTTGTAGATGCAAACACAATATTTTTTGCCAGTACCAAAGTGTGGGGATGCTAGGTTTGGAGAGAAAAGCACCATATAAGAGAGTAGACAAATTTGTCTCCCAGTGTTCAGCCCCAACCTGTACCCAATAAACAGCAAAGCAGAACTTCTGAATCAGATCTTAAATGCAAACTGCAGGAAGTTTGGTAGCCTGGCAGCAAGGGCCACAAGCTACCCCATCCAAGAACTGAGGAAATCCTGGTCCTTCTTTGGTGAAAGTACAGTGAGCTCATGATATGAAGAGCATCTCTTAGAAAACTTTCAACAAGGAGTAAAAACAATATATATAGCAATGGGTCAACTCTTGGTTTTCACACTGATGGGAGGAAGAAGGGGTTTACTTATTCTGTAAAAGTCTGAAGCAGAGAGAATATGAAAATAAATACCATTACTGAAATAATTTCTTTAGTCTATTTTTTAGAAAAAGAAATTCACCCATCTTTAAAAGCAGATTATTTACCAAGTGATGCTGAACATCATGTAAACATAGTAGCTTGACAAGGCTGCTGTTGATGCCCATACATTGGACCTTTTCAGGTGCTATGATTTATTAAAATCTAGTTTTACTTGTAAATTCTGAAATAAGCAATCTAACAGGGAAGAAAGAATCACTTTGGAAAAATATGTCAACTACTGACTCCAGATTGTTCTTTTAAAACAAACACACAAAACCAAAGAAACTCATAAAATGTGGTCTGTCTGATGGACAAGTTTAAGCATTTCTATCATATGCTTATGTGTATGCATGTGTGTATGCACGTGCATGTGTGCACATGCATGTGTACATGCACATCCATGTGCCCTTGCTGGTGCCTGAATGTAGGCTGCCCTTTTGCAGCATTATGGAGAGGAAAGATGATTCAGTTGATGGCAGTTCTACCAATGGCTTCTTGTAAGAGGAGAAATGTTTTTAGGAAGAGAGATTTTGGAAAAAAGCATATCACATATCAAAACATTTCCAATAAGAGTGTGCTTAAAAAAAATAGACAAAACTTGAGAATAGTAGTATAGACACAGTAGATGCCCTAAGTATATTTTTTAAGCAAATTTTCAGCGAAAGAAAAGTCAGCCAATCAACTCACCAAGGGGAGAATGGTTGGACTGTAGATTGGAGCCAGACTCTAGTATCTTTAGCAGAAGGTGCTGTGCTATCTGGAGTCCACATTTGGTACAATAGATTCCACAGAGGGAGCTACAAGCCAAAGTAATTTCTATGTGACAATCACACACACACATACACATAACACAAAACAAAAAACAAAACAACCAAACCCAACAAATATATTTTTATTATTTCTCAGACTTACATATCATCTTGGTTAGTAAAAGAAAAGGAGATTAAGTCATCTTGAGACCATCAAAGTCACAGAGTTTCAATCTTTTCTCCAGCCTGTCTCCAGCTCTGATCAGTTCCTGCTTAAAGGTGCATTGCAGGCCACTCAAGAGAATTTCCACTTTACTGGTGCAAATCTTGGGATCAGGTTCTTGTAGAAAAGAATAAACATATTCAATCCTTGTTCCAAATAGGTGAACATGAAGAAATGTTGATATTATACCCACTAAGAGTGCCTCTCAAGTCTGCTAATTGGAATGACTGGAGATGACCCAGGAGGCAATGGCCTTTTAAGCTAAAGTTTTTTCAGGTACTCATTTGAAGTGAGGTAACGGCCATTTAGTGAATAGGCCTCTTTAAAAAGTAGTCAATGGGATGGCCCTTTTAAGAGAAAAGAAAAAAAATAGATAAATCATGCTGGGAGGGGCAGGAACATCAGGATTGTTCTTTGGAAGAGACATTGTTACTACTGTCATTCATTCCAGACCAGGAAGGTGCAAAAACAGACATTGAATGCACAGGGACCGTTGTTGAATCCTTCTGCTTTAGAGTGCACTGGGTCAAAGGCTTTAGGGGAGATGGAAGGAAGGAAGGAAGAAAGGAAGGAAGGAAGGAAGGAAGGAAGGAAGGAAGGAAGGAAGGAAGGAAGGAAGGAAGGAAGAAAGGAGGGAAGGGAGGAAAGAAGGAAAGAAGGAAGGAAGGAAGGAAGGAAGGAAGGGAGGAAGGAAGGAAGGAAGGAAGGAAGGAAGGAAGGAAGGAAGGAAGGGAGGAAGGAAGTCTTACCCTAACCATTTTCCTAGCCTTTCAAGCTAAGAGACTGTTTACCCCTTTGGCTGATCCCATTATTCCAATAGTTTTCCTGGGGACATATTCTCTGGGTTTTTCAAGGTAAACAAGGGAAGGGGGAGAGCACTTACAGATCACTCTACCATCTTGACTCCTGAAAGTTCAACTAGGTGACTTACAGATATTTAATTTGCAGACTGATAGTATCTGGAGTGGATGCTTTGTCTCTCACTCACTTCCACAGGACTCCTGTCCTGGACTGATATTTTTGAGAATCCATATTGCTGTTCCTTCTTCAGTCCTCCCAGGCCTTTGGCTATGGTGTGGTTTACACTGGTACAGCTTGAACGCTCTGTTCTCCCCACACCCTGTGTAACAGACCCTTCCTGTCAATATTCTGGACTGTCCTGGGCTGGAAATCTGCCCCACTCTGTCTTCTAATGGATTCTTACCCTATAAAATTTGTTCAGATTCTCTTCTTAGAGGTATCTGAAGGAATTTGTAGTATAGCTTATGTAAGTGTGTGCTCTCACTCTGCCATCTTGGCTCCACTCTAGAGTCATTTTTTATAGATATTTTGAGTGGTTTGGGAGGAAAGCTCAAGTAGATCCCTGCTTCTACTCTGCCATCTTGGCTCTGCCCCCAGACAGCGAAGATTTGTAACAGCTGTTTTTCAGTACATACCAAGGAGTTAATCAGAGAGGAATTAACATAATTTCTATGCATTATGACTGACCCAATCAGCACAATTCTTTTACTTGTTCCAGAATTACAAATGGCTTTAAGTAGTGATAAAAAAAGGAACTGAAGTGAAGTAGTTATCCAGGGTTGGGGTTTGGTAGTATCAACTGGATGTCAAGACAGTGAGTGAGATACTCAAAATTCAGGAGAGTGTACTGTGGAATGGGTGATTATGGGACTGAGTCTGTGAAGAAACACAAAGAAAGCAGAAGTCTTGACTGACTGGGAAAAGAAAATGAAATCAAGGTCTGAAAAAAAGGAATCTTGTGGTCTGAATGAAGAACAAATTCAGAGGTAAATGATTTAAAAAAAAGGAAGGAGAGATGTTCTGTCAGACCTGACTCAGATCAGTCTGGTAGTTTAGGTTAAGAATTACAATAAATTGAGTTACTTATGGACCATTTAACATTTATAAAATGGTTGTTTTCTTCAAAGTAGTCTGAAAAGTATGTTTGACAAGGAAAGAGTGTTGACTCAAATGGACAAAGTTTTTTTTTTTTTTCCTTAGCATTTGCTATAGTGTTCAGTAGTCAGAAGCTTATGTTAAATCTGCAGAACTTCTGACTCCCGCAGGATTGGCATGGACTTAGACAAACATGAAGTTATATTAACAAATTGAGCCTTAGAGTCCAAGACCAGTAAAGTCTCAAAAATTTTGCCTTAAGGAAAAATTAAGTAATCTGATGTAATAAGGATCTTACCAAATGTTGCTCTTACATCAACAAGGATTACTGTTTGTATTTGTCCATTGCTGAAGAAGATTATGCCATCAGAGAAATGATGACATGACTTGCACTAGACTCTGTTTTGAGTGAGGGAGGGCTGTGCAGGTCACCAGCTTCACTTCTTCTCCAGAGCCATCTGAATCCAGTGATCAGATATTCATCAGGATGACTGGAGATGACCCATGATGAGGCAAATGAGGTTAAGTGACTTGCCCAAGGTCACTGGATTCAGATAGTTCTAGAGGAGAAGTGTGACTGGTGACCTGCACAGCCCTTCCTCACTCAAAACAAAGTCAAGTGCAGGTCATCATTTCTCTGATGGCATGGTCATGGATTGCACTCAAAGAAGGAAAGCCAAGAAGGAGGAGTGAAACAAATGATCATTGACTATTATTTATAAAAGAGAAAAAAATATGCAATTAAAATAGTTTTTCTTCAGTGCGGCATTTTCTTTTTTTTACTGCCAAAATTTGCATTTAAACTTGTCCTTTTATTTTCCTACAACAAGGATAACCATCTTCAAGAAGTATCCAATAGTGCATTCCTTCTAGATTACTCCCTCAATTTGTGTTCTCAAATTGCATCCTTAGGGGGCAGAGGTGAGTGTTATTATCTCAGCTGGTACAGTGTAGTATGTGGGTGTACACTCTAATTTCTCTAATTCAGAATCTTCTCACAATATATTTCCCATTACGAAAGTCAATGTAAACAATTAGCTCAAAACAATAACATTTACTGAGATGGCATAGTAAAATGAGCAGCTAGAAAATATCTCTCATCCTCTCACCTCACCTCTCAATTTTTTTTTTTAATCTTGGTTGTACTTTCTTTTTTTAAAAAATATAAATTTATTTATTTAACATTTTACATTCATTTTCACAAAATTTCGAGTTCCAAATTTTCTCCCCTTTTATTCCCTCCCCCCACCCCAATACACTGAGCATTCTAATTTTCCTTATCACCAATCTGCCCTCTCTTCTCTCACCCCTTCCTTCTCTTGTCCCCATCTTCTCTTTTGTCCTGTAGGGCCAGATGACTTTCTGTTCTCCATTAACTGTATTTCTTATTTCCTAGTAGCAAGAACAATGCTCAACAGTTGTTCCTAAAACTTTGAGTTCCAAATTCTCCCCATCCCTCCCTCCCCACCCATTCCCTTTGGGAAGGCAGGCAATTCAATATAGGCCATATCTGTGTAGTTTTGCAAATGACTTCGATAATAGTCGTGTTGTGTAAGACTAACTGTATTTCCCTCCATCCTATCCTGCCCCGCATTGTTTCTATTCTGTCTTTTGATCCTGTCCCTCCCCAAGAGTGTTGACTTCAAATTGCTCCCTCCTCCCATTGCCCTCCCTTCCATCATCCCTCCCTCCCACACTTTCCTGTACTGTAAGATAGGTTTTCATACCAAAATGAGTGTGCATTTTATTCCTTCCTTTAGTCGATTGTGATAAGGGTAAACTTCATGTTTTTTTTTTTTCTCAGCTCTCTCCTTTTTCCCTCCACTAAAAAGTCTCCTGTTTGCCTCTTGAATGAGATATAATTTACCCCATTCCATTTCACCCTCTCTCCTCCCACTACATTTCTCTCTCACCATTTACCTTAATTTCTTTAAAGATATGGTCCCATCCTATTCAATTCACTCTGTGCTCTCTGTCTCTGTATGTGCATGCATGTGTGTATGTGTCTGTGCCCGCACACGTGTACATATGTGTGTGTGTGTGTTTAATCCCACCAAGTACCCAGATACTGAAAAGTTTCAAGAACTACAAATATTGTCTTTCCATGTAGGAATGTAAACAGTTCACCTTTGCTAAGTCCTTTATGACTTCTCTTTGCTGTTTACTTTTTTCATGCTTCTTCTCATTCTTGTGTTTGAAAGTCAAATGTTCTTTTCAGCTCTGGTCTTTTCAACAAGAATGCTTGAAAGTCCCCTATTTCGTTGAAAGACCAGTTTTTCCCCTGAAGTATTATAGTCAGTTTTGCTGGGTAGGTGATTCTTGGTTTTAGTCCTAATTCCTTTGACTTCTGGAATATCCTATTCCATGCCCTTCAATCCCTTAATGTAGAAGCTGCTAGATCTTGTGTTATCCTGATTGCATTTCCACAATACTGGAATTATTCCTTTCTACCTGCTTGCAATATTTTCTCCTTGACCTGGAAATTCTGGAATTTGGCTACAAAGTTCCTGGTAGTTTCTCTTTTTGGATCTCTTTCAGGCGGTGATTGGTGGATTCCTTGAATACTTATTTTTCCCTCTGGTTCTAGAATCTCAGGGCAGTTTTCCTTGATAATTTCATGGAATATGATGTCTAGGCTCTTTTTTTGATCATAGCTTTTAGGTAGTCCCATAATTTTTAAATTTTCTCTCCTAGATCTATATTCCAGGTCAGTTGTTTTTCCCATGTGTTATTTCACATTATCTTCCATTTTTTCATTCTTTTGGTTTTGTTTGGTCATTTCTTGGTTTCTCAAAAAGTCATTAGCCTCCATCTGTTCCATTCTAATTTTGAGAGAACTATTTCGTTTGGTGAGCTTTTGAACCTTTTTTTCCATTTGGCTGATTCTGCTTTTGAAAGCATTCTTCTCCTCATTGGCTTTTTGAACCTCTTTTGCCAATTGAGTGAGTTTATTTTTCAAGGTGTTATTTCCTTCAGTATTTTTTTGGGTCTCTTTTAGCAAGGTATTGACCTGTTTTTCATACTTTTCTTGCATCTCTCTCATTTCTCTTCCCAGTTTTTCCTCCACCTGTCTAACTTGATTTTCAAAATCCTTTTTGAGCTCTTCCATGGCCTGAGCCCACAGGACATCCATCTGGGATGTCTGGGATACAGAGACCCGACCTCCACATCTTTCCCTGATGGCAAGCATTGTTCCTCCCCATTGGAAATGAAAGGAGGAAACATCATCTGTTCCCCAACAAAGTAACCTTCTGTGGTCTTATTTTTCTTCCCTTTTCTGGGCATTTTCCCAGCCAGTTACTTGACTTGTGAGATTCCTCTCCAACCCTGCTTAGATCCTCCCAGCTAGTGCTTGGGGTCTGAGATTCAAATGCTGCTCCCCAGCCTCAGGGCTTTCAGGGGCAGGTGCATCTTCTATTCAATGTGAGCTTAAGTTCTGGTGCTCAGGTGGGGGCAGGGCCCCCTCCCAGGCTCAGTTCCCTCAGGGGGTTTATGCAGAGATCTTCAACAATGGTGCTGCTGCCTGCTTGGGGAGTCCTGAGTTATGGAGACACCCTGCTCCCCTCTTGGCCAGCCCAGAAATCTCTCTCACTGAACTGTAGTGCCTGTGGGTGGAGGGACCTTCACGGCCACCTGAGGTTCCGTCCCTGAAGCCTGCTTGGATCTGCTCCTCTGGGGCCATGCAGCCAGGGCAGCGCAGGTTTGGGCTCTGCCGTCTGGTACGCGACGGACCCCTGGGGACGGCTTTCCAGGGCTCTCTGGCACGGAAATCTCCTCCCCTGCGTTTCTGCACAGCTTTCACCGATCCAGAATTTGTGGGGAGTTCTTTTTACAGAAAATATATGGGCTGTGGGTTCGAAGCTAGCATATGTGAGTCTTTCTACTCTGCCATCTTGGCTCCTCCCCTCTTGGTTGTACTTTCTAAAAAACTATGCACCAAAATAATTGATGAAGTGAAACAAATATAGAGGACAATTATAGCTAAATATAAATATAGGTAACAGACCTATCCAGTAAAATCATGCTTCTTCTTACTGCAGGACTTCAATATCCTTTGGTTCCAAGGTTCTCTGGATTTTCTTCTGTCTATAGGTCAAATGATGATTGCTGTGGCTAGATGGGCCTAGAATCCATGGTCAACTAACTTCTGTACTTTCAGGAGTCATATTCTTCGTAAGCACTTCCTTCCCTCCAGGTACCAACATTCTGTGTCAGTAACTGACTGAAGCTCTTGTGTCTCTGTTTTCTCAGTTTTGTCTTGTACATTCTAAATCTGAAGAATTCTTGAATTACTCAGCTCTTGGATGGGTGTCGCCTATTAAGTGGGCAAGGAGCTCTAAATCAAAGTATTGTAACTTCTTGATCGAGGAGTTGTGTTATTTTGACAAACCAGCCATCTCAATGCAGTGAAAAATTACCAGAAAACAAGAATTTATTCATTTGTGCAATTGACAAGGCTTTCATTTGATAACTGTTTGATCAGTGTAAATTAGGAGTCCTACCCAGTATTAGTATTATAATATTTAAATGTCAACAAATCATGAATCCCTTTGGACATGCATTTAAAGTTAGGTGTTTTGAAGTGGAAAAACAGTATCTACCTCAAAATGAAAAAAAACAATTCAAATGATACATCAAAATTTAGATTATCTTTAGAGACAAACTAGAAAAATTAAAGTTCTGAAAAAATTAATTAATAAAACATGATCAAAACCATATTGGCATGTTAAAATTGTGGCTATAGGAGAGAGAAAATTTTTTCTACCAGCTTTGGAGGTCCCAAATATTTTATGCCTAAATTTATTTCATATCATATGATATTTATTAATTTAAAACATTAAAGTTGAATTAGTTTTGCTACAGATGGGTCTATTCACTATGTCACTAGAGAATCTACATCATAAACCCACATTTGCTGTGCTACAATATTAGAGTTTAGCATAAGTACTCTAGGAACTCAATGAGATACAGCATTTTAAACTACTTCTGAGGCAAGCATTATTTTAAAAAGAAAACAAAAACAAACCCCTAAGAATCGTAATCCTTAGACTTTACTAGAAGTTTACTAAAGAGGTATGTTTGTGTGTGGAGGTTTAGGGGGCTGAGATTGGCACACCAATTGTTTGATTTCAATGGATTGTTAGTGAACCAAATGTACTTTTTAGACTGCGCCTTGTTTTGTTTTCCATTTCTCTTCGATTTAGGATAAGAAGGAATAAATAAAGAAAGGAGAAAATGAAATTATCCCTTTACCTTTCTATGGTTTGCTCAACATTTGTATATTTCAGTAATTCTATAGAGAAACTTACTAAAGCTAATCATTGAGTGATTTGTCTTAAAAAAAAAATCTTAATATAGATACCTCAAGTGAAAAAAAAGAGAGAACTGAGAGTTAAGGGGACTACAAAGAAAAGAATATTTCTTGCCCAATCAAAATTTACTTCATTTCATAGAACCACAGAAGTCTAGATATGGAGTGGATATGGAAGTTTTAGGCTATGCCCTACCTGAATTTTTTTCTCCAAAATAAGTCTGAGAAGTAGTCAACAAACCCTTGTCTCAGGACATCTCCCCATACTATCTATAGTATGTTGGGGGTTATCATCCCTTTGTGTACTCTAATGGCTAGACTATATATGAGATTCTGTAGCCAGTTCTCAATACCACATTTTAGAATGGATTGTGATAAATTTGAGATCATTAAAAAGAAATATGAAGAATCTTTAGACTATGCCACATGATTATGAGCAAAAAGATTTGGAGATGTTTTAGCCAGAGTAAGAGTAGGCAGAAGGAAGGATAAAGAAAAGTTCACTAATTTCAAATACTTGAAGGGTCTTGATATGGAGGAGAGATTACAATTATTTGATTCTTCATGCCAGATTCTAAAATTAGAAGCAATATGCAGAAGGAGAAAAGAGAAAAAAGTGAATTGAAATCAGGAAAAACCTTGTAATCGTTGGGTTATCCAGAATTGGAATGGGCTACTTAACAAGGTGGTGTGTTCCCCCCACCATAGCAGGTCTTCGAATAAGGTTTCATGATTACCTTACTCATTTTTGTACATAATGTTCAGTTATTTCAGTGATGTCTGTCTTTCCATGTCGTCATTGGGAACTTTTCTTTTTCTAATTGTTATTTTATTCTTTTTCAGTGTTCTACAATCACTTTCATATATCTTAGATATTTTTTCCCTCCCTCCTCCTCCTTCCCCTCTACCTTCAAACTCCCTCCCTGAAGAGGTTTACAATTTTATATAGGTTTTACAAATGCATTCCTATTAAATACATTTTCATCTTAGTCAAGTTTCACAGAAGAATTAAAATGAATGGAAGAAATCAAAAAACAAAACATAATACAAAAGAAAATGATCAGCTTCATTCTGCAATCAAATTCCATAGTTCATTCTCTGGATGTGGAAGGCATTTTGCCTTAAGAGACCATTGGGAATTGCATTGAAGTACTAAGTCTACCAGAAAAATTCTTCGCACACTGTTGTTGTTGCTGTATATGGAGTTCTCCTGGTTCTGCTCCTTTCAATCATCATCACTTCATATAAGTCTTTCCAGGCCTCTCTGAAATCTTCCTGTTCATCATTTCTTAGAGAAAAATAGTATTCCATTACATTCATATAACACAATTTATTTAGTCGTTCCCCAATTCATGGGCATTCCCTTGATTTCCAATTTTTGGCCACCACAAAGAGAGCTACTATAAATATTTTTATACATGTGAGACTCTTTCCCATGTCTATGATCTCTTGGGGATACAGTCCTAGAAGCAATACAGATGGGTAAAAGGGTATGCACCTTTTTGTAGCCCTTTGGACATAGTTCCAAATTGCTCTCCAGAATGGTTGGATCAGCTCACAGCTCTACCGACAATGAATTAGTGTTACAACTTTATCACATCTTCTCCAACATTTCTCATCTTCCTGTTTTGTCATGTTAACGAATCTGATAGATGTGTGTAGTATTTCAGAGTTGTTTCGATTTTCATCTCTCTAATCAATAGTGATTTGGAGCATTTTTTCTTATGACTATAGATAGCTTCGATTTCTTCCTCTGAAAACTACCTGTTCATATACTTTGACCATTTATCAATTGGGGAATGACTTATTTTCTTGTACATTTGACTCAGTTCTCTATATATTTTAGGAATGAGGCCTTTATCACAGACACTAATTGCAAAAATTCTTCCCCAGTATTATGCTTCCCTCCTAATCTTGGTTGCATTGGGTTTGGTTGTGCAAAATTTTTTCAATTTAATGTAATCAAAATTATACATTTTGCACTTCATAATGCTTTCTATTTCTTGTTTAGTCAAAAACTCCTTCCTTTCTCCATAAATATAATACATACACTGTTCCTTGCTTCACTAATTTGTTTATGGTATCAATATTTATATCTAGATCATATACACATTTGGACTTTATTCTTGTGTATGATTTAAGACATTGGTCTATGCTTAGTTTCCACCACACTGTTATATCCAGTTTTCCTGGCAATTTTTGCTGAACAGTGAGTTCTTATCTCAAAAGCTGGGCTCCTTGCATTTATCAAACAGTAGATTGCTATATTCATTGACTACTGTGTCTTGCGTACCTAATGTATTACCCTGATCTACTCTTCTGTTTCTTAGCCAGTATCAAATGGTTTTAATAATTGCTGCTTTACAATACAATTTGAGATCTGCTAGAGCTAGACCACCTTCCCTAGCATTTCTTTTCATTGGTTCCCTTGCTATTCTGGACCTTTTGCTCTTCCAGATGAATTTTAATATTAGTTTTTTCTAGCTCTAGAAAATTATTATCTGATAGTTTGATTGGTATGGCACTGAATAAGTAAGTTAATTTAGGTAAAATTATGTTTTTTATTATATTGGCTCAGCCTACCCATGAGCAACTGATGTTTTTTCACTTACTTAGATCTGACTTTATTTGTGCGAAGTGTTCTGTAATTGTGTTCAAATAGTTCCTGGGGTTGTTTTGAAAGGTAGACTCCAAAATATTTTGTAGTGTTTATCCTAGCTTTAAATGAGATTTCCCTTTCCATCTCTTGCTGTTGGGCTTTGTTATGAATATATAGAAATGAAGATTTATCTGTGTTTATTTTGTGACCTGCAACTTTGCTAAAGTTGTTTATTACTTCAAGTATTTTTTTTTACTTGATTCTCTGGAATTCTCTAAGTATATCATCATACCATCTGCAAAGAGTGATGTTAGTTACTTCTTTATCTATTGTAATTCCTTCAATTTCTTTTTATTTTTCTTATTGCTACAGCTACCTGGGTACTTTCCTGTAAAAGATATTGGAGTGGTTTGTTATTCTTTCTCCAGCTCATTTTAGAGATGAGGAAATTGAGGGAAACAAGGTTAACTGACTTGTCCAGGGTCACACAGTTAGAAACTGTCTGAGGCTAAATTTGAACTCAAATCTTCCTTGCTTCTGGCCTGGCCCTTTTTCCACTGTGCTACCTAACTACAGCCATGATCCCCCCACCACGATTACTTTATTAGCATGCTTTAAATGGGATGCTGATGTAAATATTGAAAGGAATAGAAGATTTTTCAGATCCCTATCAATGAAGAATATCACTAATTCTGTGATTTCCCCTCTATTATTACATGGATATTTAATGTCAAAATGGACATCTTGGGATGAATTAAACAGATATTGTCTTCCAACCCTTCAGATATTTTTAATTTCTAACATTCAGAGACGTTTTATGTATAAACGGAGTCATCATTAAGTAGCTATACTGGAGAATAGATGCTGGAGAGACAAACCCCCATATTAAAGCAATATACTTCATATAGTTATAACATCAAGACAAGGATTTTTCAATGAATATCCTCCAAAAAGATGGTTATGTGTTCTATATTCTTCCCTTATTTAAAATTTAATAATTTTTAGCATTCATTTACAAAAAAATCTCTCCTCACCTCCAACCCTCCCCTATCCATTAAGAAGGCAGGTAATGTGATATTAATTATAAATGTGAAATTATGAACAGTATATTTTGATGTTAGTATATCCCCAAAATAAATAAAATGGAGAAAGTGAAAAAATTATATTTATTTTGCACTGAATTCATTAATTCTCTCTTTGGAGTGAGATAGTATGTTTTAATCACAACATGGATCAGAGTAGCCAAGTATTTCACAGTTTATTATCATCACAACATTGCTGTTTTTGTGCACATTGATCTCCTGGTTCTTCCCACTTCACTTTGCATCAGTCCATATAGATCTTGCCATTCCCTCCTCCCCTGAAACCACCCTCCTTGTCATTTGTTATAACATAATAGTGCTACATCAAAATCATATGTTTCACAGATATTCCTCAGTGATGCACATTCCATCCATTTCCAATCTCTTCCACCACAAAAAGAGTTACTATGTATGTATGTATGTAAATATATATATGTATATATATACACATATATATATATAAATATATATGTCATTTTTTCTTGATATCTTCGGGGTACATAGGTAGTAGTGGTACTGCTGGTTCAAAGGGTAGGAATATATCTATAGGTCCTTGGGCATAGTTCCAAATTGTTATCCAAAATGGTTGGATAAGTTCACAATTTCATCAATATAACATTCATATTTTTATTTCTTCAAATCCCCTTCCTCCAATATTTATGACTTTTCAGTGGATTTGATTTAATTCTGTATATATTTGAGAATTGGAGCTTGAAGTTTCCTCAGAGAAACTTATTATATTGCCCCCACTCCACCCCAGTTTCCTGCTTTTCTTCTAATCTTGGCTTTGGTTTTCTGTGTGCAAAATCCTTTTAAATTAATGCAACCAGTAGGTCAATTATTAATAATATCAACAGAGCGCACACAAAACATTCTAAAAAAATTTGCTCTGAAGAATTTATGATAATCACTTTGTTCTGGTTGATTTAATATTTTTTCCTTTGTGAATAAAATCAGATTTAGAAGATTATTTTGAAACCCACAAAGAAATCTGTGTTGCCGCTTATATTACATTTTCACTCTTGTATCTACAGATCCTTTCTGAATAATTAGCACTTAATGCCATAGCTATAGAAGGATATTTTAAGCTATTTTCAAACTGGAATTTCAGGTGTAATAGAAAAACTCTTCTTTGTGTTTACAATAAATGTCTTATATGTAGATATCCGAAATAAATATTAGAGGGAATGAAGCTGTGTCACGGTGAATTATGGTAAAAAAAAATGCATTCATTACATTTACCCAATTGCTTAGTTTTTGCATATAATGTCAGTTTCAAATTTTCCTTTGATTTCTATAGAATGGGGCGGCTGCAGATTGATGCAGTTATTAAAAGGTGCTGAAAATGAATTATGAGGTTAAAGTAGAGATGAACTCTAAAGCATTCATTTGAAATGAATTATCCATTATGTGGGCCGAAAAAGAAATGATCCTAGGTTGAAATGAAATATTTTAAATATATTTTATAGATTCAATTTAAAAGTTCAAACTAATATGAGGTTGTTTTTTAAGCTAATTAAGATTTTCGTTTGTAAAAGTTATAATGATATGAAAATAATGAGTTATAGTTTGTCAACCCAAAGAAATTCTTTGGCAAAAACTTTTGTTTTTCAAATGCCTTATAGGAATTTGTAAAAAAAAAATGAATAATTATTTCCCACTGTTAAATGAGATAAACAGAAAATTTCCCTCTTTATTTTCTGTTGTTGAAATCAAAGGCATATATTTGTTCAGAAAAAGAAAAGTTTTAGAGAAAAAATATTGGGGGAATTTTAGGATCTTAAATGGGTTAGCCCACTTATGCTAAAAGATGATTATTACCTATTAATAATCTCATTAGATAGTTACTAGGTTCAGTGAATGATCCTAATTGATTTAAATTCTAATATTCTTTTTTCATGTTCTTTAATTTCTATTTATTTTTCCATTCCTATTCATAATTGTTTTCCTTCTTTCTTGTTATCACTGGATTATAGAGTCTAGGAGTAGAACAAGTTCCGAACTGTTTTGACGGATGAGGAAAAACAGTAATTGTCAGAACAAACAAATGTACTGGAAATTTATGCTGAGGGAAAGATAGGTCCAAAAAGACCTTCCTCCAGACTAAATACAAAGTTATAGTTAAAGGGCAAAGAAAATGGTGTCCAGTTGGTTTTAATATAATAAAATCTCTCTCCATTCCTTGATCTATCTCATCTGCAAGTATAAGAATCAAACATGGTATCCATCTCTAATAAACTTTCTTGTGCTATATGATTCAGATATCATTTGACCATGGTAATTAGGAACTGTCATAATTCCTATCATCTTTAGCAGAGGAAGATGTGTCAAGAGGCAATTAGTGATTTTGTCCATGAGTCAGGGAGAAATTCAAGAGTATTACATCCGGAATTGGTCATGATATTTGGGTTCAAATCTTTCTTCTGCTATTAACCTACTTGCACAACTTTGAAAAGTTGACAACTGCTTTGTTGCCCTAAGTTTTTCATTTGTAAAATGAGGAGCTGAAATTTATCTATCTCTAAGATCTGTTCAAGCTCTAAATCTATGATTCTATTAAGTAAAATATTACGCACCAAAAAAAAAAAATAACCCATGTATTATTAAGATGCCAAGATAAAGAAGATCCAGGAGGAATAGTTGAGACAAATTGTCAAATTTTCCATTTTAATTCATATACTTTATAGGTTTAGCGATTCTTTCCTAAAATTAAGATTGAAAATGTTCCATTTTTTTGTATTAATCTTACTTAACTCATTTCTTTTCTATCGTGTATTGTGGAACGTGGAGTCAATAAAATAAGTAGTTTGTGCCTTTATTTTGACATTCTTTGGTTATAACTCACTCATGATGTGCCTAACCCATCGTATTTTTCACGTCTATATCTTGAATTATATTTTGAAATTATGGAGGGTTTGAATAAATATTTATTGAACATCTATTCTGGGTAGCTAGATGATACAACAGTAACCTACAAATTAAATACCTATAGGATGTAATCAATCAATATTTATTCAGGCAATGAACAATTTCATGTCCTGTGTACTTTTTTATCCATAACTAAATATAAAGTGATATTTATAAAGTCACTGTCAAAATATAGATATTAATAATGAAAATTGATCAGTAGGTTAAAATTATGGGGAAAAATATCCATGGATTAGAACTTCAATGCATGGGAAGTAAATCTACAGTATCAGTAACATAACCTCAGAAAAAAAATCTGTAAAATATGTAGTGCCATCATTGATCACATCCTTAAAAGTTTAATACATTTTCTTTTGTAAAATAATTAATTCTTGGAGAATTATCTTCATGTAAAACATTTTCTTATTATCCATGTTGCAAAAAAAGAAAGAAAAATAAAACAAAAAAACAATATGCTCCAATTTGTATTCAGGATTTATCTGTTCTCTCTCTAGAAGAAGACAGAATTTTCCCTCATTAGTTCATTGTAATTTTTGTGGTTTATTGTATTGATCAGAGTAGTTAAGTCTTTCGGTTTATCACCCTTACATATTGCTGTTACTGTGTACAATGTTTTTCTGATTCTGTTCAATTCACTTTTCATTAGTTTATTTAATTCTTCCCAAGTTTTTCTAAAAACATCCTACTTGTCATTTCTTATTACATAAGAGTATTCCATCACAATCATGTAACACAACTTGTTAAGTCATTCACCAATTGATTAGCATTTCCTTAGTTTCCAATTCTTTGCTATTACAAAGAGTTGCTTTCAATATTTTTGTACAAATAGATCCCTCACCCCCTCCTTTTCTTTGATCTCTCCAGGATACAGACCTAATAGTGGCATTATTTAGTTAAAAGGTTATGCTCAATTTTGTAGCCCCTTGGATATAATTCTAAATTGTTCTCTGGAATAGTGGATCAGATCACAAGTTAACCTATAGTGCGTTTGTGTCCCAATTTCTCCATATCCCCTCTAGTATTTATTATTATACTTTTGTTTCATGTAAGTCAATCTGATAGATGTGAGATGGAAATTCAGAGTTGTTTTAATTTGTATTTCTGTAATAAATGGTGATTTAGAATACTTTTTTCATTCCCATTGATAGCTCTGATTTCTCCTTCTGAAGAATGCCTGTTCATATTCTTTGACCATTTAGTATTTGAGGACTTTGTTGTTACTAAAATAAATTTGGTTCCCTATCTATTTAAAATTTCCCAGTTTCCTACTTTCCTACTAATTTGGGCTGCATCAGTTATGTTTATGAAGAAAAGACAACTTAATTTCATTCTATCAAAATTATCCTTTTTACATCCCATGAAGCTCTTCATCTCTTGTTTGCTCATGGAGTCTTACAATGTCAATAGCATTGACAGGTAAATGTTATATGCTCCTCTAATTTGCTTATTATATGAAGTTTTGTATCTAAATCCTGTATGTATTTTAACTTTATGTTGATAGATGCTGTGAAATTTTGGTCTTTACCTAGTTCTACCAAATTGCTTTTCAGATTAGAAACAGATGTTTTGTTTTGTTTTTCTTCTGGATGGGGAATTTTTCCATGAAGCTCAGATTTTGGGATTTGTTTATAACACTATGTTGTTAAAGTCACTAATGTACAAAGATTTTGTTTCTAGTCTTACCTCCAAGGTTGGGATAGATCAGTTATAGTAAAACCTAAGGGTCCAACATACAATGTGACCTTGAAGAGTTTTGACTTTATTGCCTTAATTGGATGATTTTTCAACAAGTCGGCATTAGTAGTATGCTATTAAAAATATTACCTAGAATTTGTGTGTATTTTAGGAACCCATTTGGAACAGTCTTGTATCTCCCAATTCAATTCAATATATTCAAAATCATTTATTAAGCATTCTATACAGTCTTTGGTGCTGGGATTAAGAAATACAAAAACTTGGGGGAAGGAGCCAAGATGGTGGAGTAGAAAGATTCACATATGCTAGCCCTGAACCCATACCCCAAAAATTACCTGTAAAGAGGAATTCCCAACAAATTCTGGAGCAGTGGAAGCCACACAACAGTGGAGTGGAAGAGATTTCTGTTCCAGAGAGCCCTGAAAAACCAACACCAAAGGTCCATCGTGCACCGGATCTGGAGCAGAGCCCAGCCCTGCCTTGGCCGTGCAGCACCCAGAAGAGCAGGCTTCAGGGACGGAATCGCCAGTGGCCGCAAAAGTCCCTTAACCCACAGGGCTGCAGGTCAGTGACACAGCCTTCTGGGCTGGCCAAGAGGGGAGCAGGGTGTCCTCCATAACTCAGGGCCCCTCGGGAGGCAGCAGCAGACCAGAGCTCTCAGAGCAGATGGGAGCTTGGATCCATTGTGGAAGGTCTCCACATAAACCCCCTGAGAGAACAGAGCCTGGGCAGCAGCCCGACCCCCACCTGAGAACCTGAACTTAATCTCACACTGAATAGCAGCCCCACCCCACGCTGAAAGCCCTGAGGCTGGGAAGCAGCATTTGAATCTCAGACCTGAAGCACTAGCTGGGCATATCTGGAGGAGAGGTGGTGGGGGTGGGGGAGGAATCTCAGAAGTCAAGTAACTGGCTGGGAAAATGCCCAGAAGAGGGAAAAAAATAAGACCATGGAAGGTTACTTTCTTGGTGAACAGATATTTCCTCCTTTCCTTTCAGATGAGGAAGAACAATGCTTACCATCAGGGAAAGATATAGAAGTCAAGGCCTCTGTATCCCAAACATCTGAAATAGATGTCCAATGGGCTCAGGCCATGGAAGAACTCAAAAAGGATTTTGAAAGTGAAGTAAGACAGGTGGAGGAAAAACTGGGAAGAGAAATAAATGAGAGAGATGCAAAAAAATCATGAAAAACAGGTCAATACCTTGCTAAAGGAGACCCAAAAAAATGCTGAAGAAATAACACCTTGAAATATAGGCTCACTTAATTAGCAAAAGAGGTTCAAAAAGCCAATGAGGAGAAGAATGCTTTCAAAAGGAGAATTAGCCAAATGGAAAAGGAGGTTTAAAAACTCACTGAAGAAAATAGTTCTCTCAAAATTAGAACGGAACAGATGGAGGCTAATGACTTTATGAGAAACCAAGAAATGACCAAACAAAACCAAAAGCATGAAAAAATGGAAGATAATGTGAAATATCTCATTGGAAAAACAACTGACCTGGAATATAGATCTAGGAGGGAAAATTTAAAAATTATGGGACTACCTGAAAGCCGTGATCAAAAAAAGAGCCTAGACATCATCTTTCATGAAATTATCAAGGAAAACTGCCCTGAGATTCTAGAACCAGAGGGCAAAATAAGTATTCAAGGAGTCCACCAATCACCACCTGAAAGAGATCCAAAAAGGGAAACTACTTGGAACACTGTGGCCAAATTACAGAGTTCCCAGGTCAAGGAGAAAATATTGCAAGCCGGTAGAAAGGAAGAATTCCAGTATTGTGGAAATGCAATCAGGATAACACAAGATCTAGCAGCTTCTACATTTAAGGGATCAAAGGGCGTGGAACAGGATATTCCAGAAGTCAAAGGAACTAGGACTAAAAGCAAGAATCACCTACCCAGCAAAACTGAGTATAATACTTCATGGGAAAACCTGGTCTTTCAATGAAATAGGGGATTTTCAAGCATTCTTATTGAAAAGACCAGAGCTGAAAAGAACATTTGACTTTCAAACACAAAAATGAGAAGAAGCATGAAAAAAGTAAACAGCAAAGAGAAGTCATAAGGGACTTAGCAAAGGTGAGCTGTTTACATTCCCACATGGAAAGACAATATTTGTAACTCTTGAAACTTTTCAGTATCTGGGTACTTGGTGGGATTAAACACACACACACACACACATACACACACACAAACATACGACACACACACATACACACATGCCCGCACACATAGAGACAGAGAGCACAGAGTGAATTGAATAGGATGGGATCATATCTTAAAAAAAAGTAAGGTAAATGGTGAGAGAGAAATGTATTGGGAGTAGAGAGGGAGAAATGGAATGGGGCAAATTATTTCTCATAGAAGAGGCAGGCAGGAGACCTAGTGGAGGGAAAAAGAGGAGAGCTGAGAGAAAAACATGAAGTTTACTCTCATCACATTCGACTAAAGGAAGGAATAAAATGCACACTCATTTTGGTATGAAAACTTATCTTACAATACAGGAATGTGGGGGAGAAGGGGATAAGCAGGGTGGGGGGATGATGGAAGGGAGGGCAATTGAAGGAGGGAGCAATTTGAAATCAACACTCTTAAGGAGGGATGGGATCAAAAGAGGGAATAGAAGGAATGGGGGGGCAGGATAGGATGGAGGGAAATATAATTAGTCTTACACAACACAACTATTATAGACGTCATTTGCAAAACTACACAGATATGGCCTATATTGAATTGCCTGCCTTCCCAAAGGGAATGGGTGGGGAGGGAGGGATGGGGAGAATTTGGAACTCAAAGTTTTAGGAACAACTGTTTAGTATTGTTGTTGCTACTAGGAAATAAGAAATACAGTTAATGGGGAACAGAAAATCATCAGGCCCTACAGGACAAAAGAGAAGATGGGAACAAGAGAAGGGAGGGATGATAGAAGAGAGGGCAGATTGGTGATAGGGAAAATTAGAATGTTTGGTGTATTGGGGTTGGTGGAGGGGTTAAATGGGGAGAAAATTTGGAACCCAAAATTTTGTGAAAATGAATGTAAAAAGTTAAATTAAAAAATTTATGAAAAAAAAGAAATACAAAAACTCAAAAATTCCTTCACTCATCCCTTCCATTCACTTATATTTCAACCTCAAAACTTTGTCACATACATACCAGTGTTAAAGATTAATCATCATTGAAAAAATGTTGAAATGTCAGATTCTCAATAACTACCCCATAACTACCAATAAACTTTTCATTATATTATTTATTTTAATATTATTTTAATTTTTAATTTTGAGTTCCAAATTTTCTCCCTCCCTCCTATTCTTACCACACCCATTGATAATGTAAGCAAAATGACAGCAATAGATATATGAAATCATGTAAACCATTTCCATGTTAGTCATATCACAAAATATATTAAAGTGAGAACATTATTCTTCTATTAGTATTGAGTTTTTCAACATAAGTCCTTTGGAATTTATTTTGCATCAGAATAGTCAAATATTTCACCATTGATTATCATTGCAACATACATGTTACTATGCACAAGATCTCCTGGTTATTCTCAATTCACTTTGCATCAGTTCACATATATCTCAGATATACATTTTTTGTCCTGAAAGCCACCCTCCTGGTCATTTTTTATAACATGATAGTACTCCATCACAATCATATCCCACAGCTTGCTTATTCTCCAACTGATGAACATTCCTTCAATTTTCAATTCTCTCCTTCCCCTTTTATTTCCCTATTGAGCAAGACATATTTCTGCAGCCAACTATGTGTACAATTCTTCCTTCTTTGAACTAATTCCAATGAGAGTGAAATTCAAGCATTGCTTGCACTGAATATATTCCCCTCCACAATAAAAAAAGGTTTTTCTTGTGTGTCTCTTTTATGTAGGAAAAATCTCCCCCCTTCTATTTCTTTCCCCCTTATCCCAGTGCATCCCTCTGCCTCTTCCATTTTATTTTTTGACATCTTTTCAACATAATTGACTCACATCCTTGCCTTTGACTATGTATATTCCTTCTAAATGCCCTAATGGTAAAATTCTTTGGGATTATATTATAATCTTTCCAAAATAACAAAAATAAACAGTTTAACTTTATTGAATCCCTTGTGATTACTCTTTCATGATTACCTTTTTATGCTTCTCTTGAATATCATGTTTGAAGGTCAAATTTCCTATTCAGTTCTTGTATTTTCGTCAGAAATATTTAGTCCTCTATTTTATTAAACACCCATTTTCCCCTGCAGGATTATACTCAGTTTTGCTGGGTAGGTGATTCTTGATTGTCATCCTGCCTTCTTTGCTTTCTAGAATATTGTATTCCAAATTCTCTGTACTTTTATGTGAAAGCTGCCAAAACTTGTGTAATCCTGACTGTGACTCCCCTATATTAGAGTTGTCTCTTTTTGGCTGCTAACAATGCTTTCTCCTTCATCTGGGAACTCTGCAATTTGCCTATAATATTCCTAGAGATTTTCATTTTGGGATCTCTTTCAAGAAGTGATAGGTGGATCCTTTCAAATTCTATTTTATCTTTATTTCTAAGATATTGAGTCAGTTTTATAATTTATAGAAATATGACATATAGACTCTTTTTTATCACTGCTTTTAGGTAGTCCAACAATTTTAAACTATCTCTCCTCATTTTGGTTTCTGGTAACTTGTTTTCATGTTTTCTTCCTCTTTTTTCATTATATTGACTTTATTTCTTACTATCTCATGGAGCCATTAGCTTTTAGTTATCATTTCTAATTTTTAAGGAATGGTTTTCTTTACTGAGATTTTGTACCACTTTTTCCATTTGACCTATTCTGCCTTTTAAGAAATTCTATTCTTCAGTGAATTTTTCTGCCTCTTTAACATTAGTCCAACTCTGTTTTCTTTTCTTTTTTTTTTTTTAAGTTCTTATGTTCTCTAGTGTTTTGGGTTCTCCTTTATCAAACTCTCATTCCCTTCCTGATTTTTCTTTTATAACTCTTATCTCTTTAACTAATTCAAGAATTCTTGTTGGGCTTGGGTGCAAGTAGAATTTGTCTCTTTTTAAATAGGATTTTATTTTTTCCAATTATATGTAAAGATAATTTCTAAATTCAATTTTTGTAAAATTTTGGGTTCCATAATTTTCTTCCTCCCTCCCTTCCCTTTCCCCCTCTCCAATACAACAAGTAATCTGGTACATGTTTTATGTGTGCAACCATGTACCAAGATCTGCTGCTGCTGTTGCTGCAATTACTGTTCTGTCCACTTCCAGAGTGCATGTAGTTGTAGCTGACTCTTCACATTGTGTCACAGAATTCTCCTGTTAGCCTCTTGAGTAGTTTTATTTATATTTACTGCCTCTAAGACTCCAAAGTTTAATTTGAAAAGTTATTTTAAAGTTGTTTGGAGGGGAATGTTGAGAGAGTTTAGCTGGGTTTCTGTCTATACCCTGACATCTTGGCCCTCCACCCACAAACTTTTTTTTTTTAATTTTATGTTTAAAAATGAAAAGGAAGTATAAATCTGTATATAGCCTATTAGAAGTAGAAGGTCTTTTTTGTCATTTCAATGACTAATTAAGCATTATGACCTTTTTATCCTTTATGTTTTAATCATATTTATGTAACAGTTTTCTCTTTATATGACTATTAATGGAAATTCTTCATGAGCAAAGCCTAGGTAAGGATCATAACAATATATAAAAAAATAAGTGTGTTTGTTGGTGTATAGATCATACAGTCTTTTTTCAATCTCTCCAATTTTTTTCTCCATTTCTTAAGATTTAACTTGATTATTGAAGCAAGTAGAATAATCAGGAAAAGGACTTTAAGTATCAGCAAAACAGTGAATGCATGTTGACTTGGAATTCAGAAAAATTAATCTACTTTAGCAATAAAAGCTAGTCATCTCATAATGAATTGAGAGGTGGGTGTTTGCATAATATAATGAAGATATATTCATTTTAAGAAGAATCTCTATTTTAGTTCTAACAAGGCAGGTACACATTCCCATTGCTCTAGCCATCATTGTATCATTGCAGCATTATTGGTGTACAGGGTATCCAGGGGGCCTATAATCTCTGGAGTGAGGGCTTGTCAAGCCCTTTTTGGGGCTACTCATTCGTCTTTGGTGTCCACCTGATCCTTTCATTTCTCACCTGTCCCTCCAAGAAGCAGTAGCATAAGCAGTGGTCACACCCTGCAACACTGTCTCAGTAGACAAGCTAAACCAGGTTTAGTCCTTAAACAAAAGTCCTTAAACTTATTGGTGAGTTAGGAAGATGCCTACACTCCCAAATGTGAAGACTTCTCTAGGTGGTATAGGTGGATGAGAACAATTTGTTCCTATGGTCATAAAGGAAGCTGAAACTGGCACTGTGGAGTGCTTAAACCTTGGTCAGAAATTGAAGATGCCAAAGTCATCCTCTATGTCCTGGGTCATTGCCAGTCCTCTTGACTTCTCCTGTTACTGGCTTTTGATGACTCTGGAAGAGAGAGTGAAATTGATGACTTTATGCAACTCTGACTCTCTCAAATCCATTTCATGCACCTCATAATATTTTCTATATTGTCATCGGTCCTCTTTGAAAACAAAGGACAAACAACAAAAATCTCTTTAAAATTTTATTTTAAGTATAACTTATTCACTATTCACTCTGAAATTTTTGATATTGGCTGTAGAATGTGACATGGCATTAGGGAAACTGTAATGCCCTATCAAAGAAGCTGCAACTGGAATTGGACAAAATCTCAGCATTTATTATTATAGTGTTCTTTATGTTGTCATTTGAACTAAAGTGAGCATTGCATACCAGTTCAAATTTATCTAAGTCTTGGGCATAAAAGTTAAACCAGTTATTTGGAGAAAGACAGCTTTAATGTCTATTTTCCTCCTTTTCCTTCTGCTTGTTTTCAACAATCACCAAATTTTTGGAACACTCTGAAAATACATTTCATGCTATAAACTGAAAACAAACTCATTTCTTTAAGATTCCAATAACATTATCAATAAATCCTAAATATATAACTGCTACATTAACCAGAAGGAAAAGCAAAATAAAATTGTTATAACTTTTTTTGAAATACTGACACTCTTATTTACGTTTAAATGATAGTGAATGTTTCGCATATATTAACCTCTTGAAGCATTTGAAATGTCTTTTTATGTAAGAGATCTGATTGAAAATGAATAATTTATGTTGCAAGTATATCAGGTTATAAATCAATATATGGACATTATATTTATGTATATACATATACACATATGTGCATATGCATATAAAATGTATATATAAATACGTGATGTATGTATGCATGTGTGTGTATATACTCATAATTTTTTGCATCCTTATCTTATACAAAATTCTGGGCTGTTGTTTTTCTAACAGCAATCAATCTTATTTATATTTATATTTCCACAATGTCTTCCACCCAGTAATTGTTTAATGCATAATTATTGAACAAATGAATTTGACCTTCTTTTGAAATTTTTAAAAGGTGAATATGTTTTGCCATTAGACAAGTTATGCCTTTAGTGAGGAACAGAAGGAAGATGTTTTATTTGTGTTATGTATTTGAGAAGAAATCTGACATAATTAAAATTTAGCTCATAAATTGGGTTAGTTTTCTGAGAATCTTCTAAAAATTTGCTTTCCAATTTATATAATATATTGCATGAGTATAAGATCATATTTGCTTTTAATAAACATTTTATATATTCACATCATCATGATATTAATAAATAAATAAATGCCATTTTATCTTGCTTTTCCTTCCACAAATTTTATCAGAGTATTGATGTTCTGATAAAATGGAAGGGAGAATAATAAGAAAACAATTTTACAAATGCTCTCATGCATGCATTCAGGAGGTAATTTACTTTTATACTATTTTAACTCTTTGGAATTGCAACAGAATTTAAGTGAAGTTTAATAAAGCATTTTTTAAAAATATAGTATATGTTTTGTTAACTATTTAGTAGTAATGGCTTATGAGACTAAGTCAGGCAGTAAACACTAGTAGCCAAAGAAAAAGGCCTTTTAAGGGGAATATTGATTTCATCCACATATGTTCATATAGTTTTTCTCAATTTGGTTAGGAAAGGAGTTGATTTGTATTCTGACATATATACACATGGGTTTATATCACATGGGTTTATATATATCCTTGGGTTTACATTAAATTAATTACATAGATGTTTCATATCAATACTATTTTACAGACAACTCCGTTTTGAAAATACTTTAAAAATAGATAGAGAAGTGGACTTGGAATCAAGAGGACCTGATTTTCCTCATCTGTCAAATGACTGATTTTGACTTACTGTGACTTCTAAGATGGTTTTCTAGGCACCATTCAGCTAAAAAAACTATGATACTGATTTAAGGCCCCAAGTGGGAAAAGTTTTCAAAATCATCCCAGTGAAAGACTGGATATCTGTCATCAAGGAAATATGCTTTATCCTTATCAAGTTTGGTGATTCTTATAACTAGTTTGAGCAGAAATGATTAGCATTTTAGCTACAGCAATTCGTAGAGATAATCTACTTTGCTACAAATTGGTTGCAATTTATGCTCATTGATAGAGCAGTCAGAGTGATACAAATTTAAAACCTCTAAATACTAAGTATGTACAATAAACTTCCTATAAAAGCGGTCATTTTGTATCAACCTCTTGATCAAGGTCTGTTAGAGGATTGCAAATATGTATTTTGAAAGTCTTTTAAAACATAGATAACTTGAATAAATCAAATGAGGTTGATTGTCTTAAACACCCACATAATCATTATTTTATATTTAGAAAACATGTATAATATACAGTCAATAACTCAGAAAAAAATTAAAGGCAAGTTTTGTATGCAATGAAACTTTTATTTCTTGTATTTGTGCATTTTTCTTGTGGTTTTCAATACTGAAGGTAATATGGAATAAAGGTAATTAAAGTCAGAGATGCACTGAAATTATGGATGTTACTCAGAGCCATGACTAAAGTGAGGTAAGAAATCCTTTGTCCTGGAGACACTGAAATTTAGAGGGTGGAAAGTAGAGTTGCTATAGTAGCTAATTCCAATCTACTCAACTGAGTCTGCTTAATTGCTTCTTTTATTATGTTCATATCATGAATAATGATGTTGAGTTAAGGATATCTTATTGCTAGTAGCCTCAGGCATCCAAAATTACTAGTTATGGCTCTGCCATTATCCAGTACATTAAAACTATGTAAGCCATCTGATCCAGATAATTTAAGAATTCTAGTCAAAGAAATGGGAATAATTCCTTTAAATTCATTTCCTTTTCAGGACACAATAACAAAGAAGGGGTTGATGGTGTTGTTTTATGATACAGCCTAGATACAAATAGTGCACACCAATATGCTTATATAAACAATGTACTTTTATAAGGAAAGGATTTCCTCGACCCCCAGAAGAAACTAGTACAATAGAGACTTTGGTTGCATATAGCATTCTGAGAACCCCTTGAATTCTCTGGCTACTTTTGTTTGGTTTGGCATTAAACCCAAGAGTTCAGATGTTATCTGAACCTTGTCTGAGCTAAGTTATGTAAAATCTTTTGGCTATGGTTCACACAGATCTTGATCAACTGTGCTTATGGATTTGGCCCGTACCCCATGAGAATTTCTTAAAATTGTGGGTTTGTCTTAAACCTGAGATTCAAAGGGAATCACAGGAAGCTTGACAGCGTCATGCAAAGTTGGTGGCTTTGGAGACAGCAAAAATAAGCACATGAGGAAAGCATTTCTAAAGTTTAGGAGGTATAAATAAGAACTGTATACATGTAACCTGGTAGAGAAAAACAGATCTGACTTTGAAAACTTACAGTGGCACTTTGAAATAACATTTGGAGAGAAAATATCTTGATATTCAAGTAAAAATGTATGCTAAAGTTTCTAATTTGAAATAATTAAATTACTCATAAACATAATTTAATACTGTATTTGTTCATGTATCTTTAGAATTATGGCAAAACTGTAGGAATATCCCATGAAGAACTATTTACTTTTCTGGTAACTTTGAATCCTAGTGAGAAAAAGATAATACTGAAATAATTCCTAAGAGATTAAATGATAAAATGTGACTTTTGCAAATATTAAAAGTTTGTCCTCATGAGATTTTACAGCAAGGAATTTCTCCCATGCTGCTTGCAACCTTTAGCTTTGAACTCTGTACTTTGTATCTCTATAATTAAATGTGTTGAAAAAACTCTGTGATTTGACTACTAGTTGTGCTATGGAAAACCACACACACACATACACACAAACACACACTTATACATACACATGCACACAAATATATACACATGTATGTACATAAATATATGTGCATATATATGTACACACATGTATTTATGTACATACATACATATATGTGTATATATCCTCCTTTACTCTTCAGAAGTAGAAATTTTTTCCTCCTTCCTTGTTTCCTATCCTTCATCCTTCATTTATTTTCTTCATTCCTTCCTCCCTCTCTTCTATCCTTTCCAGTCTGTCTATCTTTCCTTCTCTCTGGTCTGGAGCTATGATTTCACTTACAATAAGAATTCCTTTTGAGGAAATTCCCTTTAATTATGCACATCTGTATAATTTCTTCAGCTTATAGTTTGGGATTTTCTTTTGAGTGACAGGAGTTTAAGTGACTCGTCCAGGATAACATAGCCGTTATGTCTCATAGGTGGGAATTTAAAAACACTAGACAATAGCAAAACCACAGCCAGAAATTTCGGAAGCCTGAGGCAAACAATAATGAAGGGCCAAATGATATAAGGAGCAATCAATACCAACTCAGTTGAGTAGAAGAGGGATTAGTTACTATAGTAACTATACTTTGCACCCTCTAAATTTCAATCCTTGGAGAAAAGCCCTGCTCACTCCATCTCAGGCAGACATTAGACACTAGACAATATTTATGACTGTAGCATATGTTTGGCTTTAGTTATCTTTATTAGCCAATGGAAACTTTTCTTCATACAGGGAAAAAAGACATACCCTTGTTAACCTGTTTCTCCCTTAACAGAAAAGAGACTGACTTGGTCTACCTCTTAGGAAAGATAATTTACATACCAATCAGAACTGGAGACTGAAGCAACCTAGTTATGGTGTCCCAAATGGCTTAGGGGACAAAGTACTGGGATCCAGAATATCTGAGGAGTAGAGGGGGGTGGAAAGGAAAGGAAAAGAAAGGGAAGGGAAGGTGGAAAGGAAAGGAGGGAAAGAAGGAAGAAAAGAAGGAAGGAAACGTTTCTTTTTCATTGATGATTAGACAATTTAGATTTGTGAGGGTGTTCTGCATACATCTTTTCCTACCTTTATTTTCTGTAAAATAGGGGCAACCCTAGCAGAGCACAGCACAGCATTCTCCTACCACTCCACCTGTACATATGTATGCATGTATGTATGTGTATACATACATGTATCATACGTAAATATATTATATATATATACATATACATTTTATCAGTATCTTTTATTTTTATATTACCTTATTTCAACATATATTCATTCTCCCCAACACAGTGAGTTATCTTTTCATAGCCATGAGGTTTTAACACACATCCCACTGTAAAAATTTTAGTGCATATTCAATTCAATTTGATAAAAATTTATCTAATGACTATTATGTGCAAGTAGGGTGCTAAGTGTTGATGATACAGAGAAAAACAAAAAATAGCCCCTGACCCACAAGAGTTTACAATCTAAAATGGGAGAAACCATGCTTGCAGATACTTACAAAGCAAGCTATATAAAAAATAAATAGGCAATAATAAAAAGAGGGAAATATATCTGAGCTGGTATTCAAAACTTCCTGTAGAAGGTAGGATTTTACTTGGGAAGCCAAAGAAGTCAGCCTAGAGAGGCAAGGACAGAAAACATTCTAGGCATGAGAACAGGCATAGAGATGAAGTATTTTGGGGTTTTTTTTTCGTGGTATAGCCAGGAGGCCAGTGTCACTGAATTGAAGAGTATCTATTGGGGAGTAAGTTGTAAGAAAACTAGAAACGCTGGCATGGGAGTAGTTATGAAGGACTTTGAATTCCAAACACGGAATTTTGTATTTTCTCTTGGAGGCAATAGAAAACACTGGGGTTTATTAAGCAGAGGTGATAGTGTTAGGATTTGACCTGTGTTTTAGGAAAATCACTTCAGTGACTGAATGGAGGATAGATTGGAGTGGGTATAGACTTGAGACAGGCAGACTCACAAGTAGGGTATTACAGTTATCAAAATGTGATATGATGAGGGCCTACACCAGAGTGGCAGTGGTGTCCGAGAATAAAAGGGATAGTAATTGAGAGATATTGCAAAGACAAAATAAACAGGTCTTAGCAACAGATCAGACTTTTTTTGGGGGGTGGTGGTGAGAGATACAGAGAAATTCAGGATAAGTCCATAGACTGTGAGTCTGAGAGGATGGTAGGATGTTGGTGCATTGTACAGTAATAGGGAAGGTAGGAGGGGTGTGAATTTAGGGCAAAAGTTAATGAACTCTATTTTGGCCATATTGAATTTAAGCTGTCTACCACACAGGCAGTCTGAGATGTCTGAAAAGCAGTTAAAATGAGACCGGAGGTCATCAGAGAGAATGAAGGCAGATTTGATAATCATAAAGATAAAAATTATAATTAAATTTATGGAATCTGATGAGATCACCAAGCAAAGTAGTTTAGAGAGAAGAGGACCTAAGACTGAACCTTGAGTGATACCTACAGTTAGATGGCGTGATCTGGAGGATGATCCAACAAAGGAGGCTGAGAAGTGGTCAGACAGATAGGAAGAAAACTAGGAGAGAGTGGTATCCTGCAAACATAGATAGAAGAGGAAAAGGCATGAGAGAGTAATGGTGTCAAAAACTTTTGGAGAATCTGATAAGACCTTAGCCTAAAATGGCCAGGGTCTCACGTTGAATCCTGGGTCATCTCCATTTGTCTTAATAAATATCTGGCCACTGGACTCAGATGGCTTTGGAGGGGAAAATGAGCTTGGTGACCTTGCATAGCCTTCCCTCACTCCAAGCAAAGTCAACTGCAAGTCATGTCATCATCCTGATATCATGGTCCTCTTCGAGAACAAAGGACAAATCCAACTTTAAGAAGAAGAGTTTCAGTTGATGATAAAATCAGAACTTAGATTGTAAGAATCTAATTAAGAAGTGAATGAGAGGATACAATGTGTACACACCTATTGTTGATGGTCTTTACTAGGAGTTTAGTTACAAAATACAGAAAAATTCAATGATAGCAGGGACTGAAAGATCAAGTGAGATGTATGCATTTTGCTTTGTTTTGTTTTTGGATAGGAAAAACATGGTGCATTTTAGGCAATAGGAAATGAGCAGTAAAAGAGATCAAAAATAAGTGAAAGAGTGATGATGACAGAGCAATCTATTGAAAGAGAGAGGGATTAAATATCATGACTTGAATGAATAGAGGGTCCTTTTTAAGGCCTATGACACTTAATCTATTTTGTTTCTTAGCCCATCTCCTTTACACTAATCACTCTCTTGTCTTCACTCCTCTAAGCTACTTGCTGAACCAATTCAATTCTATACTGTCCCCTGCTCTTGGATCCTTAGCTCTCTTGGCATATTACTGATTATGCCCAGACAAGCCTCAGTCTTGGTTCACTCCCAGCATCCGTTGCCTTCAGTCCTACATATGTAGCATTGAATGAAGGAAGAGAGAATTATGAAATTATTCTGAATGGCATCAAAAATTTGTCATATAAAGTCAAATGGGCCCTCACTGTTGCTAGGCAATTCTACTATCCCTCCATGATCAGTTCACTATCCCATTCTCTGCAATGGATCTTTCAAATATTTTCATCACTCCTCAATCATCCCAAACCTTGCTTCATATTTTGTAGAAAATTTGAGGCCATTTACCATGTACTCCTTCTCCTCTGCTTTTCCTTTTCTCCTGTCACCCAAGTGTTTTCTGCCTCTTTCTCCTCTTTTGCCCCTGTTTCCCATGATAAAAAATATACACACAGATGTGTGTATGTGTTTGTATGTCTATAGACTACTGCTATAAGAATTTCAACTGCTGGTAAATGTGAAAAGCATGAACTTCAAAGAAAAAGAGAGGTTACTGAATGACGGAAGAAGAGGAAGAACCTGGAAGTGTCAATGGGAACATGAACTCAGCCAGTGGGGTAGTGAAGTAGAGGAGAATGAGTGAAGGTGCAGGCAGTATCAGAAAGGGAGGCCAGAGAGGCCGTGTCATCACTGGAGAGAGAGTTTTCAGTAAGATCTTTTAGATGGAAGGAAAGGGACAGGAAAATGAACTGGTCATAGTGAGGTATTGACTGGGTTTCCAGGATGATATACAATAAGGAGTTTTTACTGATGATATGCAGGAAGGAGTACAGAGAGGATGTGAAGAGTGTGACCAGGTGAGAAAATGTTCATCTTCAAGTGGTTCATGGCACTCCTCTATCTTCAAAGGAAAAGTGTTGTAGAACATGGGAGGCCTGAAATTGAGGCAAGAGTTACTTTTCTTTGCATTGAAAGGTTCCATATCCCAGTTTGGTCTGACTGCAGGAGGTGGAAGATATCTTGTACTGTTTCTGATAAAAGTCATTGCTTTGGGACAGATGGCCTTCATGATTTGTGATAAAAGAGTATGCACATTTGATTAACTTTTTGAAAACAAAATTGTTTTCTAGAATGACTGGAGAAATCTACAGTACCACTCTCATTGCATAATGTTCCTGTCTTTCTAAGGCTCCTTCAGCATAATTCTTTTATCTCCTTTGCCAATTTATGGGGTATGAGGTAAAACTTCATAGTTCTTTTTAGTTTTATATTTTTTTTAAGAATTTGGAGTTATCTTTCATATCATTGTTTGGAGTTTCAACTTCCTTTCAGAACCATTTTTATTTATCTTTTCATAACATATGACTTGGTTAGTGACTTAGAGTTTTTTATTAGTCATCTCTATTTTTGATATCAGATATATTTGTTGCAAATAATTCCTGCAAAACACTTCCCTCATCCTATTTGCTTTAAATATATTCTAGCAAAAGGTTTTCATTTTTCATGTAACTGAAAGAAATTTTTCATTTTATCTTTTATGATCACCTCTATCTCTTGCTGATTAGGATGGTCCTGCAGCCTCACCTTTGAATGGTATCTGTTTCTACTCATTTTTATCTTATATATTTGACATTCAGGTCATATTCATTTGGTGCTCTTTTTGTTTATAGTATAAATTTTTGGTCACATCTAATTCTGCCTGTTTTTTCCAACTTTTTTTTTTTGTCAAATAAGTTCTTTTCCATGTAATACACATTCTCACATTTATTAAGCCTTGAGTTACTTGAGTTATCTCTTGAAATTATATATTTGTGATGCACTAATAGAATGGAACATGTTGCAGGAGAACATTTAAAACATTTTACTTTTTTGAATGAAATGTGTTTCAATTTCCATCTATTTAATATGCAATGAAGAACAGTCGAACCTCACATTATCTAATATTTCAGCCAGTTATCTTCATGCACTCATTAATCATGTGTTGTAAACCTATTGTGGGTCAAACAATAAGCTAGGAGCTGGGAATACCAAGAGAAAAACCAAGCAATCCATAGCCTCCATGACTTTATATTATACGGTCTTACTGTGTTTTCAAATAAATGACCTGCTGTGGAATATTCCTTTTCTAAAAGATTGGACGACATATTGATATACTTCTGGTAACAAGAGAAAGGAAAGGACAGCTCCATCATGCTTACTGGATCATTTTTGGTGAACAATTGAGAAGACTTAGACAAGAACCATAAAGGACGAGATCATCTATACAATTGAGTATGCTGCTCAATTATTTGGAAGAGACGTAGAGGGTTTACACACATATCACGATGCAAATGCCAATATCACTTTAGTTGTAATGTATGGTACTTGGTTCCATTTAAAACATTTGATTAGTGGGTAATAAATATTATTCAATAATGAACTGCTTTACTGTTATACAGCTTGGATTTCCATATTCTATAATTTTCAATCTGACAATTTTTGCACCATAAAGCAATAGTGGGGAGCAGTGCAATAAATCATTCCCCTCCATGAAATAAAAATATAACTTTGCTAAACAAACTATAAATAAAGATAATGAGGGGAGAAAGTTAAGGAAAGACGGATATAGACAAGTTTATGAAAGCAATCACAGGCCGAATCCCTGCAGTGTAAAATATATTTATCTCTCTTTGTCAATTAGTTAGAGGCACCTGGAAATTCAATCCCCACAGTGACACACCCTGGGTGGTACTTGACTTCCTTAGCTGGTTAAGTATTTAACTTAAAGATTTGTGATAGTGCTTTGATGTGACCTGAAGTGAACCACCATTAACAGAATTCCTGGAGGGATAATTAAAAGGAAATGATTTCTTCTTCTGATCTTAAGCTAGAGTTTGCATTAGGTCTTAGAAGTGAGTTGAATAGAAGAAAATTGTAGAATTATTTTCCTAAAAGAAGGTAAAGATTTTTCATTGAACATATTAAGAGTGTGTATATATATACATAAATAGATATGCATATAAATATATAGCTATAGATATGCATTATATATATTCATTAACCTTTCAAAAAAATGTCAATATGCTATATTGGGAGGAAAATAGTAACAACAGAGTCATTAAAACTGAGTTTGAACATGACTTTTACCATTTTATTCCCTGTGTGACCTGAGATAAGTCATTTAACTTCTCTTAACCATAATTTCCTCTTTTTTTTTTAGTTGAATTAGATGGCATGTCATGATTTTTTTTTTCTAATTTTAAAATCATGTGATAAATTCTAAGTGCTATGGGTAAACTTGCCCAAAGTTCAATTTCAAACTCTATCACCTTTATATTCCTTCATCCACCCCCTAAACTGAACAGGGGGATGATAATCATTTATGAATATACCTCCAATGTAACTCCGGTAAACTGTCCTTTTGCACTTACTTTAGTTCCACAGTTTATTGCACTTGACTCATTTGAGGTAGACCCTAAAGAAAAGACCCACCTTCTTCCCATTTCGCCTTATGCAGTGATTCTAGTTATTGAAGGAGGCTTTCAAATAGACATATTTTATAACATTTTTTACTGAATTTTGATAAGCTGAAGAGTGAAATTCACTCAGAATTTATTATTTCAGTCCCTTTAGCAGGGAATTACATGAAATATTGACTTTAGGACTCTACTGAATATTCAGTGAATCAGAAGGTTTCATATATTAAGGGACATTTAATTAAATTTAAACCAACCTACCAACATTTATCCAATAACCAACCATGTGCAAAGAGAGTGGATATGTTGTATTGAATATATGAAGGATGGACTTGTAATCAGGAAAATCCCTGCCATATCATACACAGGTTACAACAGTAAAGTACAAGAAGTTATTTTCCAGAGGAACGAACAATCGTATCCCTGGAGGAAGTTTACAAAGGAAGAGTTTTTGACAATGATAAGAAAGGTTAAACAACAAATAATTAAATAGATGAGATAAATTAATTAATAAAACATATAATAAAACAACACATTGAAAATACATGCATCCTGAAAACAAACACAGAGGGATAAATAACTCCACTATCCTAGAGGAAGTTATAGTCTATAGACCTCTGCCTTCATATTGGCTTTCAACTTTTCTCCCAATGTTTTCTTGATTTCAAGCTCATGAAGTTAATATTAACAGCATTTATTAATGAATAATTAATAAATCAGCATTTATTAAGTACCTGCAGTATGCCAGACATAGGATATAAAAAGATGAAAATCAAATAATTCTTTCCCTCAAGGAACTTACATTAAGTCAACAGGAAAATTATTTATAAAAATAAATAAAATCACACTAAATATGTGCCAAGTACTTTGAGGAGTGAGCTAGCAGAATAGTTCTTATATGAGTTGGCATTTGAGTTAGTCATTTTTGGACATCTAGGTGAAGAGGAAGTGTGTTGCAGTCAAGGGGAATATTTGTGCAAAATCAGACACATGAGACTGGATAGTGTGTGATAAGCAAGTAGGACTATTTTGCTTTTATGTGAATTACACAGAGATGATAAATATGTAAGCTTAAATGTGTAAGCTGAAGCCAGGATATGAATACCTCTGAATGCAAAATAAGGTGTTTCTTTGGGTGCTAGTGGTGTGGGCCTTCATTTTAAATGCTAAAAGTAAGAGAAAGTCAATAGGAAATCTTGAGCATGTGAATGCCACAGTCAGCTTTTCCTTTTGAAATATCACTAAGAAAAGATCACAGAATGGGGCAGTGTGCATTGGATATAGTGTTGGGCCTGGAGTCATGGAGACTCACCTTCCTGAGATCAATTCTGACCTTACTTACTGGCTGTATGACCCTGGGAAAGTCACTTGAACCTATTTCCCAAAGTTTCTTCATCTGTAAAATGAGATGGAGAAGGAAATGGCAATTTATTATCTCTGCCAAGAAAACCACAAATGGGTTCATAAAGTGTTGGATTACAATAAAAACAATTGAAAATCAACAGAAAAAAGAGACCATGAAATATCTTCAGTATGAAGGGCTGAAAGTAGAAGCAGAAAATCCAATTTAGAATCTATTACAAATGGCCTTGAAATAATGCGGTGGTCCTATAGATGTAGAGGAAAGAAAGACGCAAGAAGTATTATAGAGGTACAATCAACTATTCATAAAGTTGAATTTCCACATCTTTTGGCAGTGAAGACACCAGTGCCAGGGATGGTTCTGTGAAGAAGTGTAGGTGAAACATGAAACTATTGTACATGTACACATAGATAGAGAGACAGATAGATAGATAGATAGATAGATAGATAGATAGATAGATAGATAGATACATAGATACATAGATACATAGATACATAGATACATAGATAGATATGGATGTAGGTAGAGATAGATATGTAGATAGATATGATAGATGTATCTATCTATATATACATATGGGTATGAATTGATGAATATGCTTATAGAGTTTATTATATGCAAAGAACCATTCTAAGTTAAGCAGTGATGTAAAAAGAAAAATAAAACAATAACTCCTAATGATTCTGCATTATAATAGAGGTAGACAATACCTACAAGAAATTTCAGCTATGAATCATATGCAAAAAGCACAATGGTCCTTAAGGGAAAACAGCAAGGCAGAATAGTAATTTCTTCTTCTTCTTCTTCTTCTTCTTCTTCTTCTTCTTCTTCTTCTTCTTCTTCTTCCTCTTCTTCTTCTTCCTCTTCTCCTCCTCCTCTTCCTCCTCCTCCTCCTTCTTCTTCCTCTTCATCATATTCCTCTTCTCCTTCTCCTTCTTCCTCTTCCTCTTCTTTTCCTTCTTTTTCTTCTTCCTCTTCCTCTTCTTCTTCTTCCTCTTCTTCTTCCTCTTCTTCTTCTTCCTCTTCCTCTTCTTCTTCTTCCTCTTCTTCTTCTTCTTCCTCTTCTTCTTCTTCTTTCTCTTCTTCTTCCTCTTCTTCTTCTTCTTCCTCTTCTTCTGCCTATTCTTCTTCCTCTTCCTCTTCTTCTTCTTCCTCTTCTTCTTCCTCTTCCTCTTCTTCTTCTTTTTCCTCTTCTTCTTCCTCTTCCTCTTCTTCTTCTTCCTCTTCTTCTTCTCCTTCCTCCTCCCTCTCCTCCTTCTCTTTTTCTTCTCTTTCTTCTTCCATCCCCATGGTTACATTGCTAGTGAGGGTCTGAGGCCAAATTGGAACTCAGGTCCTCTTGACTTTGGGCCTGTTCTCTATCTACTACTTCTTCTATCTACCCCCAAGATGTATCTTCTTTATAGTCATTTTCAGTGTTAACATGATATTGATGCATTTGACAGTGCTAAGGATTTTGATGGCAAGAAATTGTTACACATTTTTAGTACAGGAATTTCCTCTTCTAAGAATTGCCTGTAATAAGTACATCATTAGTTCCTTTATGTATAAATTCAGATGAATAAAATGCATTCATATCTGCATATGTATTTATTTGCATACATATATATGTACACATACACAGGCACATGGGCACAAATATATAGGTATATGTATGCATGAATATATATGTGTGAATTGGTAAAAACAAACCCCACTGCTTGAGTGATTCTTGATTTTTTTCTACCTTCAACAACCCTTCTAAACTTACATGTAGCCATAATGATTTGCAAAAATCCAAAAGTCATCATTCCATTACCAATCTGGTGAGGATGATACCTTATAAACTGAGGCCAGATTTTTCTTGAACAACAAGCTTTCAGTTCATCATTGTAATCACACTTAAAAATACTCTGGCTCGTTTTCTAGAGCTTGTGCTACACTGGCAACTTTTGAGAACTTAGTGTTTTCTCCACACTGTGGCATAAAGCATTGGGATGATACTTTGATAGAAGACAGATATGTATATAAAAATAAAATACAAAGGTGAACTCATAGATGAGCATCTAATCCTCAGAGACAAAATCCAGTTTTCCTCCTGTTGCCATTTTCCTTCCTTTCTGAACAATTGCTTTTAGTATGGTGGGGATGAGGGGAGAGAGATTGTTGCCCAACTGACTCAGAGTCACATCTGCTCATCATGAAATATGGAGCTTCCAGTTTTAACATCTTGCAATATTTTGGACTAGGACCCACAATGTGATAGGTTTTCACTAAGGGAAATAAAATGCACGTGTCATCTAGGATGTCATGCAGAAAACTCTTAGTAGCTATTCCCGATAATGGCATTAGCTATAAGTTCTTATGGTCTCTTAATTCTTTTTATGTAAGAATTAACTAGGAGCAAATCAAGAAAGTCACTGGATGCAGAAAAAGGACCACTATACATTACATAAAAGTGCATACAGAACTTGTATTCTGAACATATGAGATCTCCTTCTTTCAGTCCATGAATACGGACTTCATTCTATACTCCGGAGAGAAACTGTAGAAGCTATATCATTGTTCAGGAAGCAGGAACTGGCTTTTGATAAAAGGCTTCCTTTTCTTCTCCACAATACATCTGGGACTTTCAGAGTTGATTACTGTGATATTTATATAATATAGCACTGACATACAATTGAGAACTATAACACATTTAATTCTTCAAAAAAAAGTTGGCTAGCAATGGAAATTTTAATGAACTGGAACATAGCTTATTTTGGTTCATCTATAATTTAAAAAAAAAGAGTATCAACTTGGTCATGGTACTCTGGTGAGACTTTTTTATATAAAAAGTGAACTTAGGATTTTATTTTTTTAAATAAGTCTAAAAACCTTCATTGTTATACAATAAAGCTGACAGGAAAAGTTCCCTGCTAAAAGAACTGTTAGCTGAGACATCAGACTGATGGTCTTGCTGTCAGGAATGTGAATTTAATTTGAGTCTAAACTTCTTGGGGGAGTTACTAAATTTCTTTGTGGGATTTTGTACATTTAAATGGGAGAGTCACATTCAAAGGGCCTATTTCTGTCCTTCTCTGTTTATCAATTTATTTGATAGGTGAGTTTTTCTTCTGCAACATCATGAAGATTGGTTTGCAGATAAAACCTCAGAAAATCATTAAATTCAGAATTTGATATTATCCAGTTGTTTCAGTCATGTCCAATTCTTTATGATCCCATTTGTAGTTTCCTTGGCAAAGATGCAAAGATTATTTGCTATTGCCTTCTCCAGATCATTTTAGAGATGAGACCTGAGGCAAATAGGGTTACTTCATTTGCCCAGGGTAACATAGCTAGTGAGTGTCTGAGGCCAGATTTGAACTCAGGAGGATGAGTCTTCCTGACTTCAGGCACAGCATACTATTTAATCTACCACCTTGTTCCCCCTCCACTGTAATTGTTCTTTCCAAAATTACTAATGATCTTTTAATTGCCAAAATGAATGACTTTTTCTCAATCCTGGTTCTCCTTGACCTTTCTTTGACAGAGTTTGATGACTCCTCCTTGACACACTTTTCTGTAGATTTTCAGGAAAACACTCTTTCCTGCTTTCCTTTCTACCTACTTGATCATTTCTTCTCTGTCTCTTTTGCTGGATCTTCCTCCAGATCACATCCTCTATAAATATAGGTGTGTATACTCTTTGTTTCATCTGTAGCACTACAAGGTATCCAAATAGATCATAAAAAAGGGAAAAGGACCCACACGTACAAAAATATTTATATCAGCTTTTTTGTGTTGGAAAAAAATTGGAAATTGAGTGAATTCCCATCAATGGCTGAACAAGCTTTGCTATATTAATGTAACGGAATTCTCTTATTCTATATGAAATGATAAGCAGGCAGATTTCAGAAAAAATACTGCAAAGATTTACATGAACCGATGCTGAGTGAAGTGAGAGAAGTAGGAGAACATTATACACAATAACAACATCCTTGTGAAATGACCAATTTTGATAGACTTAACTCCTCTCAACAATACAATAATCTAAGACAAATCCAAAGGACTCATGCTGGAAAATGCTATATACATCCAGAGAAAGCCATGGAATCTGAATGCATATTGAAGCATGCTATTTTCTCTGTCTCTCTTTTTATTTCTTTTCCTTTCTCATGGTTTTTCCCTTTTGCTCTGATCCTTTTTCAAAATATGACTAATATGGCAATAATTTAATATGATTATACAAGTATATCCTATATCAGATTGCATGCTGTCTTGGGGAGCAGGGAAGGAAGGAAGAGGGAAAATTTGGAACTCAAAATCTTAAAAAGTTGAAAACTCAAATATATAAATCTGTTTAAAAAAAAGAAAAATAAAGGTACATGCCCCTCAGCATTCTGTCTTAGATCCTCTTGTCTTTCTCCCTCTATAATACTTCACTTGGTGGTTTTATCAGCTCCTATGAATTTAATCATCTTTATGAAAATGGGTTTCAGATCTACCTATCCTGCCCCAATCTCTCAGCTGTACTAAATTCTCAGATTCCCAACCACCTTTAGGATTTCTCAAACCGATTGTTCAGTAGATATATTTAAATGAATGTTTCCAAAATATAATTTATTATATTTCTCCCTAAACCTTATCACCCTTTTACTTTCCCTATTGATGTAGTGGGCAAAACCATTCCCCCAGTATCTGAGGCCTGCAACCTACAACTCTTCCTTAATTCCTCACTATCTCTATCTGTTGACAGGGTCTGCTGATTTCACCTTTGCACATTTCCTGAACATATTCCTTTTTTCCCTCTGATATTACTAACCCTCCAGGGCAGGTCCTCATCACCCTACATCTTGATTAATGTAATAAGCAGCTGATGGTTCTGCCTGCCTCAGGTCTCTCCCACTGCAATCCATATTTATTCACTAAAATGATTTTCCTGGTCTTGTCACACACAGCCCCTACTTAAGACATTCCACTTCCTATTGCCTCCAAGAGCAAATACAAAATGCTCTCTCTGATATTCAAGACTTTCATAATCTAGTCTCCTGCTACCTTTCAAGTCTTTGCACACTTTACTTCCCAACTTCTATCCATTGCTCTTCTATCTAGTTACGCTGGCCTACTGACTAGTCTATGAACTCATCTCTGGGCAGTCCCTCTGGCTGTCCATCAGACCTGAAATGTCTTCTGTTGTTGACTCCAACTATTGACCTCCCTGCCTTCCTTTAAGTCCCAAGCAAAATCTGACCACTTACAGGAAGGTTTTGCCAACCTCTACTAAATCCAATGCCTTCTCTCTTTATTTCCTAGTTATTTAATCTTTATACTGTTTAGAAATATCTTTGGATATATTTTTTTATACATGTTGTCTCCCCCATTAGATTGCAAGCTCCATGGGGTCAGGGACTGTTTTTTGCCTCTTTTTGTATTCTCAGTATTTAAGATAGTACCTAACACATCCTTAATGTTATTGAAATTATTGAATGCATGTGTGCACATGCACAAATATGTGCACGCATATACATATATATATATGGTTTTATACAGAATAAATAATTTAAGAATAATTACAGTAATTGTATTACTTAGGCAAATAACAAGCAACAGTATCTTACTGAAAGGCTATAAATAACTTTAAGAAAGTATGTTATGATAACAGAATCCTATTCTGTTAACATTGCTCAAAAAGTGTTAACTATGTTAACCACTGTGAGGGGGGAGTAATACTTCAGGAGAGAGGAAAGGCTTTGTGTAGGTGTTCTTTGACTGTAGTAAAGAAAATAAGTGATGCCCTAAGATAGAAGTGAAGAGATTCATGCCTGAATGGAGTGTAGACTCTCCAGTTTCTCCTTCCCTTGTTCATTCTTCTTGCCATCAAAAAGAGTTAATAATTTCTCCTAAAATGTAACCTTCTCTACATCCTGTTATCACTTTGATCTATAACCCAATCTCTCCTTCCCTTCATCTTTTTTTAATTTCTCGGAAAGGTTTTATTCTCTTTTCACCAATCTTCAGCCATCTGCTCTCCTTACTTTGCTAAAATTAACCTCTCACAGGCCACCAATGGACCCAAGAGATGAACAAGACGTGAATATATCAAAACACACACAGAGAACCTTGAAACAAGAAAGCTAGTAAAAAAGCATTTATGAAGTGGATTTTCTTCATAGTTCAAATGAAAGTTCATGTTAATTCTGATCATCTCTACATTTAGGTAGCTAGATGGCATGGTAGATAGAATGTCTGACTGGAATCTGGAAGACTTGATTTTAATCTTGTCTCATAAACTTCACCATGTGACCTTGAACAAGTATCGTAACCTTTTTTACTTTTATTTTCCTTTCAAAAATGGGAATAATGCTAGCATCTATACCTAAACATTACTGGGATGATCAAATAAGAAAATGTGCAAAAACTGCTTTACAAACTTTAATGTGATATATAAAACCCATTATTGTTGTTTTATTTCTGCAATTAGAGGGAACATGCTCTTTTAATATTGAAAGACTATAAAATTCTTTAAAAATTATCTTCATTATGAGAACAGAACCTCAGTTTGTTTGAAAATGTTTTCTATCTTAGCTCTTACTGAGGAAAAAAAAAACTAACGATTGTCGTAAATTACCCAGTTATACTGAACACTATTTGTACTATGTTTTTAGTACTAGATACCCTGCCTGGGGGGCAGCTGGTTGGTTCATTGGTTAGAGCATTGGGCTTAGAATCAGGAAGACTCAGCTTCCTGAGTTCAAATCTAGTTTCAGACACTTACTAGCTGTGTGACCCTAGGCAAGTCACTAGTCAGCGTTTGCCTCAGTTCCTCACCTGTAAAAAACAGACCAACAAGTGAAAGCAACAACAAGGAAAAATGTAAACAAATGAGCTGGAGAAGGAAATGACAATTATTTCTGTTACCTTTGCCAAAACGAAACAAAAAAAATAATGTCATAGAGAATTGGACACAATTGAAACAACTGAACAATAACAAAAATTTATGGTGGAATTATATTTGTAGACAGATATAGTACCCACATATATACATACATGCAAACATACATATATATGTATATGTATGCATGTGTGTATATATGTGTATTTATGTATGTACATGTGTATGTAAGTACATATTTGTGTATATTTTTCAATAGAATATGATTTTTTTTCAGGGAAAGAACTTTCTTTTTCTTTATGTCTTGGGCACCTTGCATAGTTTCTGGCAGCTTAATAAGTGTTCTTTATTAACTGATGAATAATATATAGAATGAAGTCAAGGAAAATGAAGAGAGGAATGGAATCCACAACTCATTTGGAGGATTTATTCTTGGGAAAGAAGGGAGCTTTCTTTTGAGAAATAAGCAAAGAAGATCAGGTTGAGTAAAGATACAAAGCAAATTTGATGTGGGAAATAACAAAGGGGAGTAAGTCATTTTATGTAAACCTCATATGTCTTCAATAATATAGGGAGTAGGATGATTTGTTGAGACTGAAGAACTTCTTGAGCTCTCAAGTTTAGAAAAAAAAGTTTGCACATTTAACATGAGTGTAACAAAGAATAAAGTTCAATACAATTATTGTCAGGAAGTATTATAGATTGATATTGACAAGTCCTGATGAATTGGAATGACATTATTGTAATGGCAGGAAGAGTGATGGATTGAATGAGGAAACTTAGTCATGTGTCATAGGTCATCAATAAACTGGAAGGTCATATCAGAACTCAAATTAAAAGCATCTAGAGAAAGAGAGACAGAGATTTCAGCATATGGGAAATAAGGAGAAAGCATCCTGACTAAACACTTTGAGAAAGAGTTCCTTAGCTGGGGAAGAAAAATCCTTTCCCCTGGCCTTGTTTTCTCCCCTCCTTCTCTACTCTACCTCCATTAACTGGAGAAGGAAATCTGTGAACTTCAGAAATCCAATGGGCTTTCAATTATCCTATCAGCATCCTAGCAGCATTCCAGTAGCACTTAATGGCCATATTTAAAACAGAAACAAATGACAGATGAGATAAGGATTCACTATTTTAAAAATAACTGAGAAAAGAATCTAGCACAAGCCTACAGGCAATCTTCTGAGCACCCTTATCAAAGGGGAAAGTAACTTTTAGGAACCTGTGATATCTCTGTGCCAGGTGGGATCAATAAACTTGAGCCTATATTCCACTGAATTCCGTGTGAACTTGTGAAGTTGTGTATAAATCTAACAGGCTTTTGGGAATAGTTTTGAACCAATTATTTTTATGGTAACAACTTAGTAAATAGCCTTTTTTTGAAAGCTATCTAATTATGGCTGATCAGATGTTTTTCAACTGATAACCATCTCAAGAAGTAAGCCATTAATGTCTTGTAAGTTATCATAAGATAATTTTTGAGTTACTGGGTGAAAATAATTCTGAACTCCTTAGGACTATGCTTGGAGGTCACATTGGATGGAGGTCCCTTGCAGTGGATAGCTAAATAGGCAGTGGAAGTGAAAGTTGAGATAAGGACTCAAAGAGTCTGTATTTGCTACAACTTCAATAAAAGAAAACCAAAATATTTTCTAAAAGTTATTGCTTTCTAAAAGTTTACTAAGCCAGTCTGAAAGGTCAAAGATTCTCCATCCAATCAATTTTGAAAGTACTATTTTTTTTTTATTTCCAGTTATTTAGCACAGAGTCTATTACATAGCAAGCACTTAGTCAATGTGTGCTCACTAATTGGAGCTATTTCAGAAGAAGCTGAGTGACCACTGATCACTGTTCATATATATTGTAAAGATTCCTGTTCTGGTGTAAGATGTAGTAAATAATCTCTGAGCAAAGCAACAAGGTGGTACAGTACATAGAATTATGGACCTACAATCAGGAAAACCTGAATTCAGATCAAGCCTCAGGTATTCATTAGTTCTGTGATCATGAACAAATAACTTAATCTTTTAGGGCTGAACAAACTGAAGCAAACACAAATCAACCTAACTTTCAGGGTAGTTGTGGGGATCAAATGAAATATTTGTAAAGCACCAAGCACAGTGATTGACATGCTGTCAGTGCTATATAAATGTTAGTTAAGGTAAAGATGGTGATGGTGATGATGATGGTGATGAGGATGATGGTGGTGATGATGGTGATGATGATGTCTCGTAATTTTATATGTTTTTATGATGTTACCAGATTTTAGCAGGAAAAGAAGAATGTTTGCACAGGACAGATGAATTGTTGTGGATGGGTTATAATTAAAATTGTGACGATATACTAATCCAGAGATGAAGTTAAGTCTTGAATCACACTATTTTATCATGGTACGCATTGAAGTGTTTTTCCAGAAATGAATTTTTTCTCAAACTGGGGACCAACTTTATTCCAATTTGGGTATGATTTGTCAAATGGAATTTCTATAATAATATGTTTTTCTTAGCTTATGTTCAGATATTTTTACAGAGGAGTTGGGATATGTATAGTCCCACTTTGAGGCTATATGATACCGAAAGGTGACATGAAAATGACATTCTTAGGCTTCTAGGCATTTTAGTAAACTTAGAGAATTGTACTGAAAACTTGTTCTTGGTTGCCAAAGTAATTAGTTTTCTTTTTGGAATGAATTTTGAAGCATAAAGTAAATCACTATTATTGTTTTTTCTGAGTGGTGAGAGATTCTTTGGAAAGTCTGAAGTGGCATTTTAAGTCTAAATTCTTCCCTTATTCTTGTCTTCTACCTCCTTCCCGCCCCTCTCTCAGGGACCCTTCTATTAGCAAGTTAGACTATGCTTAATATAAGTGCTCATATCACATTACTCATGCTATCCTGGATCAAGCTCTTATAGAATCCACGGAATAATTCAAGGTTTTGATTTCTCCAGACTATCATTTCTGCTAAAATTCAACAATATTACAATATAAAAATAGTAATAAGGACATGGAAAAGGACATTTAATTTCACTGGTATAGGACACTCACAGATGAGGATGTTCTCTCTAATGGTGCAAATCAACACTTACCCTGCAACTTGTTGTCATAGAGAGTTGGCTAGAAAACTGAGACATTAACTAATGCTGTTCTGGGTTACATTCCTAGAATGTGTCAGAGGATTAACTTGAACCCTAGCCTTTTTAAAATTTATTTTTAGTTTTCAACATTCACTTCCATAAAGTTTTGAGTTCCAAATTTTCTCCCCAGCTCTCTCCTCCCCACACTCCAAAAAAGCATGTGAGGTGATATAAATTCAACATATGCATTCACATTAAGCCTATTTTCCCATTAGTCATATTGTAAAGAAGAATCAGAATCAATGGAAGAAACCATGAGAAAGAAGAAACAGAGAGAGAAATAGAGAGCAGATAAGATACTTCTATGTGCTTTCAGACTCCATAGTTCTTTTCTGGGATGTGGACAACATTTTCCATCATGAGTCTTCCAGAGTCATCATACATCCTTGCATTGCTAAGAAAATCCGAATTAGTCATCACATAATGTAGCTGTTACTGTGTACAATGTTAACCCAAGTCTTAACAGCTCTAAAGTCTGCTCTATCTCCAATATACCCTGGTGCTTGTGTTACAAAATTGAAATTAGTAATAAAATAAGTTAAATTCAATAGCTTCCCCTCCCTCTCCCAACCCCAATTGGACAAGAGAAACATAATCATATAATGGAAATCTTTCCTTGTGAATGATAGAATATTAGAATTAGAAGTAACTTCCTTGAAAAACAAGAAGAAAGAATTGGTGGTGTGAAGTAAAATGAGGAAGCCTTCAGGGACAAATGACAGTGGGTTATACTATAGTAGAGGTCTTCAAGCAGGTGGCAGATGCATCAAAAAGTGTTCCAGGTTTCTTATCCTGTGAAAAATGGACATGAGGCGATAATTTCCAAATATTCACTTCAGAAAGAAAGCAGTTACTATGAAGAGAAGTAAAATTAGTCTTAATAAAATTAGACTTCAATATCAAAAAATGAGTAAGCTGCAGAATTGGGATCCAAAACCGTTATCTACCAACACCAAGCTCAGGGCTATTTCTACTAAATGGAACTAATTGAATTTGAAGTGCAATTTAATTTAGTGTTAACTACTATACTACATATGCATAAGCTATCCAGGCTTTAAACTCCAGCTGAAAGAATCATTTCAAAAGATATCAGGAAAGATTTTATTTAAAAATTCAAATTTAAAAAGCAGAAACAAAAACAGAGCACACATGAAATACAGTCATATGAAAGGAAAAGTGTATATGTGCAGAAACAAAAACAGAGCACACATGAAATACAGTCATATGAAAGGAAAAGTGTATATGTGCATAAGTGCATATATGTGTATATGTACACTTGGCTGTTTGTGTATATGTGCATATGCATATATGGCTTTAAAATGGACTTTTATTGCTTATTATTTTTGAAAATTTTTTAACAAAAAATGGATTAATATTTTGTCAAAAGCTTTTTATCCTCACATTCTGGTGATATAATATCATTTGAACGTTTTCTTTTAATATGATTAATCATATTGTCTTATGCTCAAACTTTTCTGCCCCCATGGTACAAATGCAATTTGCTCACAGTATATTATTTTCTGGATATGCTATACTAATATTTTTGAGGATTTTATTTATATCCATGCAACTATTTACGTATGTATAAATTTGCATATGTATTTACATTCTTACATTTACCTGTACTGTTACTATTCATGTTTATTTTTATTTTGATATGGCTTTTTTCTATGCCTAAAAATATCAGCTCATGAATGAAACAGTATCTGAAATGGATAAAATTCTGTATCTTGAAATATGAGTTCCACCTATCTTATGTCCCCTCTTCTAATTATGATCACTGTTTTCTGCAGACCAGAGTATCCAAACTCTATTTATATGTCTGCATAAAGATCTTGGTTATTGGTTATCCTTAGATACTCATACATCTCATCTCCTGTTATAGAATGACATTCTGTGTAGAATAACACTTACTTAAAGATAGTGGTCCCCTTTTTGTGACCATTTCCATTTCTGGAATCCCTTATAAGCTCCTATCTCTTAACAAAGATTTACACTCACCCATATCCCATAAAATATTGTTTAGTGATATCATATCCTCTCACCCTCAAGGTTGGCTTCTAATTTCCCCCATCATCTCTTTGACATCCAGTGATTTTATTCTAATATCTAATACCCATATCACCAAATTTCATTAAGATATTAAATAAAGTAAGCCTCTTTTCTTCACTCATGTATGGGTTTTATGAGATACCACTTTTAGCTTCAATCTATCTTTACTTCCTTTTCATCACTTACCCAACTTCCTAGTGTAACCACCCACATGAAAAAAAAATATTGATTCACTTATAGTGCAATCTGCGATTTAATCCAAATAATCGTTAATTTAATTCCTTCTCTCTTCCTTCTCCTAATTCTCTGTAACTCACCTTGTCTTTAGTTGTTTAGATTTTTTTTAATATTCTTTGATGATCACTTTTCCCTCAGTTCATTAAATTTTTTTATTCTTTTTCTGGAATTATTTATAAAAATCAGACATTTGGTTTCATTATTTAGTTTTTCTGGATAGTTCTATTTATTTACATTTTTGTGTTACTCTTTCTTGAAACTTTTGCAACTAAAATATTCTACTCATTTGTACATGTCCCTAATGTTGTTGGGTTTTTTTTTTTGTTTGTTTTGTTTTTTCCCAAGAATACCCTCAGAGTTTCCTTTCTGTTGAAGTTTTACCTCTTTATTATTACTTTTACTTTTGCAATATACATTATTCTGTTTTGACTTCATCACTTTAATTTTGAAAACATGCTATTGCATTTGTTTCTTCAATTCCTCACTTTTGTGTGATAATCTTAAATTTTATGAATTAATGTTGCTTCTTGGCTGTTTGTAAAATATGGGGTTTCATGCTAAAATTGTTGATATTTATGATTAAATTCTTTGACACTTTAAGGATGCTTTGTCTGTCAACAATATTTTGATTCCATAAATTAGTACTCTATGTAAATATTGTAGGCAGTTTTATTGTCTATTGCATTATTACTTTCTTTTATTGTAAATAGAATTAAAAAAATGAAAAAAAAAACTTTAAGCTGAAAAAAATCATACCAATTCATGATCAAGTCACTACAGAAAGCAAAATACGACCACAAAATTTAAGCAAGAGGATTAGAGTTGATAATAAATAATTGAGTATTTTTTTCTTTTACTTTCTCATGAGGTTCAGAGATTATCTAGGGGGCAATTAACAAGAAATTTGTGTTACTTCACCCTAGGCAAAAAAAAGCCATATTTAGGACCATACTTTTCTTTCCTCCTATTTTCCCTTAGAAGGCCTGCACCCACTTGGTACTATTTTTCCCCACCCCTGCTTTCCAACTCTTTTACAAAAGGGTTGTCTCTTCTATAATAATATAAATTACTTATGGGTAGAGGTTATATTTTATTGAATTTTTGTCCCCAAGGCTTAGCTCAATGACTGACATGTAAAGATTCAATAAGCATTGTAATTATATCTATGTTTGTCTATATCTATCTGTAACTACAGGAATCTCTACCAATACATAGTTATCTATAATCTACATTTACATACATCTATAAAAATATCTACATCTCTATCTCTACTCTATTATCTGTTACTTATTATCTATCTGTATCTGTTTGTCTTATCTTTCATCCCGTACTTACTGAGAAGTTCAGGATGAGAAAAACTGAAGTTATGTATCTCATTCAAGGCTTCCTCTCAGAGAGCTCCCCATACAAAGGATACATGGGGGGAGATGTAGGGAGAAGTATGAAAATATAATACTGAATTACGTTTCAGAAAACTTTTTTAAAGCTCCCATACAGGCTGACACAGGCCCTTTTTTCCCCACAGTGCTGTGGTAGGAATAAACATATCCATGAATCAATCAAAATAATTTAACTAAAGCTATCATACATCACTGGAGAAGATGATTCTTTCATTATCATATTCAAATTATTGTGTATGTATACATGTTAGACATTTTTTTGCCTTAAACATTTTCTCATTAAATCCCTTTCAACCAAAAATGTGAATGTTTTGACTCATGTATTCATGAATGCACACTTTCAGATTATAGGGCAGGTCAAATAGCATATTTCCTGAAGTCATCAATATTTCTTTGCTTTCTGGAGAGCAGTTTTTGGGAATGAGGGCAAAAGAGTTGGGGGTAATAATGTTCATTCACTGTATTTCCAAATACTTGTGGAATCAAAAGCCTTCCGCAATTCACTTCCAGATTCAGTGGCAAGCATTAGAATACATATGTTGCTATGACACAGATTTGTTTTCCACTTATGACATAAAATGGGAATTTACTAAATTTTAAGTAGGAAACAGCGTCTGGGTTACAGAAAATCTTGGAAATATAACTATGTTAGATAAATTTCAAATAAGACAGTTTAATTTAGCTTTTGAGATCTGGATTATACTTTCTGGGAAGTCTACCTTTGCATTCTGCCACTGTGTTTTAAGATGAAAAATTTCATTCTTCCAATTGACAATAATACCTGACAATTTCATACCTTCACGAGAAATATAGTTGACAAGCTAAATAAGAAAGTAGGTATAGAGAATGGGATTTTCATAGCTTTTTATTGTTACTCAAAGTTTTCCATGAAAACTTGTCTACTTGTAAATGAGTTTGTTTTTATTTGGATAGTTTATAGATGACTTGAATCAGTTTCATGTTTAAAATAAATAAAATTGTATTTTAAGCAATATTCTTGAAAGAAAAAACAGTTTGCCACTTGGTAGAAATCGATATTGTATTTTGAAGTTCACATAACAATAATAATAACAGAAATATTGACAATCATTTTATGTACATTAACTTGTACCAGAACTCTGTAAGGTAAGTTGAGGTTATCTGACTTAAGTTAACTTTCTTCAGTTGAGGAAACTGAGGCTGAGAGTGATTGAGTGAGTTACTGAGGGTTCTAAATCTAGTAATTGTCTGAGGCATAATTCTAAGTGATATATTCCCACATCTGAAGTCCATCACTTGATTCGTGTGCACTCGCTGAGACCCAGCCCTATGCTGAAGAGACACAATCCCTTGTCATACTTATTGGCATTAGTTACACTTTTACACAAAGCCATGGACTCACCATTATCATGGTAGAAGAATAAGGAAATGCCATACTGCTCTTTTATATTTCTTCTACCATTATCATTGAGCAACTTCTTCTAAGTTGAGATTCATTCAATCTAACTGTATTTATTTTAAATTTAAATTATTATTGTATTTTAAGAAACTACATATAAAATGAGTTAAATTTTGAGTTCTAATTCCCCTTCTTCTCCTTGAGAAGACAAATAATTCAATATGGAATTATAAATGCAGTCATGCAAAACAGATTTTTTTATTAGCCATATTCCAAAAGAAAATACTCACCAAAAATAACAACAAGGAAAATAAAGGAAAAATATGCTTTGATTTGCTTCCAGATGCTATCAGTTCTTTGAAAGTAGATGTCATTTTTTCATAAGTCTTTTGGGAATTGCTTTTGATTGGTGTATTGCTGAAAATAGCTGTCATTTAGAGATGGCCATTGTACAATCTTGCTGTTACATGGTCTCTTGTTTCTACTCACTTCATTTTGCCCCAGTTCACATAAATATTTACAGGTTTTTCTGAAAACAACTTGCTCATCATATTTTATGGCATAATAATATTCCTTCACAATATACCACATTTGAGACAAATGTTCATCCCAATTGAATGGGATACCCTTAATTTCCAATTCTTTGCGCCACTTAAAAGGAGTTACATACATATGTTTTTGGGTTATGTATAGATCCTTTTCCTTTGCTATCTTTCAGATGCAGCAGATTGATGTGTCAAAATGTATCCAGCTTTTCTCCTTTGCAGATAGTTTCAGATTCTTCCCCAGAATGGTTAGATCGGTTCACAACTCCACCAACAATGCATTAAAATACCAATTTTTTACACATCTCTTGCAACATTTGTTATTTTCTGTTTCTGTTATATTAGCCAATCTGATAGGTGTGTGGTGATATACTAGAGTTGTTTTAATTTGAATTCCTCTATTCAATAGGGGTTAGAACTTTTTTTGTTGTTTTAGGAGTATAGATGGCTTTGATTTACTCTTCTGAGTAAATCATATTGTTCATATTGTTTGATCATTTATCAAATGGAAGATGACTCATATTGTTCATATTATTTGATCATTTATCAAATGGAAGATGCCTCATATTCTTATCAATTTGACATATCCATCTATATATCTGCATAAAGAACTTTTATCTGAGAAACTGTTAACCTTTTTTTAAATTTGATGTAATCAAAATTCTCCAATATTGTAGCTTATTGAGTAAATCAACTTTGGCTTCAGTTGTATGCAATAAACCTGTATTACTGTGATGTTGCATGGTTTTCCTTGTGTGAAAATAAATTAGGTCAGCTTGGATTTTATGCCTCAGTACTGATATTAAAGTATTGTACCCAGTTCTGCACAGTATTTGTATAGTTTTATTTCTTTAAGCTCTTCCCTGTTTAGATATAAGCACCATATTTGTGTTGTTAAAGGAATCTGAAAGGGCTCCATCTTTGCCTATATACAGCTATATTTGGTAGAATTCACTTTAGAATCCATCTGGTCCTGAGGATATTTTCCTTTACTTTTTTCCCCAAACTTTTAAATTTGTCTTCAGCAATCATTTCAAGAAGAGCAAAATTTCTCCCCCTCCTTCCCCAAAATGGCATGCAATCTTATATGGGCTCTACTTATACAGTCCTATTAAATACATTTTCACATTACTCATGTTGCATAGAAGAATTAAAATGAATGGGATAAAACATGAGAAAAGCAATACAAAACATAACACAAGAGAAAAATATCTGCTTTATTCTGTGTTCTGAGTCCATAGTTCTTTCCCTCGATGTGCATGACATTTTGCATCATGAGTCCTTTGGAAATATTTTAGATTCTTGCATTTTGTGAAGGGCTAAGACTATCAAAAATAGTCCTCACACATTGTGGCTGTAACTGTGTACAATGTTCTCCTGGCTCTGCTCACTTCACTCAACATCAGTTCATATAAGTATATCCAGGTTTTTCTGAAGTGTGCATGTTCAACATTTCTTATAGCACAATAGTATTCCATTGCATTCATATACCATAATTTATTCATCCAGTCTCCAATTGATGGGTGTTCCCTTGATTTCCACAGAGTTGCTAAAAATATTTTTGTATATATGGGATCTTTTTCCATTTTTATGATCTCTTGGGGATACAGTCCTAGAAGCGGTATTACTGGGTCAAAGGGTATGCACATTTTTGTAGCTCTTTGGGCATAGTTCAAAATTGCTCTCTAGAAAGGTTGGATCAGCTCACACCTCCACCAACAAGGAATTAGTGTTTCAACTCTCCCATATTTTCTCCAACATTTATCATTTTCCTGTTTTGTCATGTTAGCCTGTCTGATACGTGTGATATGGTACCTCAGGGCGGTTTTGATTTCCAACTCTCTAATCAATAATGATTTAGAGCATTTTTCATATGATTATAGATATCTTCAATTTCTTCCTCTGAAACTGCCTGTGCATATCCTTTGACCAGTTTTCATTTGAGGAATGACTTTTATTTTTGTAAATTTGATGTTGTAAATTTGATTTTAACTTGGCTAAAGTTGTTTATCTTTTCAAGTAGTTTTTTACTTGATACTCTAGGATTCTCTAAGTATATCATCGTATCATCTGAAAAGACTGGCAACTTAGTTTCTTCTTTGTCTGTACTAATTCCTTCTGTTTCTTTTTCTTATTACTAAAACTAACATTTCTAGTCCCATATTAATAACAGTGAGATTAATGATCATCTTGTTTCACACCAGATCTTATTGGAAATTCATCTAGCTTATCAAAATTACATATAAAGATTCCTGAAAGTTTGGAGCAGATGCTATTTATCATTTTAAAGAAGGTTCCATTTATTCCTTTTCTCTCCAGTGTTTTCAATAGGAATGGGTGCTGTATTTTGTCAAGTGCGTTTTTCTGCATCTATTGAGACAATCATATAATTTCTGTTAGTTTTGTTGTTGATAGGATCATTTATGCTGATAGTTTTCCCAATATTGAACCAGCTGTGCATTCCTGGGATAAATCCTACCTGACCAAAGTATTATTACTGTGATAAGTGGTAATCTCTTTGCTAATATCTTAAAACTTTTTGAATCTGTATTCATTAAGGAAATTGGTAAATGACTGTCTTTTCCTGTTTCAGCTCTTTCTGGTAATCTATCTAGTATTGGAGAAAACTGTTCCTTAAATATTTGCTAGAATTTGCTTGCAAATCCATCTGGTGCTGGAGATATCTTCATAGGGAGTTTACTGATAGCTTATTCAATTTCTTTTTCTGATAAGGCAAGATTAAAGTATTTATTTCCTCTTTGATTAAACTGGATAATTTATATTTTCATAAATATTCATCCAATTCACTACGATTTTTAAATTTATGAACATTCATTTGAACCAAATAATTTCTAATGATTGTTTTAGTTACTTCATCAGAGGCAAATCCACCCTTTTTATTTGTAATACTGTTGATTTCCTTTTTTTCTTTCTTTTCTTAAAATCAAATTGACCAAAGGCTTATCATTTTTATTTTTTTCCCCCATAAAACCAGCTCTTAGTTTTGTATATTAATTCAATAGTTTTCTTAACTTTCATTTGGTTAATCTCTCCTTTGGTTTTCAGTGTTTTTAACTTGATATTTAATTGAGGATTTTCAATTTTTTTTTTAGCTTTTTCAGTTGCATGTCCAATTTATTGATCTCCTGTTTCTCTATTTTATTCATGTAAGTAGTCAGAGATATAAAACTTCTCCCAAGAGCTATTTTGGTACTTTCCATAGGTTTTGCTAGGTTGTCTCACTTAACGTCAGTCTCTTCAAAGAAACTGTTGATTGTTTCAGTGATTTCTTGTTTGACCCACTCATTCTTTAGGATTAGATTATTTAATTTCCAATTAATTTTTGATATATCTTTCCAATTTGAAACTATGCCCAAAGGGCTAAAAATGTGCATACCCTTTGACCCAGCAATACCACTTCTAGGACTGTATCCCCAAAGATCATAAATATGGAAAAGGTGCCATATATACAAAAATATTTATAGCAACTCTCTTTGTGGTGGCCAAAAACTGGAAATCAAGGGGATGCCCATCAATTGCGGAATGGCTGAATAAATTGTGGTATATGAATATAAGGGAGTACTATTGTGCTATAAGAAATGATGAACAGGAAGCCTTCAGAGAGGCCTGGAAAGACTCATATGAACTGAAGTTGAGTGAAAGGAGCAGAACCAGGAGAACTTCGTATACAGCAACAACCATACTGTGCGAGGAATTTTTCTGGCAGACTTAGTACTTCATTGCAATGCAAGGACTTAAAAAATTCCCAACAGTCTCTTAAGGCAAAACATCTTCCATATCCAGAGCAAAAGCTATGGAATTCAATCACAGAATGAAGCAGACCATTTTCTTTTGTATTATGTTTTGTTTTGTGATTTCTCCCATTCTTTTTAATTCTTCTATGCAACCTGACCAAGGTGAAACTGTATTTAATAGGAATGTATGTGTAGAAATTCTATGCTGCCTCAGGGAGAGAGTAGGGAAGTAGGTGGGGGGCAGAATCTAAGATACGTGGAAGTGATTGTAGAACACTGAAAACAAATAAAATAAAAATAATCAAATAAATGCTTTATCTATTTTATTTTTTCATAAAACCAGTTTCTAGTTTTATTTATTAATTTGATGGTTTTCATAATTTCAATTTTATAAATCTCTCCTTGGACTTGGAATTTTGTATTTAATTGAGGACTTCTAATTTGTTTTCCCCATTTTTTTAACCTGCATATCCAATTCATAATTTTGTTCCTTTTCTATTTATTTGATGTATTTGTTTAGAAAGGTAGATTTTCTGCTACATGCTGCTTTGACTCCTTGACATAAATTTTAGTATGTTGTCTCATTGTTGTCATTTTCTTTAATGAATTTATTCACTATTTCGATGATTTTTTTCTTCTTTATATTTAGATTGGTTTTCAATTAAGTTTTAATCTTTGTTTCAATTTCCCTTTATTGAATGTATTTCCCCTCTTCTATTCCCAGTATATCACTCTCACCTTTTAATTCAATTTATTTTTTATTCATCCCATCTTTATCAGTTGTCTCCTATGCCTTTTATTTGCGTATACTCTTTCTAACTAATTCCTTATAGGAATGTGAATCTGTTTTACTTTACTGAATCCCTTTTGACTTCTCTTTCATTTTTACTTTTTTTTACATTTCACTTGGGCCTTTTATTTACAATTCAAATTTTCTATTCAGCTCTTTTTAAATCAGGAATGCTTGGAAATCCTCTATTTAATTAAATATTCCCCTGAAGGATTATATCCTTTTTTTCCTAAGGGATAGGAAATTCTTACTTATAATTCTCACTTCTTTGTCTTGTGAAATATCGTTTTCCCAGCTCTATGATCCTTTAAAGTAGAAGCTGCTAGATCTTGTGAATCTTGACCATGCCTGCACGATATTTGAATCATTACTTTTTAGTGCCTTGCAATGATTTCTTCAAGACCTGGAAACTCTGAAAGTTGGCTGTAATATTCCTGGAAGTTTTCATTTTCAGATCTCTTTTAGGAGGTGATTGGTGGAGTCTTTCAATTTTTTTCTTTTTTTTTTAACTACCACATGTAGGGTATAATGGCAGTATTCCTTGATAACCTCTTCCCCCTCCATTTTTGAAAGGAAGATTTATTTAATGTTTCCTTTAATGCAACATGCCTAAAGTGAAATCAAAATACAGTGGAAAAATTAAGTCAAGGTCTCAGAATTTAGTAGAAATAACAAGACCAAAACTCTAAAATATCCATATTGACTCTTGAAATTGACCCCATTAACTAAAGAAAAAGCTTAAACATACATTCCTTATAGGATAATAAATGAAATAAACTAGAAGAAACATGTCAAATATTTCACTTTTGAATCACAGACATAGTTCCTATATTTATTTTACAAAAGAAGCATCTCTCCCAACATATATCTCAAAGTATTCCATATAATATATTTTAAGAACAGCATTTAAAATAATTGAAACTCCTTTAACCTAAATATGCTTACTGCTTAAGTATACTCCTACAGCATAATCACCTTGAGAAAAGCTAAAATTGTTTTAACACAGTCTTTACTAAACATCGTTATTACATCTTGGATGACTGTTTTTCTATGTCCAAAAATACTGAACCTGACTTTTTAAAAAGAATCATGATTTCACTTACAGTGAGGGTAAATTCCAGGCTTTTAGTGAAAAACTATTAAGGTTCATTTTTTTTAAAGTTGATCAAGACTCGTTGATCAGGATTACATTGCCCATCTATCACTCATACTGGGCATGACAGACATCCCTCCCAGTCCATTAACTCCCATAGAAATAAGATCCTGCTTCCCTTCCCTTCTCTTCCCTCCCCTCCCCTTCCCTTCCCTTCCCTTCCCTTCCCTTCCCTTCCCTTCCCTTCCCTTCCCTTCCCTTCCCTTCCCTTCCCTTCCCTTCCCTTCCTCCCTTCCCTTCCCTTCCCTTCCCTTCCCTTCCCTTCCCTTCCCTTCCCTTCCCTTCCCTTCCCTTCCCTTCCCTTCCCTTCCCTTCCCTTCCCTTCCCTTCCCTTCCCTCCCCTTCCCTTCCCTGCTACTACTGTAGTAACTATTGTTCATTTCTCCTTGGATCTCTACTACAATATTTGATTGAAAAATCACTAAAGTTTTCACATAAAACTTGGTCATAAATGTTCATGCTGCTTTGACCACTATACCATTCTCCATAAACCCCACTCAGCTGCCAGCTAACTGAACCACCATTGCTGGAGTAGTTTGACAAATCCATGCCTCCTACCATTTGGCTCTCATAAGCACCACTACTTGCTCCTGAAGCAAAATTCAAGAAGAGTTCTATGTATTTGTGCTTCCTATTTGTTTTTTCTTTTGACATAGCTACCCCAGCATCTTCACGAATAACAACTTCAACATCGGCTTCTCTGGTCATTCTTCATCAGGGTCAATTTCAATGTGTGCTCCAATAGGCCCTGGAAATGCAGTCTGTGCCTCTGCACTCCTTCAGCCACAAGTCCTAGTCCTTCTTTGTGCCTTGAACTTGAGACCAGGACCCCTGTTCCTTTGTGAGTGATCATAAACACTCTTCTCGGTCCTGTAATTATGATTAGGACCCCTTTCCCTCTACAGCTGCAAGTATTAATGTGCTCATGGTCTTCTCTCCAGAACCCTGTTTGGGCAATATAACAAGGCCCTGCACTTGGTGCCAGCAGAGGGTCTTTGTAATCTCCTTCTGACCAGTTGTCCAATCCCCTTACCATCTGTAGAATGAGAACTCTAGAAGCTGCTGCTGTTTCTGATGAGCCTTCAAGGTCTTCTGCTGACTTGCTGGGTGCCACCAGATCTGCACTGTACTCCAGGTCTGGACACTACCACAATGACATACATCTTCCTTGTGGACCTCTTAACTTGTCTTGGGCTGGAAAATTGTGTCATACCCATGATTTGTTGGTTCTGCTGCTACAGAATTCCATTTGAGCAATTATTTTAGAATTGCTTGGAGGCTAGTTTGGAGGAGTTCACATGAGTACATACCTTTAATGCATTATCGTGGCTCTGCCTCCTTCAGTCTAACTTTATGAACTAATCAGGAATCTGGAAATTCTTATCTACGCTCCTTAAGGATACTCTCTTTGCCTCAGAGAGTTCAAGCACTGTCTTGGAGGATTTGCCCACTAATTCTTGCTTTCATACTAAGGATTTTGCATACTCACCTGTACATTTTCTATCTACATATCCATCTGTCTTATCTATCTATCTATCTATCTATCTATCTATCTATCTATCTATCATCTTCTATCAAGATATAAATATGGATATGTCCTAAAATGTCCCAACTTCCCAATTCATCTGTTTACTATTATCCCATGACCTATTGCTCTTTTTATGTACATAATTTCTGAAATTCATTTATTGGAGTATAATCTACTATTCCACATTTTTCTTTTCCATTACAAATCCTAAAGTTTTTCTTCATCCATACTTTAAATATTTAAATGACTTTAAATGTTTCCAACTCTTAGCACTATCACATGTTAATCTCTCTTTTCCATGTAAAACTACTGGTAAACCATTTCAACTGTACCTTATTTTCTTTACTGACATCTCTCCTGCCCTGCAAAGTCTTACCTTTGGATTGCTCCTAACATACATTCAAGAGCCTGCTGGATGATATCGCTGCCTCAAATCTATGCCCATTTTAGTCAATCCCTTACTCAACTGTCAAATTGATTTTAAAGTACGTATGACCACATAAACAATTAATAATAATAACAAATATTACAATAAACTCAATAAATAATAATTTAAATAATTGAACAAACTCCACATTTTCCCTATTGCTTTTGGGATCAATTATAACAGCTTGTGTTTGACTTTCAAAATCCTTAATAACCTATCTTCCTACCTCTCCAATCTTTTCAATATCTTACTCACCTCTATATTCTCTGCAACCCCATGACACTTTCTTACTATTTTTCCAACAAGATACTCCATTTTTTACCCTGTATATATTTCCTAGAATGCCTAGAATCCTTTTCCTTTTTATTTCTGCCAATAGACACCTGGCTTCCCTCAAGTCTCAGGTAAAATTCCATGATCTGAAAGCAGCCTTTCAAAATCTCCCTTAAAGATAAAGACTTCCATCTGAGGTTATCTCCAATTTACCCTGTAAATATCTTGTTTGCATGTCATCTTCCCCAATTAAAAGGTTATTGCCTTAAGAGGTGGGAGAGATCCTGCTTTTTTTTTCAATGCTGCACTTACCATAATGCCTTGTTGCTAGTAAGAACTGAATAATTTTTTTTTTTTTAGGATTTCAGTCATTTTTCAGTCATGTATTACTCTTCCTGACACCATTCGAGCTTTTCTTGGCAAAGATACTGGAGTGATTTGCATTTCCTTCTCCTGCTCATTTGACAGATGTGGAACTGAGGCAAATAGAGTTAAGTGATTAGCCCCAGGGTTACCCAGCTAGTAAGTTTCTGAGGTCAGATTTGAATTCATGAAGGTGAGTCTTCCTGATTACAGGGCTGGCATTGTAGACACTATGCCTCCTAGCTGTCCTAAATACTTATTGAGTAATTGAAGAAACAAGTTTTCCTTCTCCATATATAATGGAATAATGCCTCCCATGAGAAGTGAAGAATATAAAAAAGTGTAGAAAAGCATATGAACTGAAGCAATTTGAAGTAATTAGAATAAATAAAACATTAAAGCATGTAAATAGAAGGAACAATAGCAAAAACATTGTGAACTTCATTTTTTGTAATATTGACCAAAATTAGTCCCCCAAAACAGATAGAAAAAACACTTCTTGCTGGATCTTTGAAGAGATGGGGGAGACTATTACTACAGATCACTACATACAAAAGAGAAAACTTTTCAATTTGTTGGCTAGTTATTTTTTTTTAACTGTGCCATCAACTACTTTTGTGTGTTCTTCTGCTTTATAAAGGATAACTCCCCAGAAGATGATGAGATGATGGAAAAGGATGGTGGGGTAAACAGAGAAATGTTTTTAATGCAAAAATGAAAGATAACGCAAATTTATTTTGAAGGTAATGTTTGTTGATTAAACTGATTTTTTTTTAAGTAAAACTAAATTAGCATGAAACTTATGTTAAAACTCCAGTTCATCTCATTTAATATTTAGAATATCTCATTCAGTTCCTGGTTCTTTTTCAGGGTATTAACTCGGAGCACCTAGTGCACATTTTGATTTTTTTCACCAAGAAACATTATTTAAGTAAATATAATAGGACAAATGAATCAAAAAATCACTGAATCAGAATTAAAATTTGGCATCATTCTTTTTTTAATTAAATTTTTACAGCTCACATTATTTAGAGTAGCAAGTATAATTTATGATTAATTATGGAAACAACCTCATTGGATTTTTGCCTGCTTTGACCAATATGTTGCCAAATCATTGAATGCCAAGCTAGAGCAAGTTAAATCCATGAGTACTAACAATTGGTGAGATGAAGAATGACAATTGTCTTAAACTAAGTTGACATGCATCACTTCGTCAAAATTAGCATCCACCCACTTCTTTCCTTTATGTTTTTTGACAAATGACAATGTAGTTAATGTTTTAGGAATTTAAATTTTTATCTTTTTGTTAGCATTAGCTTTCTGGAAAATTAATATATAAAGGACAAAGGGAATGGAAATGATGTTCTGGAAAACTATAACTGCCCAATCAATTCTCCCTCTTGTATAAATTAAATAGAAGATGTCTTCTTTCTGTTAACTCTCTGATGTCAAAATAGGTCACAGAAACTCCAAATCCACTAAAAACAAATCTACTAAAAATCTACCAAAACCAAATCTACTTCCTGTTTATGACAAACAGGATGAGAAGGAATTGATACTAACCAGTCTTTAAATGAAGAAAAATGGTCCAGTTGAAGAAAAACTTGTGGGGAAAGAGTTACTGTGAAGATAAGTGATTATTTGGAAACCTTGACCAATTACTGACAGGTGGAGAATGTGGAACTTGTGATTTGGCATCTGTTACTAGTATTGGCACTAATACAATACACTTCTAATTCTATAGAATAGAAAGCTGGCCTTTAAAGTCAAGAAATATTGGGTTCAAGTCTGTTCACTAAGAAATAGTATGTGATCCATGGCCAATCATTTAATCTTCAGTCCTTAAGGCAAACCTCCAGGACTGAAACTTCCAGAGGAACACACATTTATTAAGCTCCCACTATAGGTCAGATAGTGTAGTGAGCACTGGGCATACAAATAAACTTAAAAAACCCCGACTTTCTATTAAAGAATTCAAGGTCTAATGAGGAGGTCAGCATGTTAAAAACTCTGTATAATTAAAATATAAATGTTATAAATTGGAGATAATGAACAGAGGCAAGATATTATTATCAAAGAAGGTTAGGAAATGCTTCACAGAGAGTACGATTTTAGCTGACACTTGAAGGAAGTGAGAAATCTAAGAGGGAGGTGGACATAAGGAGAAAGAGAATTAAAGGCATGGAGGAAAGTGAGGGAAAATGCAGGAAGGCAGGAATGGAGTATCTTACTCACGGAAGGAGAAATAAAAGTTCTTGGCGAAAATTTAGATATGGGGCAGTGAAGGTTGAGAGAGTAAAAGAATGACAGTTGCATTTCATCCTGGTTGATTAGGAGGACCCTGGAGACCTCCAACATTGTAGAAAAATGGTAGAGCTTGGGGGCAAGCTAATGATTTGAATTCTGGACATTTTGAGATTAGGATATCTTAAATGACATCCAGTAAGATATGTTCAATAGGCAATAGGATACATGACTTTGGAAGTTAAAAGAGCTGGATGAATATATTATAAAGACGATAATTAAAAGCACTGAAGATAATGAAATCACCAAATGAAACGCTATTGAGAAAGAAGGAGAGATAGCCCAGAAACTAGCGATATCTTCCATTATTGGGTATAATTTGAATGAAGATGTTAAAAAGGAAACTCAGAAGGAATAGAAGAACCAGGAGAGAGTAGAGCCATGGAATCCTACAGAAATTATGTAGAAGAGGTGATGAAGAGTATTCAAAGGCTTGAGAGAGAACAAAAAGTAATGAGAATTGAGAAAAAACAGACTATTAGATTTTATTGTTAAGAGGTATTGTAATTTTAGGATTTGCAATTCCAATTGAATGATGAAATAAAAAGATAAAATCTAGAGAATTAAGACAAGAGTGAGAGGAAAGGATGTAAAAAGAAAACACTGATGACTTTATAAAGGTGTTTAGACACAAAGGCAAGAGAGCTAACAGGTATGGATGAATCAAGTGAGTTGTTTTATTTTTTTGTTAGCTTGCTTAAGTTTTGCTTGTTTCTTTTTTAATGTATTTTTTGAGAATGGAGGTGCAATAGGAAGGAATGCTGTTAAGCAGTAGGGAATAAGTCAATAGACAAGAAGAAGATGATGGTGAGACAGTGAGGATGATCATGATGGGAATCTTCTAGAAAAGATGGCATAGAATAGGAAAATTTGTGTTCATAGAGTAATTTGCCTTGGTAATTGAAAGATTTCTTCTTTATGTGAGTTGTTCTAAGATACTGACAGAACACATCTGGGTGATTTGAGATGGGCAGAGAAGAAGTAGCTCTCAATGAATGACATCATTTAAAAAATGAAATATGAGTCAAATTTCTCTATTGAGAAGAGGAGTAATTATGGGAGGTTAAAATATTAGCTAAGTCATTCATATTTTTTTTGTGGTTATACAATATTACCCTTACTGAATGCAATAATTTTCTGGTTCTCATTTCATCAGCTCATGTGAGTCTTTCTGTCTTTTTTTTCTTTCTGAGAAGAACCTGCTTGTCATTTTTTATTTTGCATTTTTATTTAAAGTTTTAGGTTCCAAATTCCATTCCTCCTTTATGCCCTCACCCCTCCCTGAGATAGTAATCAGTCAGAAATAAGTTATATATGTTCAATTATGTGTAATACTTTTATATTACTCATTTTGTACAAGAGTATTGGAATGAAAAAAGAAAGAAAATGAAAAGTAACACATTTCATTCTGTATTCAAACATTATCGATTCTTTCTCTGTAGGTATGCTTCATCATCAGTCCTACTGCTGAGAATAGCTAAGTCATTCACAGTTCTTTGTCAAAGAATAATATTCCTCTTACTACATGCAACATTCTCTTGGCTCTGTTCACTTTACCATGTATCAATTCATACAAGTCTCTCCAGGTTTTTATAAATAACACAGTTTGTTTAGCCATTACCCAATTAATGGACGTCAGTTTGATTCGCAAATCTTAGCCACCACAAAAAAGCTGATATAAATATTTTTTGTGTAAATCGGTCCTTTTCCCTTTCAAGGATGTCTTTAGGATATAGACCCAGAAGTGGTACTGCTGGATCAAAGGGTATGCACAGTTTTATTGCCTTTGGGGAATAGTTCCAAATTGTACTCCAGAATGGTTGGATCAATTTACAACTTTACCAACAGTGCATCAGTGACGCAGGTTTCCCACATCCTCTCCAACATGCAGCATTTTCCTTTTAGTCATATTAGTCAACCTGATAAGTACAAAGTGTTACCTCAGAGTTGTTTTTATTGGAATTTCTCTAATAAATAGTGATTTAGATAATTTTTGTATGATTATGGAGAGCTTTGATTTGTCTGACAACAGCCTGTTCATATCATTTGACCATTTATCAATTAAAGAACGACTTGGATTTTTGTAAATTTGACTGTTCTCAATACATTTGAGAAATGAGAACTTTAACAGAGACACTGATGGTAAAAACTGTTTCCCAGTTTTCTCTTTTTGTCCTAATGTTGGTTGTGCTGGTTTTGTTTATTCAAACCTTTTTATCTATTTATTTTATATAATCAATATTACCTATTTTGCATTTTGTAGTGTATCTTATTTGGAGGTTAATTCTACTCTTGGCCCTAAATCTGTCAGAAAAAACTACTCCATATAATCTTAATTTGCTTATAGTATCACACTTTTATATGTAAATCATATATACATTTTGACGGTATCTTGATATGTAGTGTGGGATGTTGGTCTATACCTATAGAACAGAACTATACCTGTTTTCTAATTTTCCCACAGTTTTTTGTCAAATAATGAGTTTGTGTTCCAAAACCTTTGATCTTTGCATTTATCATATACCAAATTACTTTAGTAATTTACTATAATGTAATGTGTACCTAATCTGTTCCAGTGATCCACCACTCTAATTCTTAGTCAGCACTAGATTGTTTTGATAAGCACCCCTTTGTAATACTGTTTGAAATCTGGTCCAGCTAGGCCATTTTCATATTTTTTTTTCATTGATTCTCTTAATATCCTAGCGTTTTTGGTCTTCTAGATGTATTTTGCTATTATTTTTTTCCATAAAACATACTTTGATTGTTATGGCACCAAATAAATAAATAAATAGATTAATTTAGGTTGAATTGTCACTTTTATTACATTGGCTCAGCCTACACATGAGCAAATAATACCTTTCCAGTGATGTAGATCCGACTTTAATAATGTGAAAAGTGTTTTTAAAGTTGTGGCTATATAGTTCCTAGATTTGTTGAAGCACATAGACTCCCAAGTTATCTTGAATTGTCTACATTTGTATTAAATGAAATTTCTCTTTCTCTTGCTGCTGGAATTTATGAGTATATAGAAATACTGATGATTTATGTGGATTTATTTTTTTATCCCTCAAGTTTGTTAAGGTTGGTAATAATTTCAATGAGTTTTTTAGTTAATTTTCTATGATTTTCTAAGTATAACATTAAATCACATGCAGAAAGTTAGAGTTTTATTTCCTTGCTGCCTATTCTAACATTTTCTATTTTTTTCTTCTCACATTTTTATACCTAATATTTCCAGTGCAGTATATTAAATCATAGAGGTGATACTGGAGATATTTGCTTCACCCTGACCTTGTTTGAAAGGTTTCCAGCTCATCCCCTTGACAGATAATGCTTGCTCATGGTTTTAGACAAATATTGCTCAATTTAAAGTGAGCTCCATTGATTCCTATGCTCTCTAGTGTTGGGAAGGGGTGCTCTACTTTGCAAAGGCTTTTTTTTTTTTGCTTCTATTGAGATAATCATATGATTTCTGTTTTGTTAATAATATGGTCAATTATGCTGCTAGTTTTTTCCAAATATTGAACAGGCCCTACATTCTTGTCATAAATCCCTCCTGGTTGTAGTGTGTATCCTTATGATGCACAAGTATAATCTTTTGGCTAGTACTTTATTTAAAATTTTTGATAGATATTTATTAGGAAATTTGGTTTATAATTTTCTTTCTTTGTTTTTGAGTCTTGCTAGTTTTTGGTATCAGGACCATATTTGAGTCATAAAAAGAATTTCATAGAAATCCTTTGCGTTTTAAACAAATAGTTTATATAGTATTGGGATTGATTGTTCCTTAAAAGTTTTGGAGAATTCACTTGTGAATCGATCACATCATCCTTTTGTTCATCATGTTACTCCAGATTTTTTTTAGGGGGAATTTGGAAGAGCTTAGTTGAATCCCTGTTTTTCCCCCCAACATCTTGTTTCCATCCACTTCATCCCAAAGTTCTGACCTTCATCATCTGACCTATACCACCTGACTTTCACCATCACACTTCGCTGTTACCATATCAAATTTTTCTTTTGTGATTCCTACAACCAAACATTGTTACTTTTCACACAAGACTGAGGGGAAGCTAGGGAATAGGAAGGTGTTTTATATTATTATTTTGTTTGTTGTTTTTGCCACATGGATCATTTTAATGGACCATGCAATGTGTATCCTCTTTTATTTCTCCTTCTAATAGAATTAATGGACAATTTCACAAATACCTGGATCATTATTCAAGAGAAGTCTAATAAATAAGTAAAGTATTCTGATCCCAAAAGAAATTCAGTCCTTGTGTTGGAATCATTATTAATAAATACACTTCAAAATCGAAAAGATGGGAGAAATAAGAGAACAGCAACTTGAATTATTGACATCAATTTCATCTTTAAAAGAAGATGAATCTTTATTTAAATTCCAGGGAAAAAGTCATAATTTTCATAAGTGTTTATAGAATTTGAGAAAAAGAAAAGTTCCCAATATCAAAACTTTTAAAATTTATCCACAAACTGGCCAATTGTCAAAGGAACAATGATCACAAAGTGAAATTGGTTAAAAGCCTGAAGTTCCAGAAATATGCTTCCCTCCCAAAAGGATATCATATGCCAAGGGCAACAAGAGGAGAAGATTTTTAAATTCTTCAAGACCTTTTAGCATTTTTATACTGACAATCATTTCAGGGTTAATCATGTCAGTATTTCTTTAACCATAATTTGCTGCCCATTTTTAATTGCCTTAGCTGAGTAAATTTCTCAGACATTCCTTATATCTGTTTTTACCCTCTGTATGGTAACATATATGCAGCAAATGAAACAATATTTCATGGTTGTCATATGGTGTATACCGAAAGAATTAATAAAATTTACACTTCTTGTTTATTTATTTTTTCCCTGAGAATTGATATCTGAATAAATTATGTTTGCCTCTCCAGTCAGTTTTCAATTGAATACATAAATTTGGGTGTTGGAAAAGATATAATAAAAACCTTTTACTTCACCTGAAAAATAACAAAATTTTACCTTTTACTTTTTACTTTGTCATCTGTATCTTGTAGAGGTGATGAAAGAAAAGGTAAGGAAGGGGGGGAAAGCAGAATGCTTAGATAATCAACACTTCAATTTATCAAATTCCACTTCAGCT